>CM055269.1:104347009-104375628 GCA_029237695.1 Conchocele bisecta | reverse complement strand
ATTTCGGACGGACTGACCCACGGACGTCATTGTGATCACTAAGTCTCGCTTTCCGCAAGCAGGCTCGGCAAAAAAAATATAGATGGACGTCAGTAGTATATAAGAGTCACAATGATACCATCACCTTCTGGAAGGCACCTGCTACGCGCGGCGCCCCCCACCGCATGGTGGTATCATTGGTGACTCTTATATACTACTACCGCGAGACCATATATTTATGACATGAGAAGATACACCCTATTAGAGATAAGAATCAGTATATATACAACATAATGGTTCTAGTTAAGTGTGAGTGGTTGAAGACAGGTAGTCACGAGAGGTGTCATCGCACCGGTATTTACGAATATTGCAAACATCACCGTGCATGGATGCGAAGAGGTTCCGTTTCGCCTCGCCCATGTCGGCATTGTGGGGTAGGGACCAAAGCCGAGTCATTGCTATGTCCACCATGCGGTGGCACTCAGGCTACTCATCGAATGGTGAACAAGGGATTACGTGCTCGCAAGTATTATCGTTTAGTAATAATTCAAATCGGAAAGTCAGTTAGAAAGATAGAATCGATCTAATAAGTCACGGTGTTTCTACAGCATTAAAACACTGTAAAAAACATTATCAAACTAATTTTATAAAATTAGATTTGAACAGAAAAAACAAGTACCAATATATTAGAGAAAAATGGATAATACAATACAATTGGAATTGAAAGTTTTTAATGCCTGTGTTGAAGAAGTTTACGAAGAATACGGGGGTTATAGTCCTATATATAAATTCTATAAAATGAGAACACTAGGCGATATCGAATACATGAAATACCAGCGTAATTTATTACACTCCGATAAAAACGTTGCATTTACAATATTATACCGGCAATTATGTCAACTATACAAGAGGCAAATACAAACATTAAGACGGATAATGCGTATCGGATATGAAACTAAGGTGTATTATATAAAATTATTAAAACCCAACGATTCGTTTACGAATGTACATTTCTACGATATCGCTTATAAATTTATGTTGTAATCACAACACCAAGCAGACGACAATGTTCCAATTACACGCGTTATGAAAATGTAAATTAGGTGTCCCACCTTACATGTATATTAAGTGTCCATTTATAGAGAGGTTTACACGATTACGTCTTCCGGGATGGAAAATAAACACACTGTAATATATATTACATACACGGTTATTTATAGCCTTATCGATGGTATGTAAACGGGCTATCGATTTACACAGGTGGTGTACACAGTTTATAAACACTTAGTGAGGGTTATATAGTTCACGAATTTCCGGGATGGTTCGTTTATTAATAATTTTAATAAAATTATATATTTATAATTTAAAGCTGAACACCCCCTATTATATAGAAAACATATTAATTAATATAATAAAATAATTAATTAATAATAAATAACGATTTTTTTTATTTCACCAGCAAAGTTAAGTTTATATACGAGAAATAAACACAGTTCGGTGTCGGGACGCCGGCATTAATATCTCAACAGTGAGATAAGTTTCGCCACATGTACTTCACTCTGGCCGCTCTGCACATTATAGCGGATGGAGGTAACGAAGGGGAGAGGTTCGCGGTATCGGTCCAATGATGGGGTGCAGGAGATGTGAGTGTAACACACCTCGCTAAGCCGAAAAAATAAAAAAATAGAAGAAATTTAAGCGAAGGCTTAGCGGGGTGGACCCAGAAGGGTTTTGCTGGCGCGGGTTCGAGCCTCGGTGGAACCTAAAACTTTTTTTCTTTTTTTTCTTTTTAAATTGTTAATAATTTTCCTAAAATTAATTAATAAATTGTTTACTGCACCGATAAAATAAATTGTTTACTGCACCAATATAATTAATTTTATAATTAATTATTTAATAAAAATATTAATTTCCTCCGACTTTATCACCAAGTTTTACCCTAAATTTATCCCAATCAGTACTCTCAATCTTGGGCATGGTGGCGCGCGCTTTGATTCTAATATCATTTTTTAATTTTTCATATCTCCATTTCTTCCACCACGAATTCAAACTCTAAATTTGATATTTTCTTATCGGCCAACGCTTTGGACACCATAACGTCGATGATATTTTTCTTCGACCTGGCGAGAACAGATATTCTATCATCTTTTCTACATTTTTTCTCGAGTTTTCCACCCGACGCCCTAATTACCATACACAACAACCCAGAAACGGCCGACACCGCAACATAAAATCCCCGCTACAAGGAACCGTTAAAAATAATGGTGGATATAGTTGCAGCTGTCCCCGCCCCACACAACACAGAAACACTCGCCAGAGCCGTGCTAGATGCTTCAGCCATGTTCACCGCGCGTCTAATATTTTTTAGCGTTTCTTTTTCTATTTGTATATTCTCTAACTAAAATATCCTGCATAGCGACGATATTATTCAACCTAAAATCTGAACTTCTTTCGTTAATTGTACACAGTGTTGATGGAGTGGTATTGACAATTGGAAGCGTTGATTCGTTCATGATTTTCAATATATTAGTATTTACAAAATAAGTTCAATTAACAATGAGACAATAGTGGAAGAACTCTCTGGGTCACCGATTTTCGTAACAAAGTTAATAACACTACCTTGGGAAAGTCTAATTCGATCATAACCGGAGAACGAAACCACCGTCGAACTATCTCCAGAGATTTTAGTGATTCCAATCCCCCGTTCTTCCCCATCTACTACAATATTTATCGCGACCGCGCCCACAGGTTTACCACTAGCATTAACCGAGCAGACCGCCATTTGGATAACTTCACCTGCAGCTGTCATAGCGTATCCCCCACATTTATTACTCACTTTGGCACCGAACGAATATTCATAGTGCCCCTCAACCAATGGGCCCCGCTTCTCAGCCCAAACTGTTATGGCACGTTTTAGCGTTTTCATTGTTCGCACTATTCCGGCAAGCGCACTGTTTGAGGTATATGCCTCAGTACGAATCTTATAAGAGGCCTCCTCAAGAGCTTTGGTCGCGGCTATACGATCATGTTTCAGTTTATCGGAAACTTCGGTTATCTTTCCTTCTAGTTCGGTAAGTGCCGCTTCTCTGCTGAGAGAGTCCTCTAAGCGCAACGCATCATAAGCCTCCGTAATGGTCGCCTGGTGGCCTTCTAGGGCTTTCTCAACACCCGATCGGGCCTCTTTTTGAAATTCGATTATTTTCCCGTCTAGTTCAGCAACCGCCGCTACTCTGATGAGAGAGTCCTCTGAGCGCAACACCTCATAAGCCTTTGCAAGGGCTGCCTGGTGGTCTTCTCGGGCTTTCTCAATACCCGACCGGGCCTCTTTTTGAAATTCGGTTATTTTTCCGTCTAGTTCAGCAACCGCCGCTTCTCTGATGAGAGAGCCCTCTGAGCGCAACACCCTATAAGCCTCCGTAAGGTCCGCCTGGTGGTCTTCTCGGACCCCCTCAACCCCCAACCGGGCCTCCTTTCGAAATTCGGTTATTTTTTCGTCTAGTTCAGTAAGTGCCGCTTCTCTGTTGAGAGAGTCCTCTGAGCGCAACGCCCCATAAGCCTCCGCAATGGCCTCCTTGTGGTCTTCTCGGACCCCCTCAACCCCCGACCTGGTCTCTTTCAGAAATTCGGCTATTTTTCCGTCTAGTTCAGTAAGTGTCGCTTCTTTGATGAGAGAGTCCTCTAAGCGCAACGCATCATAAGCCTCCGCAATGGCCTCCGCAAGGTTCACCTGGTGGTCTTCTCGGACTTTATCAATACCCGACCGGGTCTCTTTTCGAAATTTGGTTATTTTCCCGTCTAGTTCGGCAACCGCCGCTTCTCTGATGAGAGAGTCCTCTGAGCGCAACACCTCATAAGCCTCCGTAAGGTCCGCCTGGTGGTCTTCTCGGGCTTTCTCAATACCCGACCTGGCCTCTTTTCGAAATTTGGTTATATTTTTGTCTAGTTCGGTAAGTGCCGCTTCTCTGATGAGAGAGTCCTCTAAGCTCAACGTATCATAACCCTCCGTAAGGGCCGCCTGGCGGTCTTCTCGGACTTTATCAATATCCGACCTGCTCTCTTTTTGAAATTTGGTTATTTTCCCGTCTAGTTCGGTAAGTGTCGCTTCACCGATGAGAGAGTCCTCTAAGCGCAACGTATCATAAGCTTCCGTAAGGTCCGCCTGGTGGTCTTCTCGGACTTTATCAATCCCCAACCGGGCCTCTTTTCGAAATTTGGTTATTTTTTCACCTAGTTCGTTTAGTTCCGTATGCGTTTCTTCACGACTTTGTGTATTCACAGCCAGGGCATATTCTCTAAGTTGTGATAGTAGACTCCTGTGAATATTGTCCGTGGCCACCGATATAGTTCTATTGATCAAGGCCTTTGTTTTTTGGGTAGTTAAAAAGTCGCCCTCTGTCGGGACGAATCCCCCTTCTGTCGGTTCCAAATTCTTTGAATTTGTCACCCAATCGGAATAACTACCTGGTCCGTATATACTCATAATAAAATTAAATTATAATATTGGGGCACCTATACTCAATTGGAAAGTTCGAGAACTACCGAAATCGGGTAATAGTTATTCAACTTTCTCGCTTGATCATCGAGAATAGAGACCGTAAATTCGTGGATGTGTCCCGTTTCCAAAACTTTCATCTCGGGGTGTGGGAAGTCTAACAGTCGCTGGCTTGCACGGTTTTCAGTAATGTGCTGGGGGATCCGTCTACCGTGTTGTACGATGTGTTCACTCGATCCAGGTGCACCCTGAGAGATTTCGTGAAGGCGAAGTCCACCGGGTTATCACCGACGTACTCACCCGGGGTAAACACTCCTTTATTTGCGGAGTATGTCTCTCTAAAACCGAGTTGAATACCCAACCCCAGGGAGACCACTACCTTATTAGCAGGGCTGATGGTCATTGTTGCGAGCCCGGTAGCCTTCGATACTGTGAGGTTGATTATACCGTCAAGCTCTGAGTTGACAAAATCTTTGAGCTGTCTTATTCCCCACAGTCCGTGAGGCAGCTTTACACCGAATTGTTGTTCACCCTTCGCATAGTAAAACCTTTCACTCTTTCCCACATTCTGCCACCCGACCGTGAACGTGATTGATCTGAGGCCTACCCGGCGTTGTCCGCATCAGTTGTCTATTAACTTTTGAAGTTCACAACTCCCTTTTTGAACATTAGTGATAGTAGCAAACATAATAATATCTTTCAATGGATACCAAAGCATTTAGCTTTAATTCTAATGCAAAGTACGCGGTCGGAGGTAAATACAAGCAAAAAGACGTTGTTAACCGCCTTGTACACCCAACCGTAACGGTTAGACCGGACAGTGGCTTTGCCACCAATTTCCCTAACATCTTTGAACAATATAGGCTGCCCAAGATTACTACGATGGAGGCGGTAAACTGGTGGAAAGCAACACCGATGCAGCTTTGGCAGAACCAAATAAATTTCGCTGTATGGTGCGCAACAGCCGGGTGTGGAGTTTCACATAAAGACCATCTGACATCCAAGAATATCATGCTCCGAAGAGTCTACAACTTTCACACGTATTATACTATTAGGAGGATTCTCAAAGAACTAGGTATTTCTCTACCTCAAGACGACGCCTGGGATCCCATTCCCAACGCATACGACCGTATGGCGTTTGAAAGACTGTGTAACGAATTTAACGTTTCAAAAGACGCGGACTGGAGACAGAAAGCATTTCCTACCAGCACCGGCTTCGGGGACGTTCTCATTCGGGGCCAGTCCGGGAATTGGACGCAGACTGATTTTAGACACGATCACTCCGGTGACCACATCGTCAGTCGGAACGCCGGAAATTTTGATCCCGCGACTATGACTTTCGGGCCGGAAATGTCTGGAGGTCGGCACTGCGGCTTGTTTTCTTGTAAAATGTTACCTCCGAAACGGGCTCACGTAGATTACATACAGCAGGCTGCTGAGGTTCAGAACGCGTGGGGTACATTTATGTTAGATAAGGGTCTAGGGTTCACGCAGGCCGGGGTTACTCGCGTCAACGACTCCATTCGCACGTACGTCTGGACCATCCTCGGCGCACAGAAGCAAACTCGCAGTTCTATACTAGGCACGGGAACGGCGTTTGATGCACAAAAACAATTATTGGCACTTGTATAGGACGCCATCTCAGCTAGGGTGGATCTGTAGAAGGCGATCTAGAATTATCAAGACGTTTTGCAGAATGCCAGCACCTCGGTAGACTATGTATTTGGAATAGGTCTTGCAATATGATACTACGAGACGACCCGGTTGACGGTTACAATAATCAGATCGTAATCGCCACCGCCAATCAAAAAATCGGCCACAACGGTAATGTGAACACGGATATCATCAAGCGCACCCCCAACATGATCGGGTTCAACAGTGTTGTAAGTGGAACCGATTTCATAAAACACCCAAAACACAAAATGGATACACCTCCCTCAACACAATCGAACCCAGTATCCCCAATTCGTAAATTGGACGCACCATCGAGTTCCCCAAATCCAATCATCAACAATGTTGGAACACCAATCGAGATTGGAAGCACAACACACGAGGAGGAGAAATTAGGGCTCGTCGTCGCCCTCGTGGCGATCGGATTATTTACGCTTTGGTTTTAGGAACTCTCTGGCGAATAATAGTAGGAGACCGGCGATTGCCACGATTAAAGCCCAAGTATTTTTGGCTAGCCATCCGGCCGTTTTTGATAATATAGATAGCAAGTAAGAAACGATACTTCCGATCAGTCCAGGTAGTGCGGCAGCCGCCTTTTCGGCTAATTTAGCCAGGAGACTGGCGAGGGCTTTTAGTTGTTTTTTTACCCACTCCTTGGCTCCACCGGATGGCACAGGTGGTGGTGTGGGTGCTGGCGCGGGTGGTGGCGCCGCACCACCAGTGAAAGCTAGAACTATGGTCGATATAGTCATGTTGATAGCAACGAGGATGCCTGCTATCGTGACACCCTGCTCTCTGAACAGAGTGCGAAGACGCTCACCGAGTGTCGTCTCCTCGTGCAGGACCCTCGAGATTGTTTCGCGGATCCGACTTATTTGGGTGCGGAGAGCCTCACGGTTAGTAGATGCAGCCTCCAAGCGAGCTTCTCTTTCGTCCCGCAGCGACCGCAGGCGTTCGGTGATCCGCTCGGTAGATTCTCTATCGTCACCCGCTTCCTCCAGTTTTCTTTCTTCTAGCGTGATATGTTCATCCAGCGACGAGAGTTTGGCGAGGTTAAGGACCAGTTCGCCCCGGACCGTTTGCATAACCTTATCGAGGCCCCGGAGTTCGCGAAGAGGTAACGGTGGGTCATTCATCGTCCTGAGTATTTCGTCTATCTCACTTTGGTTGAGCTCCATCGTGTTAATAGCGTCGGTGGCTACTCGAGGGAGTTCGCTGAGCTCAACAGTTTCTATATCGGCGGCCGTCTTCGCCATCATTTCGTCGGTAGACTGTAGGGCCTCTACAGCGCGGGGCGGCATAATTGTTTTACCCCTCTTCCAATCTGGGAATCCGAGTTCGCTCCTTATGATTTCACCACCGCCCCGGTTTCCGGCAATGGTGCTCAGCGCTAGGGGTTTACCGGTCATCGTGTTGACGATCGGGACATTTGATGCTTTTAGTCGCAATCTACCAAGCAGATTCATTTCGAACTTGGAGTAGTCGCGGCCGACAGATGGGACCACACCTTTGTCTGCCAAATTGTTGTAGAAGTCGTCTACAGCGGACTCGACTAATTCCTGACTTAGACTAATGGTGTTGGTAGCGCCACCTAATTCCCCCGATTGCGATTGGATTGGAACTGGAGTATCTATGAAGGTCGTTTCGTTATAGTTATCGACGTCACCATCTATGTCATAATCATCCTCACCCTCATCGACGTAATCGTCTCTGCCGATTTTATTCGTGTTAATATCGTAATCATCCATCTAATTTTCTTAAAATTAATTATGTATTAAAGACAAAACCATAACGGGTTAATATAGTTTCACTAAATTATGTCTTCGAGTCAATACGGTCGCAAACTCAATCCATACCGCAGACTGCGTGAGCCCCTCGGGGCAAAAGGCGTGAGACAGAGTGTCGTTATTACGAACAACCCATCGACGATCGACCAGAACCAGCAGCTCTTGGTCCGCTTCCTCAACCTCGGAGCTAACGACGTCATTGTGCCGGGTACTGTTCGCCTCGCTTTCACTATTTCGCTGACGTCGACGGACGAGGACCGAACCGTCGTTCAGAACCTGGGTCGCGCCATAGTCAAGAAGACCATGATAAAGATTTCTGGTAATGAGGTGATGTCGATCGATGACAGCGACGTCTACCATTGTTATCAGGACCTATGGAAGACGGAGCAAGAGCGCAAAAACGCTGTCTATCAGGGTATTGACACAGCAAAAATAAGAACGTAACCAAACTTAGAATCGGGGCTGCTAACAAGGCAGATAACAACGCGAGCGACAATGCGGTCGCGGGCGCTTACGGCAACCGCTTCTACATCCCGCTCGACTTTGAGTTGCTGGAGAGTCACATGCCCTACTATCAGAGCACTTTGGCTGACCGCCTCGAATACGAACTAACGTTCAACGACTAACGGACGGGCCGAGTTCTCATAGCCAGCGACATGTTATCGACGTATACGATCGATAATGTTTCGATGGAGTACGACATGGTCACGATGCCCGAACTCGCGCGATTGATCAGAACCCAGTCCGCCGGGCGCATTGCCATACTTTACGTCCGAGTTCTTCGCCATCGCAAGATAACGAAAGACAAAGGCGACACATTGTGGAATATTAATGTCAACGTACCCGCCCGCTCGATGAAAGGTATACTGATGTTGTTCGAGGATGCTCGGTTCGCGTTCGGTGCTAGAAAAACCGACAAATTCTATAACCCCAAAATCACGAAGGTAGAGGTGACGATCGAGGGAGTCCCCAATCAACTCTACAGCGCGGGTCTTCGCGCGCACCAGCAGTGGGATGAAGTAAGAAAGCAGTTTGCTGCCGGCACTAAGCGCTCTCCGGAGGTTGCAGCAGTTGCCAAAGACCTGTATCTCTCGGCCGTCTCCCTCGCGGAGTTCCTGAATACCAAATACGCGTTATGGCTAGACATGCGAGCCAGCGACGACGACCAAATACACGGCAGTGGACGCCAAGTTGAGAACGCTAGCGAGGGTGTGACGATCCAGATAACCAAAGAGGCGGACGGAGCCGGGCCATTGAACGTGTACTTATATATAATTACAGACGCACAACTCAACATCGAAGATGGTCGATACGTCTCAGCGATCTACTGATTTAATAAAAAAATCATCTAACGATTTATTAATTAATAAATTTGAAAAAAATAAGAAAATTAGCAATCAATACCAATTCACGATTGGAGATGCTCACTCTGCCATAATATGTGGGCAGACAGGATGTGGAAAAGGAAAAACGTGGTTTTCATCCTCGACTTGCTCGAGTGCTCCTACCGCGATACCTTTCGTCACATTGTGATCCTGTGTCCCACTGTGCGGCACAACGATACTTATCAACGGCGCCCGTGGATATGGACCGACCCTGAGGTATACGTTATTGACCCCGGTGATAGTCTTCACGATTGGCTGAGTGGTTTATACCAAAGATTCCAGGGTGAGCCCACCCACCCTATACGTGATTGATGATTGCTCGGCCAAGGCGGCGATGACCAAAAAGAAGGACATGCTCTCCGAGCTCGCATTTTCTGGCCGCCATGCTAGGCAAAGCGTATGGATATCCACTCAAAAGTACAACGCCGTCCTCAAGGATCTGCGCGAGCAAACGAAATGGGTCGCCCTCTTTCACTGCAAGGACCGAGACTCATTCGATGACTGTCTTCGAGAGAATGACGTTATCCCAACGCGCGAGGAGCGCCTGGAGGTTCGAAAGATGCTTTCGGAAACTAAGCACGCCAAGCTTTTGCTAAAGACTGATCAACCAACTGCTTATAAAGTTATCAATTAATTTTATAATTAATTAGCAATTACTTAACGCTCGTTAGTAATTGCCGAGTAAATGCTTAACAATTAATTTTAAGAAAATTAACAATTACTGAACAATGCTGAACAAATGCTGAACAATGCTGAACAAATGCTTAACAAATGTTGAACAAATGCTGAACAATGGTTAACAATGTTAACAATTTGGTGCTCCGCTTTGTTGCGAGCATAATGGTGATCATAAGTATCGGGTGGTGCGCTTGGCAATATGTTAAAGTGATGAGACTTGTTAGAATAGTTAAATTAATTTTAAGAAAATTAGCAATAATGAACTGCGACGAACTTCTCGATCAGCTAATAGAAGAAACCTCAACTCCGACTGCCAACACCCTGAAAGATAATGAAACATCAACTCCGACAGAGCAATCAGAATCAACTCCAACTCCAACGGCGGTTGGTATTGGGTTGAGTGCAACGACTCCGAATGAAAATGAAAATGCGGCGCGACGAGAGCGGTTAGCTGCGCTGGTTGCTGGGGGACAATCGGAGCATTATCTCGGTAGGCGTCTCTCAGTTTTTCAGGTGGATAAGATGTCAGATGCGGAGATCGATAAAATGTATGCGCGATACGAATCTAGGTTTGGTGCGGAGATGACAAAAACTCTCGGATCGGCGGCTATTCATTTGTACGCAACCGCCGTTAGTATACTTCTCCCTATACCAAACACCGCGGGATTGATTGACGATCTAGAGACTGACCCTTTTATAGGTCACACTCTTAGAACAGCCTGCTGCTCAATTTATCACAAGTTTGGAATGTACTTAGCTCCGCTGACAACCGCGTTGACCACGGGTAAACACTGTCAATTTGGACATATATGCCCACGAACTATAAGCCCTAATATTAATATCATAAATGATGACACAAGACACACCCGCGAGAGTGACGGAACAGCAATCTCCAACAGCGTTGGGGATTGCTCCAACCCAATCGAACCCGATTGCAGCACTTCCAACTCCGATTGATCCTCCAACCCAATCGCGATTGGAGTTGGGGGTTGCACG
Source organism: Conchocele bisecta (assembly GCA_029237695.1). Classification (NCBI taxonomy): domain Eukaryota; kingdom Metazoa; phylum Mollusca; class Bivalvia; order Lucinida; family Thyasiridae; genus Conchocele; species Conchocele bisecta. The sequence continues at coordinate 104,364,640 of CM055269.1, read as the reverse complement.
AAATAAAAACCCAAAAAGGCAGGCAGCTGGGAGGGCGGCGGCTGCCACCCGAAAAGTTAAACAAGATAAAATACTCGCCGAGCTTCGAGAGGCTAAACAGTCGTTGCAATCGGGGACGGAGACAGCAAAAATCGAGGTTGGGCGAATCCGATTGAACCCAAATTCGTGAATTGGAGTTGGGTTGTTGGTGGTGGTCTGGCAGTTGTTGGTGCCCTGTGCGTGTGGAAATACCCCCTATTACACCAATCCTTATCGAAAAAACAATCCCCATCAATTCATCCAAAAACAGTTACGAAACACCAATCGCGATTGGATGCGCCCCATTTAAACATTGATGGCGACCCCTTTTATATGCAATAATTATAATGGCTGAACAAGATGGTAAAATGTTATTGAATGCGCTTTATCACGCCGTGGTGATATCGGGTTTCAGTATCGGGTATGCTCGACTATCAAAGATGGCCCTAGGAGGGTCCGCTCCCAAATTGGACTTTACTGTGAGAGACGTAGGGCTCGCGACCTTAGATGTAGCGACCGCAGTTTGGACCCGAGATTATCTAGTTAAAGCTGGAATTCTACCAGTTAATATATGGAAATAAACGGCTTCAATCGCAATAATAGTAGGTGGTGCGCTTGTAAACGCATTGGCGTTCAGCGGTAGCAACTTTATATTCTCTAAAATGAGAAGCTCGAACGTGGATGAGGAGCGTAAGCGTCACGATTTAGCTGTAGAACAACTCAATAGCGCAAAGGAAGCGTGGTCGAAAAAACGAACCGCCCATCTGGACTGGGTCAATGAAGAGCTTCGCCGCGAAAATCACGCCGCACAAACTTTTCAGAACGTTCAAGAAGCCAACCGCGAGTACGCGCTGGCATATCCGCAGAAAAGTCTCGCGCCGCTGGATCGTGAGCCCCAACTTTCAGATTTCTATGTACCGTCAGAGCCCCAAAAAGACCGCGAGATCGCGTTCATCGTCGTGGGAATGGGTGTGGTGGGTATCGTCGGCTACTATATCCAATCGAGATTTTAAATTAATTATTTTAAATAATATTTTTTATAAATATATATATATATATATTGAACGATGTCAGTTGACGAACTTTATTTTGCTATGATTGATGTAGGCTACACTGCCCTTAAACACCGCATAGCTGGCGCAGGGGGTATGATTCGTCTGGCCCGAGATTCTCTCGAGACGTGGCGCGAGGACGAAAATGCGGCCACACTTTTCGCAAAGCGGATGTTATATTCCTCCACCAATCCTGGGGGTTGGATTTTCCCAAGTTCCTTCAGAACTTAACCCCCAATCGCGATTGTACTTCCAACAAAGGTTTATTATTATCGACGCAGTTACCGGACGATCTGGCGAGGGCATGTTGGAGATTGTCCGATATATTAGAATACATAGCATACGATGAACACGCGCAAACTTAATACCAAACTATCGGTTCGCCTAACGCGCAAGCTAGTGAACACGTACTATAGCCCCCGCGGGTACTGGAAGGGACTCGCATCAAGAACCTCGCGGCGGCGACCAAGGTTTCAGAAAACACTGTCAAGGAATGGCTCAAGAAGCAGGCCATCTGGCAGATCTATTTACCCGCGCCTCACAATATTCCGCGCCCGAAATTCGACGTGCCGGTACCGAACCAGGTTCACCAAGCGGATCTGCTGTTTCTCCCTCACGATCGCGTCGGTCGCAAGACGTACAAGTACGCACTGACAATCGTTGACATAGCGAGTCGTTATAAGGGGGCTGAGCCGTTGGCCACTAAAGAGTCTAAGGAGGTGGCCGAGGCTCTCTCCCGAATATATAAGAGGAGTCCTCTCAAATGGCCGAATCTTCTCCAGGTCGATCCCGGCCGCGAGTTCATGGGCGCGGTCTCTCATCTATTTTCTAAGCACGACGTTTCTGTCAGACGCGGCCGCGTCAACATCCACCGGGACCAGGGGATCGTGGAGCGCTTCAATCGAACCCTGGCTGAGAGACTGTTCGGACACCAATACGCTAAAGAACTTGTAGACCCTCATTCGCGTTTGACCGAGTGGGTGGCCAGACTGCCCGCCGTGGTCTCCGCACTGAACGGAGAGGTGACCAGATTGATAGGTAAGAAGCCTGTAGATGCTATCAAGTTTAAAAGGGTGACGAGCAAGCCCTCTGCCGTCTCGCGCGGGCGACCCGTTGGTTTAGAGGAGCAACGGCTTCCATCGGATATTGACGTCCGGTACCTCTATCAACCGGGAGAGCTCGAAGGTGGCAGCCGCCGCGCGACTGATCCCGTGTGGTCTCTCAATGTATATCATCTAGATCGATCTATTACCAAGCCCGATGAGCCCTTGCTCTACTATTTGGATGATGGGCCATCTCGAGGGTTTGTTCGCGAAGAACTTCTTATGGTGCCTTCTGACACCCAGCTACCCCCGGATCGTCAGAGTCTTTAGTATTCTCTCCTTTTTTCAGAGTTCTTTTTTTTTTTAACTATCATATAGGCTCGGTGTGTAACCCGTCATCCATCACTCTCCTCTTGTCGTAGTACGCCGACAACCCCAACTTTTCCTGCTTGTACGTCTTCATCACCCCGTTAATCATTCGGAATCCCCTGTTCTCCGCCATATCCCTACCCCCTTCGAGAGCACTCTTATACCTTCCCCAAGTCAGATTGTTAGATCTCTTCGACATCCCCTTGGCCGAGTGCTTAGATTTTCCATCACCACTCACGTAGTAACACTTGCTACACAGAGCGATGGCTCTATCCCCTTCGAATTCCAGCTTGAACAGTCCCGGAGTTCTGTTGCTCCACACGTCCCACGCCAACCACTCGGTCTTCTCCTTATTGAACTTTCTCTTCATATTCCGACGCTATTCACACGATTGAAACCACGGTCAACGAAATAAACGGCACGAATTTTGACCCACCGTTACCTCTTCGCGAACTCCGGGGACTCGATAAGGTTCTGCAAACAACTCGGGGCGAACTAGTCAATAACCTCTCCAAACTCTCAGCGCTGGACAAACATATCGCGCTAGAAGAAAGAAAACTGGAGGAAGCCGGTGACGATAGAGAATCTACCGAGCGGATCAACAAACTCCTGCGGTCGTTGCGGGACGAAAGAGAAGCTCGATTGGAGGCTGCCTCGACTAACCGTGAGACGCTTTCCGGCCAATTAAGTCGGAGCCGCGAAACAATCTCGAGGGTCCTGCACGAGGACACTACACTCGGTGCGCGTATTCGCACTCTGTTCAGGGAGAAGGGCGTCACGATAATAACCGTCATCGCGGCTTTCAGCATGATTATATCGACCCTAATTCTATCTATATCGTCTCTAGTTCTATCTATCACGGGTGGTTCAGCACCAGCACCAGCTCCAGCACCAGCTCAAGCACCAGCACCAGCACCAGATCCATCCGGTGGGGTAAAATAATGGATAAAAAAACAACTAAAAGCCCTCGCCAATCTACTGGCTAAATTAGCAGGAAAGTTGGCTGCCGCGCTGCCTGGGTTGATCGGGTGTCTCCTCTCCTTCTTGTTATCTATATTATCAAAAACGGTCGGATGGCTCGAAAATAATACTTGGGCTTTAATCGTGGCAATCGCCGGTCTCCTATTATTCTCTGCCAGAGAGTTCCTACAACCAAAGCGTAAATAATCCGATCGCCACGAGGGCGATGACGAGCCCTAATTTCTCCTCCTCGTGTGTTGTGCTTCCAATCTCGATTGGTGTTTCCGCTCCTGTTCTAATTACGATTGGATTAGGGGGACTCGATGGTGCATCCAATTTACGAATTGGGGTGGGTGTATCCAATCCAGGCACGATTGGATGAATTGGGGGTTTTATGAAATCTTTTTCAAATTTATTTGAATTTTCAACATCAACACCAATCGCAGATTGGGTGAACCCGATCATGTTGGGGGTGCGCTTGATGATATCCGTGTTCACGTTACCGTTGTGGCCGATTTTTTGATTGGCGGTGGCCATTATGATCTGATTATTGTAACCGTCAACCGGGTCGTCTCGTAGTATCATATTGCTCGGTGCCATATAAAGACCTATTCCAAATACATAGTCTACTGGGGTGCTGTCATTCTGCAAAACGTCTTGATAATTCTGAATCGCCTTCTCCAGGTCCACCCTAGCTGAGATGGCGTCCTCTACAAGTGCCAAGAATTGTTTTTGTGCATCAAACGCTGTTCCCGTGCCCAGTATAGAACTGCGAGTTTGCTTCTGTGCGCCGAGGATGGCACAGACGTACGTGCGAATGGAGTCGTTGAAGCGAGTAACCCCGGCCTGCGTGAACCCTATACCCTTATCTAACATAAATGTACCCCACGCGTTCTGAACCTCAGCAGCCTGCTGTATGTAATCGACGTGAGCCAGTTTCGGAGGTAACATTTTACAAGAAAACACGCCACAGTGCCGACCTCCAGACACTTCCGGCCCGAAAGTCATAGTCGCGTGGTCAAAATTTCCGGCGTTCCGACTGACGATGTGGTCACCGGAGTAATCGTGTCTAAAATCAGTCTTGCGTCCAATTCCCGGATGGCCCCGAATGAGAACGTCCCCGAGGCCGGTGCTGGTAGGAAATGCTTTCTGTCTCCAGTCCGCGTCTTTTGAAACGTTAAATTCGTTACACAGTCTTTCAAACGCCATACGGTCGTATGCGTTGGAAATTGGATCCCAGGCGTCGTCTTGAGGTAGTGAAATACCTAGTTCTTTGAGAATCCTCCTAATAGTATAATACGTGTGAAAGTTGTAGACACTTCGGAGCATGACATTCTTGGATGTTATATGGTCTTTATATGAAACTCCACACCCGGCTGTTGCGCACCATACAGCGAAATTTATTTGGTTCTGCCAAAACTGCATCGGTGTTGCTTTCCAGCCGTTTACCGCCTCCATCGTAGTAACCTTGGGCAGCCTATATTGTTCAAAGATGTTAGGAAAATTGGTGGCAAAGCCACTGTCCGGTCTAACCGTTACGGTTGGGTGTACAAGGCGGTTAACAACGTCTTTTTGCGTGTATTTACCTCCGACCGCGTACTTTACATTAGAGTTAAAGCTAAATGCTTTGGTATCCATTGAAAGATATTATTATGTTTGCTACTATAACTAATGTTCAAAAAGAGAGTTGTGAACTTCAAAAATTAATAGACAACTGCTGCGGAAAACGCCGGGTAGGCCTTAGATCAATCACGTTCACGGTTGGGTGGAAAAACCTTGAAAGGTTCAATGATATCAAAGGAATAGAACGGATAGAGGCTATCTATTCCGGAGATGGTATAGATCTAGAGACCGCAGATAGTCCTGCAGAAGTAGAGAGACGCATTCGGGAATCAGCTGTCGCATTACTTCCTGGCCTTTGGGGTTTCGGAGATGTCCAAGCTTTAATCGCAAGGAATATGCCTGATAATGGCACTCGCACAGTCTCAAAAGCCACGGGGATTGCGACATTGGACGTTGATAAAAAATGAGAGATCACTCCGGGGTTGGCCTCAATGTTAGGATTTAAATATGAACCCCATTACAACGAGGATGAAGGGCGATCGCGACGGGTCCCGGGGACCTTTCTCTTTCCCGTGGGTGATCACCGCGGCGATACCCCAATAAACTTCGCCTTCACGAAAACTCTCGGGGTGCACCTTGATCGGGTGAACACATCGTACAACACGGTAGACGGATCCCCCAGCACATTACTGAAAACTGTGCCCGCCAGCGACTGTTTATATGGCGAGACTGTGACCTTAGACTTCCCACACCCCGAGATGAAAGTTTTGGAATCGGGACACATCCACGAGTTGAAGATTTCTATTCTTGATGATAAAGGGCGAGAGTTGAAGAACGATTACCCGATTTCGGTCGTCCTAGAAATTTCAAATTAATTAATTTTAAGAAAATTATAAAATTATTTAGAATTAAACGCATGTTCGTAATTTATATATTATCAACATTATTGAAAATGAGTATATACGGACCAGGTAGTTCTTCCGATTGGGTGACAAATATAAATTCAAATAATTTGGAACCGGCAGAAGGGGGATTCATCCCGACAGAGGGCGACTTTTTAACTACCCAAAAAACAAAGGCCTTGATAAATAGAACTATATCGATGGCCACGGACGAGATTCATAAAAGTCTACTATCACAACTTAGAGAATATGCCCTGGTTGTGAATACACAAAGTCGTGAAGAAACGCATACGGAACTAAACGAACTAGGTAATAAAAAAATAACCAAATTTCGAAAAGAGGCCCGGTTGGGTATGATAAAGTCCGAGAAGACCATCAGGCAGACCTTACGGAGGCTTATGATGCGTTGCGCTTAGAGGACTCCTCTCACCAGAGAAGCGACACTTACTGAATTAGACGGTAAAATAATCGATTTTCGAAAGGAGACCCGAACGAATATTGAGAAAGATCAGGCGGCTTATAAGGTGTTGCGCTCAGAGGACTCTCTCATCAGAGAAACGGAACTAAACGAACTAGGTTAAAAAATAACCAAATTTCGAAAAGAGAGCAGGTCGGATATTGATAAAGTCCGGGCAGACCGCCAGGCGGCCCTTACGTTGCGCTTAGAGGACTCTCTCATTAGAGATGCGGCATTTACCGAACTAGGTAAAAAAAATAACCAAATTTCAAAAAGAGGCCACGTCGGGTATTGAGAAAGCTCGAGAAGACCACCAGGCGGACCTTACGAAGGCTTATGAGGTGTTGCGCTCAGAGGACTCTCTCATCAGAGAAGCGGCACTTACTGAACTAGATAAAAAAATAACCAAATTTCGAAAAGAGACCCGGTCGGGTATTGATAAAGTCCGAGAAGACCACCAGTCGAACCTTGCGGAGGCCATTGCGGAGGCTTATGATGCGTTGCGCTTAGAGGGCTCTCTCAGCAGAGAAGCGACACTTACCGAACTAGACGGACAAATAGCCGAATTTCTGAAAGAGACCAGGTCGGGAGTTGAGGGGGCCCGAGAAAACCACAAGGAGGCCATTGCGGAGGCTTATGGGGCGCTACGCTCAGAGGACTCTCTCAACAGAGAAGCGGCACTTACTGACATATACGAAAAAATAACCGAATTTCGAAAGGAGGCCCGGTTGGGTATTCATAAAGTCCGAGCAGAACGCCAGGCGGACCTTACGGAGGCTTATGATGTGTTGCGCTCAGAGGACTCTCTCATCAGAGAAGCGGCACTTACCGAACTAGACGGAAAGATAACCGAAGTTTCCGATAAACTGAAACATGATCGTATAGCCGCGACCAAAGCTCTTGAGGAGGCCTCTTATAATATTCGTACTGAGGCATATAACGCAAACAGGGCGCTTGCCGGAATAGTGAAAACAATGAAAACACCAAAACGTGTCATAACAGTTTGGGCTGAGAAGCGGGGCCCATTGGTTGAGGGGCACTATGAATATTCGTTCGGTGCCAAAGCGAGTAATAAATATGGGGGATACACTATGACAGCTGCAGGTGAAGTTATCCAAATGGCGGTCTGCTCGGTTAATGCTAATGGTAAAACCAAACCTGTGGGCGCGGTCGCGATAAATATTGTAGTAGATGGGGAAGAACGGGGGATTGGAGTCACTAAAATCTCTGGAGATAGTTCGACGATTGTTTCGTTCGCCGGTGATGATCGAATTAGACTTTCCCAAAGTAGTGTTATTAACTTTGTTACGCAAATCGGTGACTCAGAGAGTTCTTCCACTATTGTCTCATTGTTAATTGAACTTAATTTGTAAAATACTAATATATTGAACTAAATTTGTAAAATTTAAATATGAACGAATCACCATATCCAACTCTCAATACCACTCCACCAACACTGTATCCAACTCTCAATACCACTCCATCAACACTGTATCCAATTAACGAAAGAAGTTCAGATTTTAGGTTGAATAATATCGTCGCTATGCAGGATATATTTTAGTTAGAGAATGTGCAAATAGAAAAAGACACGCTAACAAATATAAGCGCGCGGCGAACATAGCTGAAGCATCTAGTACGGTTCTGGCAAGTTTATCTGTAATGAGTGGTGCGGGGACTGCTGCAACGCTATCTACAATTGTAACGGTTCCACTTGCAGGGGTTTTGAGTGGAATTACCGTTTTATCTGGAATACTTTGTATGGTAATTAGGGCGGCGGGTGGAAAACTCGAGAAAAAAAGTAGAAAACATGATAGAATATCCGTTCTCGCTAGGTCTAAGAAAAATAGCATCGACGTTATGGTGTCCAAAGCGTTGGCCGATAAGAAAATATCAAATTTAGAGTTTGAATCCGTGGTGGAAGAAATGGGGAGATATGAAGAATTAAAAAATGATATAAGAATCAAGGCGCGCGCCACCATGCCCAAAATTGAGTGTAATGATTGGGATAAATTTAGGGTAAAACTTGGAAATAAAGTCGGAGGAAATGTTACAGCACCATTATAAAATAATTTTTAAAAAAAAATTAATTTTCTAATTTTCTTAATTTTATAATTTTCCTAATTTTTTCAAAATTATTAATTATATTGGTGCAGTAAACAAATTTACATACCTATACAACAGGTGTTTTTCACTGAGAATTACAAATTCAGTCGAGGATTACACTGTACACACCGTCTGTGTAATTGATACACTCGACTCTGTTTACCTTGGCTATCAATTTACGCATGGTTCATAACCCGTGTAATTGAAACATTGTCGTAATTGATAATTGTACAACACTAGGTAATGTTTATCATAACAGCCTACGTGGTCGTGTGGGTTAAGGAGATACTCTATAGAGACGAGGGTCGTGGGTTCGCGCCGCGGTTGGAGCTAAACATTTTTATTTATTTATTTCTATCCCTACAAATGTGGTCGCTATGGTAAACAACTGCTTGACAACGGCGTTCGGAGTCCGACCGCTTGAGGTTGATGAAAAATAAATTGCCAGTTTACAAAAAAAAAATGGGCAGACAACTCCGGCCGTTGTCATGACACGATCTTTGACCTTAGCAGGTTCATGGGGATAAATGGACGCGCGGTTTCAGGGAGATGTTATTTGTATTAGCATCAACATTGCTGTTCAATAATAATTTTTTCAATTTCTTTATAAGCGATATCGTAGAAATGTATATTCGTAAATAAATCGTTGGGTTTTAACAATTTTATATAATACACCTTAGTTTCATATCCGATACGCACTATCCGTCTTAATGTTTGTATTTGCCTCTTGTATAGTTGACATAAATGCCGGTATAATATTGTAAATGCAACGTTTTTATCGGAGCGTAATAAATTACGCTGGTATTTCATGTATTCGATATCGCCTAGTGTTCTCATTTTATAGAATTTATATATAGGATTATAACCCCCGTTAGCTTCGTAAATTTCTTCAACACAGTTATTAAAAATTTTCAATTCCAATTGTATTGTATTATCCATTTTCTCTAATAGTTATTTTTTCTATTCAATTTCCAATTTCTTCTAATAATTTTCCAATTTCTTCGTTAAAAGTGATATCGTAGAAACGCATATCCGTAAACGAATCTTTGATTTTAAACTGTTTTATAAAATTAGTTTGATAATGTTTCGGTAGTGTTTCTCCGATCCTATTTAGTCACTTCATTACATACATTTGATACTTATACCGGCGACATAATTGCCGGTTTAATATTGTAAATGCAACGTTTTTATCGCAGCGTAATAAATTACGCTGATATTTCATGTATTCGATACCACATAGTATTGTCATTTTACCGTGTTTTAATACTGTAGAAACAACAGCGTAAAATTCTTCATCCAAGTCATTACAAACGTCCAATTCGTTGTGTATTTTATTATCCATTTTGTTATAATATTTTATTATAACCTATTAAATTTATATGTTCAATTGGACGTGAAAAAAACATGATGTATTTATGACAACGAGACAAAAATAAATCCTTTTTAGTACTATAGTTTTATCTGTTCAATTGGACGTGAAAACAACATGATGTATTTATGACACCAATTTTAGATTTTTCGTGGTTGGTGGGAGACAATTTCCTCGTTAACCAATTTTTGATTTTTAGGGGGTGGTGGGAGTAGTATATGGGGGTGGAAATGAGATTTTGGACGGACGGACGGACGGACACACGCACGCCCGGACGGACGCACGGACGCACGCACGCACGCACGGACACCCGTACGTAATTGTGATCACTATGTCTCGCTTTCCGCAAGCGGGCTCGACAAAAATAAAATGGCCGCCAAATGGTTGTTTTATCAATATCCGATCTAAACATCTAACTGTGCAAATGTACCTTTGCTTATAATAGTATTTGTCTGTTCATAGATGCATATTATTTATCATGTAATATGTTTCCTTGTTGCCCATCGTTCCTGTTATATGTAACAAAGATATTAAAAATGGCTCCCATACTTTGAGAATATTGCATGTGCATGTATAATGTAATGTTCTGTTATCGACACTTAATTACGCAATTATGCAAATTCCTTTACAACTGTTTACAATAAAATTCTATTTTTTATAAGTTTAATATATTATCAATCTAGTATTTTTCTATATAAAAGTGCATCGTGTGTATCGGATTTCGCTCCAAAAGAAACAGCATACATATAAATTTGCAAACACATAATGTCATCTTGGAGTAAACAGGCACATGTTATACATTGACGTTCATTTCAAATTATTTTGCGAGTTTACCAAATATGTAATTGTGTACACGCTTTGCCTGGTAAATATTCATTTCCCATGCACGATACATTTATTTTATATACGAGGTAAACTTTCAATTCTAATAGCTATAAGAAAAGCTCAGTTATTGCGTTAGACTGGCGCTGAATATATATTGCCACCGTTGAATGAGTTTAACTTTCATAAATAATGTACTCTCAATTACATTAGATTTATTGTGACATTTCGTCACAATAAATCTAATGTAATTGAGTAAAATCATGTATGACGTTTAACCGACAGTACCATATCAGATAATGAACATACACATACACAATAATAGCAGCGGAAAATCCTGTGATCGCGGCTGAATCAATTTATGTGTACAGGCATATTATGAGTCACACATCCCCATGTAGCTCACCAGCACACACAAGTTTATCAAAACATACTGCATTATACTATGTTCCCGTTACATACACTTACAATGTTAGCATACCTTGCACACTACTATTATAATTTAAAGTCACTAAATGCGTTTTTGAAAACAGTTGTGTACATACAATATCTATTCTGAACATGGAGTGCATCTATAACTGTTCATTATTACCCCTTACGACTCAATCATTAATGTCTATTAATGTGTGTCTTACATATCTAGAACTTCAATAAATGTACGTGTCCGTGTTGCCATAACACCATTTTGTAGGACCACCAGACTTATGCGTTCAACTAGTACACATGGGTCACAGATAAATGTGCATGTTTATATCCACTATTTGTTCCTTAGACACTTCGCAAAAAAATGGAATTTGCCAATTGTATGTACTGTATACATGTACGTATATCACGTATCGTTCATGAAATACATATTGCTTATACCAATCATATTCATATATTATTATTTATATTGCATACATGGCATAAACAGATATTGCTTTCAGCAATGCACCTCTATATGTACAATTGTTTAATGACCTATCTACATCACCAATGAGTTTTGTTTATATCAAATAATTTTAAAATATTAGCAAAATATGTCATAAACATATATTTAACCACCACCAACAGCATGTATGGTTTGTTGTTATACTATACATTCCACCCACATGCATTGATCAACAAAAATATATAATTATACCAGAACCTCTTCTATCATAACACAAGGCGGTTTCTTGTACCTCACTAGTCTGCCAGAACACCGACACATGTCTTCTACGCAAAGTGACCTGAATATATTTTACCAAAGCCCAGGTGCATGTGACAACCATATGCAATTTCAAAATGCAGCAATTTATTTCTACAAAACAAATACACATATAGTATGTATATTGGCTAGTATGACTGTGAAGCATGTTTCTGCGTCTAATGGGTTAATTATTCAAACATGACAATATAATAACTGTCCAATTATGTAACTTTGATAGCCGCATATGGAATTAATGGTTATATACATTTTCACTAGACGTATTTCTATCACAATTTATTCGAAATTAGTTTGTTGGAAATATAATTGATTGGCCTGCAGACTGTTTCTGCCACGTACAATCAGTTTGATATGACAAACACATAATAATATTGGAATGTATATGTACTCAAGAAAATCGCACTGCAACATAAAGGTGCAGAAAAATGCGAAAGTTTGCTTTCAACACGAATTGTTGACAGGAAAGTTATAAACATTATAAATATTTGTTCTTTCTTGTTAATTTAACGGTTGCCATGGAGATCAGCAAACAAATCGATATTTCGGCCGCAATTTTCGCAAATTTCAGCCTAACTCCAAAGCAGTACGTCGATATTATTGAACATCTGGTTATTTTGGTGTCCATTTTGAAAATATAATTATAGCATCGTATAACTGGATATGTATCTATTATCAACAGATTCGAATTGTATATCACTGGTATGGATACATGCAATCTTGTACATGGAGTAAAGAATAGAAAAACACAATGGCGGCCATTTTGACTTTCTTGACAATTATGGAAGAATTTATGTAATTTATGTTTCTTTGTGAAGGAAAGCAACGTATATGTGTTTCAACTTCATGAATGTCTGTAATAGTTCGTAACAGAACTCGAATCGCAAAACAACAATATTGCAAAACAGCCTATTTCGGCAGTCGTTTTAAAATATATTTCCATTTGACATTTAATGAAATGTAAAATGTATTCTAAATCATTTTAAATTCAAGCTGTGACTGAGTTATAGCAATTTACCTAGTTAATATTGATGAGACTGAAAGTTACAGGCCTTATTAAAATAATACAATAATGATAGACGGCCATCTTGAAAAATGACCGCCATTTGTTCAACCAGCGGCGTTTTTAGCGCAGACAACCAGGATTGATACACACTAGGCTATTGAATCCGAAAATCATACTCACCAAAATCCCTCAGGGCTGGGAGGGGGAGGGGGGTTATTGTTGGCTCAAAGCCTACTACACTCACTGGTTAATTCACAATACGAAGGAATCTCGTAGCGGTTAAGTCACAAAGGGGATATATATCGACAGTGTGTGTTCGTGCTATAATTAACGTAAGTATAACAACATATATAAAGTATAAATGTTGAATTGTTTTGTGTTCCTTTACACTATATAGAAGCGTCCTGGTTCAAAAGGCTGAACTAATTTAAGTCATAATTAGGAGATACTAAACCATTATTGAGATTTGTCATGAAATATATTTACAGAAACTGTGATATTTCCTGTAAATTACGTCGTAAAATGACGAAATTTTTCGTACCAAATGCAGAATAGAATTCATCTGTAGCCTATTTCATCAACATTGCAAAGTATACTTTCCTAGCAAAGTATACTTTGAGGGAGTAATCATTTATTTTTCCTGAAATGCATTATTTCATATAAAAGTAACAACTGCATATATTTGATGATTAAAAGTATGCAGAATTATTATACTGAATTTATTACATTATCACAGCCAAAATGGCTGTGATAATGTAATAAATTCAGTATAATAAAAATTAATAAATTTATAATTTTTTTTAAAATTTCTCCCTCCAAGTATACTTTGCTAGAAAAGTATACTTTGCAATTTTGATGAAATCGGCTACAGCTTTCAACGTCATTTGTAAAAAATATGGTAAATATTGTCGAGACATCACACATGTTCTTACTGTCTGGTCACGTTTTCCAGCCGACGAACCTTTGGCTATACATTACATCTAAAATGTAATAACTTTTTCATTAAAAACAAAATAGTCACCTTTGCATTTTTTTCTATTTAATGAAACCTTTGTTTTCTTTGTTCTATCAATTTCAAGCAATCTAGCCAGGTATCAGAGTCAATTCCAATTTGTTTCGTTTGTTGCACTCTTCGACTTCATTTTCCGCCATGTTAAATTCCCATAGACAAACCAATAGTTCGTAATAAAATCAATATTTGACAAAAAATCACGAAATAAAAAAAGGCTAATTTTTTAATTTTGTTAAAATTTAATATTATCGAAAAACAAAATGTTTTTGCATTGTTTCTGTGGCCGTATCGGGTAGGTTTCGTGAAACAGACGGTAGTAGGAATGGATATATTATTTGAAATACATATGGGGTGCGCTCTGTGAAAACCAGCCTTAATGATAACGTCATGCAAGCCTAAAAATGACGTCGCAAAGTTACGCTTAAATTTACCAACGTCACGTCGTTGCAATAAGTTGACGTTGTCCTATTTATAACCGTACACTTTACTATTTGCGGCTCACAAATATTTTAATGCTGGATACGCGTAGCAGAATTTTATAATTGTTTCCATAGTGGTTCAGACAGTTGTCTATTTGTTCGGTTTCCTTCAAGGAAACACGTAGTGATTTTGTCGATTATTTTTTATAATATATGGACGTCTTGTGCCCGACATTTGAAACTAAATAGCCATACAACCGGTAATTATTAGATAACACCATCACAGAATCAGTATTATGTAACAAATAGAACTGGGCACAGGGCTTAATTCGTTTAATTTAAAGATTCGCCTGTCGAATGTTTCAAAAATCAACATCAAAATACGATTTGGAAATTTTCAGAAAAATAAGCGTATCACAGATGTATAACTAGATCGGTCAGTAAGCGAGGCTTACGGAATACCACCCCGCGTGGGCCCAGGTACCCTTAAAATATGCAAAATTTTCCAATTGTGTGGGCTTGTGACCTTGACTCTGGGCTTAGTGGGAGCGGCATGAACGTGAATTTGTCACAGGGTGGTAGAGGTCCATTGGAGCAATGTGTGTGTGAAATGTGAAGCAGATCCGAGCAAGGAAATACAAGTAATAACCGATTTCTCTGATGTTAAGTTTTGTAAAGAGACTAACTATGTCACCATGACCTCGAGCTCAGTGGGAATTTGTCACAGCATGATAATAGAGCCTTAGAGGAATGCATGCATGAAATATTAATAATTTTCGATGAAATTATAACATATTTCTCTGATGTTAAGTCTTGTAGAGACTAAGTATGTGACCTTGATCTTGGGATCAGCGGGGAATTGGACGGTCGTAGATTTGTCACAGCATGATAATACAACCGTAGAGGAATGGACGAGTGAAATATTAAGAATTTTCAATGAAGGAAATAGAAGTTATAACTTATTTCTCTGATGTTAGGTTTTGTAAAGCGACCAAGTATTTGACCTTGACCTTGGGATCAGCGGGGGTTTGACGGTCGTGGATTTGGCACAGCATGGTAGTGGAGCCTTACAGGAATGCATGTGTGAAATATTAAGCATTTTAGATAATAGAATTTATAACAATATTTATCTGATGTTAAGTTTTGTAAACAGACTAAGTATGTGACCTTGACCTTGGGATCAGCAGGGTTTGGACGGTCGTGAATTTGGCACAGCATGGTAGTAGAGCCTTACAGGAATGCATGTGTGAAATATTATATATAGAAGTTATAACACTATTTCTCTGATGTTAAGTTTACGGAAGCACGGACGGACGGACGAGGACGGACGGACGGACGGACAACCTGACTTCAGTATACCCCACAACTCGTTGCGGGGGTATAATTATGATAGTGTGCCAAAATATACGCGGCTCCTGGCATATCGCATCATGGTGACACTGAGCCAAACATGTTTTAGTATTTAGTGTGTTGGTATTGTGTCACATGCATATTTACTGCGACACAAAATCATGACAATTGTAATACATAATTTTAGCCACCAAGGACGTCGCCTACTGATTTCTATCTGTATCTGCTACCACTTACGTGTACGGTTTCACGTAATATTTAGCGACTTTCAAAAATATCACATTGAATCAGCCGTACGATTGCCGTTTGATAACAATGTAAATATTCTTTAAAATGACCACTTGTAAATATGGTTATATGAATGTATAGTAATTTTACTAGTATGGTTGCAATCATTGCAGACACTGATCAGACTGCACAGATGCACAGGTCTCCAACATTTACACATTTAAGAAGTCCGACTTTGCCAGATTGTTGTTAATTTTCTTACTTTGTACTACATTGTACTAAAATAATGCAGGTCTGCGTGCTTTGTTTGTTATCAAAGGGCCGTTCTAGTCGGAGACGTGTACATAATATAAAGCAAACGTAAATGCACACATTAAACACGTCTAAATTAAAATGAACCGCTTCGAACAATAGTCGCAGGGTGTGGAGTATCATTTCATGTTGTGATCGGGACAAATTTAGTGTGTAAATCCCTGACTGTGTTATATTGTGCAGTTATGCAAAATACATGTACGTACGCCATGGTGCTTTTCAGGGGCGGATCCAGGATTTTCAGGTTAGGGTGGGGGGGGCGGGACTTCTTAATTGAAATGGTTTAATATACTTTCGAGCTAGCACCGTTTGTTCGTCGACCAAGCGGAGCTGAGGAGACTGCTAGGTTGGTTTGGCAGTATGCCCTCCGGAATATGTTTGATATTTACACCCCATTTTGCTGCGTTATGGCGCCTACATAAGTTCTGCCATCATTAATCTGTCAGGTTATGAGCGACGCTGGGGTTCCGCCTGTACGAAACGTAACAAGACAGTCCCAGGTTAGGCTTCTCACACCCTACCAGTGAATCCGTGTTGATTAATTATGTTCCGGCAAGCACAGCCGCCCCGTAACAAATCGATGTAAAGTATATGTAAATACATGCTAAATACCGTATACATTGTATATGCGACATACTGAAACGTCTATACATTATTATGAAAAACTGAACATATTGCTGTTTGCAGCGAGTTTGGTAATAATCATTAGATTGTTGCTGATAATATGAAACCGGCTTGCTACTAATTGTAAGAGTGGACATTAATTTAAATTATCATAATCGTGCTTTGTACGGTCAGCTAGGGTGTGGAGGTGTGTAGCTAGATATAAGTGTGGAAGCTGAAAACCACACGTACTAATACGATAACGTTTCGAAGTAGGGTGCGAACAAATAAGTACAAGTGTGGCAACCAGAAGAAAGTGTATGCAGTAAGCGTCTATACAGAATGAAGTACAGCCGACAACCACCCCGACGGATGATTGATGCAAATTTGGACCGAAGGCATCACCTTTCCGTCTATATTGTTTCTGAATACGAGCCATCAGTTCTAAATTAATGACATGAATTGCCCTTCCAAAGGAACTAACCACCGCAAGCGTTTCGATAGTATGGCGGTAAATTGAATGCGGGTCAATGAGTTGCCGCTACATGTAATAGCTAGTTTGAATTGCTGGGTCGCACATGTATGGTATTACCGCGTGGGCACATAACTAATGTTACACATTTGTACTTGTTTATGTTTACGATTTCTGAGACACCCTTCTGGTCGCATTTGATCCACCACAGTTAGTATTGGAGTTTGTGATGCGTGATCATGCGAGGTTAATACCGAATTGCTAAATTATAAATTATAAATAGACCAAAAACATGCGACCATGTAAACGTGTATAACTTTGTTCAGAAAATCAAAATTTATAGAAGAAGCTCAGTTGGCCTAGCCAATCTTCCATGAGAGCATCT
>CM055269.1:104322060-104346509 GCA_029237695.1 Conchocele bisecta | reverse complement strand
GAGAGCATCTATCTATCTACAAGTACACGTATATTTAACAAATAATAATGATACAAGTACATGTAAACATGAGTCACAATGTAACAATCGCATGAGTATGATTTTCTTATATATATGATGAAACCGTACATGAGTATTACATTAAGAGCTATTCATGTTGATACTTGTATGAACATGTACTATGTATTTGCTCTTAACATATATGATGAAACCGTACATGAGTATTAAATTAAGAGCTATTCATGTTGATACTTGTATGAACATGTACTATGTATTTGCTCTTAAAATATTCCACGGAATTGGCAGTTTTAACATACACTGGTAGATCATTCTATATTTTAGCTCCAGAATAGACGATGGTTTACCTGTATAGTTCAATATTAGGCTTTGGTAGATATATATTGCTTTTATCTGCTGCCCTTAAGTTTAACCCATGAATTGCTGTTGATTATTTAAATGAATTGTTTAGATAACTTGGGCATAAGTTATTCATGCACTTAAACATTTGAATAACTTTTTGATATGTTATTCGATCTTCTATTTTCATCCAATTAAGTACCTTAAAAAGTTTGTCGGAGGGGTAGTCTATAGGTTTATCCAAAATAGTCGGATCCGGTTTGTTATGTAATTTGTGGTGGTAGCCGATTGTTTGAACAGATATATGCATCCCTCGTAATTGCCCGATACAAAACGTGAGATAGTAATGGGAACCGGCCAAAAGAGCGGCATATATAGTCTGCGATGACATGACAGAAAATGTCGCAGTGTATTAAGCCAGGTGTGTACTGCGTATTAATTACGCGTCAATAAGCTTGTATATATGTCACGTTGGAAACGGATGAAAACTGCGATAGCACTGGTTGTGGGTCCCAGTCGGCATTAGTCTTGTCTACTGTCTGTTTCACGAAACCTGCCCAAATAGTATGGTTATATAAGCAATTCAAAAGCATCACTTTTTTTCGATAATATTAAATTAAAGGCAAATTTAAGAATGAGCCTTCTTTTTATTTCGTGAAATTTGGTCAAATATTGATTTTATTGCGAAAAAACTATCTGTCTATGGAGATTTAACACGGCGATTTTTTTTGAATTTCAGAAATACTGGACCGATTTTCAAAATGTAACTTTTGTTTTCTTAGTTAGATCATTTCCAAGCTATCTAGCCAGGTTTCAGAACCAATTTCCAAATTGTTTTGTTTTACGACTGTCCTTCAGATTCTCCACCTCTTTTTTCCCCATGTTAAATTCCCATAGAGAATTCATTTTTCGTAATAAAATCAATATTTGACCAAATTGCCCGAAATAAAAAGAAGGCTCATTCTCAAATTTTGATAAAATTTAATATTATCGAAACAAATACTGTTTTTGCATTGTTTATATGGCCGTAAAATTTGGGCAGGTTTCATGAAACAGACAGTAGAGTCCTTAATTCCACCAGTATGTTCCGCCTCCTTAAACAGCATGTTATAAACGGGCCAAAGGTGCGACAGCACTGGCTGTGGGCCCGGTTGGCGAAAGTATAGTCTAGGGGGGCTTCTGAAAATTCAGTCTGAATTGCACAATACGTTCCGCCTTAGCATAATCAGATTTGCTCGTGAAAGCATTAATAAAGTGAAAAATGCCAGATTATCTGTCCTATAAAACATTTTTTAAGTATTGCGTAGTATAATTAGGAAATTGCTTAGGTCACTCTCCACGAAGTAGAAGATAAACAAAGATCGCTTCAAACGCACATTTGGAAATACTACTCCGTCATAACGCTTAATAATTTGTAATGCAGTGTAATGAAATGTAATTAAGAGTTATATACTCAGAACACGCACCCATACACCACGACGTACTAAACAAGAACAATGGGGCCTCTGTGCATAGGTGGTCTTTATTTTTTGGGCCATTTATGTAGTTATTACGAGGCTGAATTCTCGTAGTCTGTTTATTTGGATTTCGTAAGTGTTCTTCATTGTTTTGTCTTTTTGTATATGGGGAATTCTGTCCAAATAATGAATTTAACAAATAACCACGTTTAACAGTTTTATTTTGTATGTTTCTTGTTTGTTGTCATGTCAATAAATTACCAAATGCAAATGTTGAAGATGTATCTCCAAACCCACTGTCAGCGCGCCAAACGGCGGCTGTATGTCCGTTTATTACTTTTACATGATGTTTCCTTGTGAACAACTATTTTGCAACTCCCGGAATATATTTCCAATTTTCAATTGCAAACATAATGGATACACTAGATTAACCAATGCAATTGTTTATTATGCACCATGTGATATCAGAATGTATTAATTATCCCATTTACATATTGACCCTATGACGTTTATTCAGGGTCCCGGGTCTCACTGTGGACAAAGAGTTAAACTTTCTTTGTTGCAATCTCTGGAATGAGATTACTTATCAAACTTGTGTACTTATCGGTTATCAGCTTGGACGGTTTATGGCTTAATCTTGACAGCGTTGCATGACATACAGACGAATTAATGGCCATGCGATATGCAGATTTTCGACTTTAATATCTGTAAAAATTAAAATAACTTTCGTAATTATTTGAATAAAAGTTCAATATTATTCCCGACTTTGAAATAAATACAATATTTAGAATCCATGTAAAATAACAAACATTCTGATATGAATATTGACCCAAATCGACCAATAATTATAGATTTGACATCTTTGTTAAATGATTGTCTCTTAAATAACACAACTGATTTGCGACCTGTGCAGACCCAGATCAGCCTGCACATCCGCACAGTCTCATAATAACCTACACCGCTCGCTACTGTATGGTGCGGACCAAATTCCAGTTCATAACATAGTACTTGTCAATGAGTAACTGGTAAAACAGAAACGTTGTTGCTATATACAGGGAATTGCTATTCCGAGATGGTATTCAGCACAAGTTCGACGCAATACATGGGTTGGCGTCACACAGGGCATTACGTTTTAAGTACAGTAGTTACATTGTTCAGTAACGCATGCCGTCACAGGATGCCTAAAATGTAAAATGGACAATTAGATCGCGTGACCCATAATAAACTTTCATTGCAAACACTCGTAAACGTTCTAAGCACATTTCCCGGATGGATAAGAACACACACTTTCAAAACATGACGCTAGCATGGTGTCTATGACGGCAAGTAAAATTTGTGAGAAATTGTCAGACAATGACGTCACCATGTTAGAAATTCCGAAACGTCTCGCTCGGGTGCATGACCATGGTTATTCGAGTTACCACGGTTACTCGTATCGTTGCATCAATATTCGGATGATTCGGACGTTACCAACAAACACTATAACAAAGGAATGACCAAAAGTACGCTGACGTCATAAAGTAATTTACTGACATGGCGTCTTTGACCACACTTCCAAACGTCAGAAACGAAACACACGTTTTATTTTATGACTAACGGTGACTTACCGGGATTTATTAGTGGAATGTCACTCGATATGGCTTTTCAACTGTGAAAAATATCATGACAAGCCGAACTTTGGCATGGCGACAAGGGAGATAATTCCAGAGTCGGGCTCGTATTTAACATATTGATCTGTTCTGATGATGCTGTCAAGTCCATTATTAATAAATGTTCTGTTCTTGGTCTGCAATACGACTACTCTAGCTTCCATTGGATATGACGTTACCGGGTGAATTGTCTAATCTTATGGCAACTGTTAACCATTGTATGTACGAACAGTCGTCGTAAAATCAGACAATGACAGCCTGTTTATTCAGCCCTCGTGACAGTGGGAATTCTGGTCAGCTTCTCGAATTGCCTTACAAACGGTCGAATCTGGTGCAGTATAGTGATACTGATAATGAGTAGATTCCTGTTGGTAAATCGTGTTTCTTTCGTTTATCAGTTATTTTACATCCAGATCGACAATATCTTCAATCTTCACAGGGAATTAATCACAGTAAGCTCAGTGACGGCCATTGTTCATGTCGAGAATAAATTTCGTTGATATTATTGCGCCATGAGGGTGTGGCTTAGACTGTCAACTCTATCAATAAAATGTATATTGTTAATCGTATTATTTTATTGGTTAATTATTTGTACTTGATCTATTGTATTTTAATATTATGAGACGAATATCAGCATAATAAATTATAAAATGTGGAATTATTTTGTATGCAACACTTGATTTTAGTAAATTGGTCATGTTGAGAAATGAGGCCCCCACAGATTTTCTAGCTAAAGTCCTAGAGGTACGATGCGGGTGCTAATGTAAATACTAAATCGGCAAAGAGCGTAAATACTGTTATATGGTCATAAAATAAACAGAAAATGTGTTGTTTTCAGTGTAAGATCGAATTAGTATTCATATCATGAACACCAAACGTTATATTTTCACTCGTGGCTTCGCCACTCTTGAAAATACAACGGTTGGTGTTCACTCGATGAACAATAATTCGATCTTACACTGAAAACAACAAATATCCTCTATGTATTCATATCTTTAGATATGAACAGAAACTCACAAATAATGCGGATTTTAATGTTTACCCCTGTGACGTTTTGACGTGTTAATCCGACATGCTAGACGTCACGACATTTGGTGTTCTTGATAACTTGTTTAACAGTTGTTGATCTTTGCATGCAAAAAGAAATCACGCACCTATAACAAATATATTTCCCACAATCAACAATAGAGTAAAGAGGCACGACTTTTATTCACGAGAATATGTTTATTGCTCAATTTTGCACCTATAGCAATGCTTAATATAAATGAAATCAAATATCTGTACATTTGTGGAGTTGCACTTAATATCCATGCCCGTCATTGTGCCCGACTGTGTACGTTTATCAAATCAGCTAACGGCACATGTTCCGCTTTATAGACAATACGCCGCTCTACATATCTACACAAGTTAACGGCACACATTCGCGGAACAAGATTTTCACTTCCGCGCACTAAAATTTAGAGATAATCCGCCGGACGTTCACCCTCATACTTCGCTAAGCAGCAGGGTCCCGGCCTCGCCACGGCTCCCAGCCCCACTGCCCGGGAGCGCCCATGTCG
This sequence comes from Conchocele bisecta, assembly GCA_029237695.1. Lineage (NCBI taxonomy): Eukaryota > Metazoa > Mollusca > Bivalvia > Lucinida > Thyasiridae > Conchocele > Conchocele bisecta. The sequence continues at coordinate 104,341,487 of CM055269.1, read as the reverse complement.
CTTGCTAATTATAGCGTCGGAACGACAAACAATGCAGTGCATGGAGAGGCAGGGGTGAGCCCAATGAACGGCCCACACCCTCGCCGGCCTGGGATCATCCTGCTGCTCCCAGCGTCGCTCGAGCTGGTATACGAACAAGGCCCGAGCCGCCACCCGTTATTGTCGGGGTACAGTTTCACGAAGCCAAGCCTTATGGCTAAATTTGGTGAGATGCTTATTCTGGCGCCGCATTCGATTGTCAGGGTCGCAAGCCCGTTAGTTTTCGAAATTGCGAGACTGGCGCGGCCAGCAAGCTCCGTGGCAACAAAGGTTTGTAGGTCGCTAGAACTCCACAAACCCTGAGGGAGTCTTACCCCGACAGGCGTCAAAGCCGAACCCCTCTTTCTCAACCACATTGTACCAGCCAACCGTAAATGTGATGGATCTGAGACCGACGCATCGCTCCCTGCAGCAGTTATCGATTGGTTGGTGAAACAGCGTGACAGCTGCCCCGCTTTGAACAGTGGCAAACATATCTCTCGTAGACACAGAACAGCGCCCTGAACCTATCGGACCACACTGCTTTGCATGTTGCCATTCCTTCAGCCATTCCTTCAGCACATAGCGACGAAGTCGCATTTACAGTGTCATTTCCAGACATAACCAAGGACTATCCCAACCCGCTATTGACAGGCAATCCAATCCTCAACATTGCGGCGCTGTTGGCGTGGCGGGCTGCACCGATGAACCAGAATCAGCTTAACTTCGCCATAAGGTGCGCCACAACTGGTTGTGGCGTGTCATGCAATCAACATGTTACATCACACCTCCCGTTGACTAGGTCGTTGTACCCATTCCACGTATACTACCAAGTGCGGATGATTTTGACCGAGATTCGCGCACCACTACCCCAGGATAGGGCTTTTGATTGACAGGACAACCCATACGACCGTCATGGCCTATGAGCGTATATGCGCCGAGTTCAACGTCGACCCCAACTCCAATTTCCGCCAGTCCGTAGACGATGGGAACGAGGGGCTCGGATCATTCGGCACCTTCTGGAAGCCGGGCGGAATGTACCGCATCGATCATGGTGGGCTGAAGAACCCATTATTTAAGAAAATGACGCCCTGCAGCACAATGTGGACATTTAGAACGCGTGGAAAAGTATTATCCTTGAAGACTCAGTCGGATTTTCGCAACCTGGTGTCGAGCGTCTTAATGACAGCATCCGGACCTATGTTTGGGCCATCCTGGGCGCGCGGGCTCAAACGCGCAAACGCATATTAGGAACAGGTACTGACTTTGATGCACAGAAACAGTTCTTGGCAAATGTTGAAGACGACATCGCCTCTCCAGTCGACCCCCGATCGTCGATCAAACGCTATTAAGATGTCATGCGGTATGCGGGCTCCACTGTTGACTACGTCTTCGGCCATGGGCTCTACATGTATCCCAGCGATGTGGAGCTCCGTACGCTTGCGCAGGATATCCTGGGTTACAACGGGAAACGCTACAGGTCTCGTAAAGCCACAGCGCCCCCAAGGTAGTCGTTTCGCCCGCGAACACCGCTGCACCCGCTTCGCACACTCACGATGATGACACAATTGGGCTCATCGTAGCCTGCGTCCTTGCTGGGTTAATCGTGCTGTGGTTTTCTTGACGACAGTATCTCTCGAGCCATAAACAACAGTAGACCAGCGACAGCGAGGACCATGACCATTCTCGGCAAGCCATCCGACCGTCTTCGCAAGCAGCCACAGGGCCCAGGAGGCGAGCCCCCGATAATACCGGGCAGCGCGGCGGCCGCTCTCCCAGCCAGTTTGGCTACGAGATTCCCGAGGTATTTTAGCTGCTTGTTTGCCAACTCCTTCACTCCACCGGAAGAGAGCGCTGGCGCTGGGACTGTGCCCGACGTTATAGCTAGTACCAGGGTCGATATGGTCATGCCGAGCGCCGTATTGATAGACACGATCGTGATCCCCTGCTCGCGGAACAGAGTGCGAATGCGCTCACCGAGCTTGGTGTCCTCGTGTAGGACCCGTGCTATATATAGTTTCGCGGATCCCATTCAATGGGGCTCCGTCTCTGTCTATCGATATGGCCTCTATTCGAGCTCCCCTTTCGATCCATAAGTCTTACAAGCGTGCGGTAATTCGCCGCTTATCTTCCGGATCGGTGGCTTCTCCCAGTTTTTTTTCTTCTAACGCGATACGGTCATTCACCTCATTGAGTCTGGCGACGTTGTCCACGATCGCGCCCTGTCGTCTCTGCATAGCTTTATCGAGTCCCCGTCGTTTGTGAGGGCTGAAAACTTCCTCGTCGACGCGCTTGCTTGCGCTGGTGAACGTTGTCTCCATTTCGGCGACTGCATCAATTCCCTCTTTCGCAACTTGACCCAGATCCTCCATCCCCACGTTTTCTATCGCGGCGATCGTCTTCACCATCGTATCGTCAGTATACTGACCATCTTTGGGGACAGCTGCGACGCCCGCTCCTGGATTACTCCAACGGCTCCAGCAAGGAGTACTCCATATCGGTTCACAGAAGAAGCGCTGAGGAACCGGGCCGGGTTGTTCTTGAACGTCAGCAACTTCCAGTCCTTTCCCAACTTTACCCACAGATCCCCCTTTTTAGTACTGCGGAATTCCAAGGGGGCCTTGATGCCTTCTTTTGACACCGCACTCTCCCACCTCTTCACTAGAGACACCGTTTCCCCGCCGCAATCTCGCCACCTCCTATCCATGTCGGGATCGCCGGTGAGGCCTCCCACATGTCGTCGACATCGTCATCAGCGATGTTGTCTTCTCGGTCGCCGGGCGTGAAATCGTCCATATCGAAGTCGGCTATTAAGACGTCTTAAGGCACATTGTAATCCTCTGCCCAACTATACGGCACAACCGGACGTACCAATCTCGCCGATGGATCTGGACCGACGCCGAGGTCTTCGTCGTCGACCCCACGAACGCCTCCACGAATGGTCTTCAACACCATGTTTCAGGGGGAGCCCACCCTGTATATCTTAGACGACTACTCAGCAAAGGCAGCCATGACCAAAAATAAGGACATGCTCTCCGAACTTGCCTTCTCGGGCCGCCACGCGCAACAAAGTGTTTGGACCAGAGAACCAGGATGACCCATTTGTCTCGACGGCACTGAGATCTACTACGTGCGAACTGTATCACCGTTAAGGGATGTGGTTAGCACCATTGACCACGGTCTTAGCAACGGTACGGCATTGCCAATTTGGACACGTATGCCCGCGTACAATACCTGATGAAGATGTCCACCTCGAAACTGGAGAGAGTGACCGCCGAGACGGCGCCGACGACGGAGAATTCGGAATCACCGCCCCGACAGACAGACCGAAAAAATAACAACAACAGGCAGCAGGTCGGGCTGGGGCCGTCGCGCGGAAACAGCGACCACCGGCGCCACAGCAAAGCACCAATCTAAAGGTTGATCGTAACCCGTTTTATATGCAGTGACAAGCACACACAATGGCTTCTGCGGACGGAAAAATGCTCGTATCACAGCGCTGTGGTCTCTGGGTTGGCCGTGGGTTATGCGCGCCTTGGCATGCTGGTCTTCAAGGGGCAAACACCCAAGCTGAACTTTACCAGGTACGACCTCGGCATGGTAGTGCTTGACGTGGGTTTGGTCATTGCAACTAAGGACCTGCTAATTAAACAAGGAATCCTTCCAACAGATATCGTGAAGTAGGATGGCCTCGATTGCGATGCTCGTGGGCGGCGCTGTCGTCAACGCAGTTGCCTTTAGCGGCAGCAATTTCCTATTATCCAATAATCAAGAACTATGACGCCGCCGAGGAGCGCAAAAGGGACGATAAAGCCGTAGAGCAGCTCCAGGTTGCGCAGGCAGCGTGGTCCTAAAAGCGGGCTAAGCGCCTCGGTTTAATCAGAGAAGAGCTCCGGCGCCAGAACCATGCCGTGCAAACTTTTAGTGACGTCCATTCGGCGGTACGGCAATACACTCGAGCCTCTGGACCCCGAGCCACAGCTCTCCGACTTTTTTACGCCTACTGCGAGCCAAAAGGATCGCGAGTTCGCGTTCATCGTCCTCGGGATGGCCGCAACAGGCCTGGCAAGCTACTACATAGCAAACAAACTCGCTAAATAGAAGATATGCCCTTGGCTAGACGATGCTGGCAGACGAACTATACCACGTGTTGCTGGAAGTGGGCCACTGCGCCCGAAGAATTCCCGGTCCTCTGAGCAAGACGATGATCTTTGTGGCGCGCCACTCGCTCAAATTGTGGCGCAGGGATGAGTGGGCAGCCGTACACTTAGCTAGGATGTTCCTATCAGGCCCGACGCACCTTCGGGCCACGACCGGGCAGTTGCCCGTCGACGTTTCGTATGCATGTTGGAGACTGATCACTTTGCTGGAATATCTTGCTGAGCAGTAACAATGGATAGCAGGTTATCAAGCCTACACTACAGTCCCCGAGGCTACTTGCCGCAGCGGCTAAGGTCTCCGAAGCTGTGGCATAGACGTGTCTGAAAAGGCAAGCCATTTGGCAGGTCTACCTGCCTCCTCCTGTGTGCAAACGCATTCCACGCCAGAAATTCGATGTGACATGGGGTCTCTGTCAGGCGTGGCCGCGTGGATGTCCATCGGGACTAGGGGATTGTGGAGCGCTTGAATCGGAACCTCGCTGGCGGTTCTTTGTGCACAAATATGCCCAAGAGCTTGTAGACCCTCATACGCTATCAACTGAGTGGGTGGCCAGGCTGCCCGCCGTGAATGTGGAAGTGACCAGATCGATCGGCAAGAAGCTCTCTGATGCCATAAAGGTCAATAATGTGGCACACAATCCCTCCTCCGTTGTTGTCAGTCGCCCGGTTGGTTTGGAGGTGCAGAAACTCACTCCGGTGTGGGCGTTACCTCTACCCGGCGAGCTGGATGGCGGCTGCCGACTTGCTACAAACCCCGTGTGGTCCTTCCAGGTGTATCGACTTGGACGCTCGGTTACCAAGTCTGATGAGCCCGTGCTGTACTATTTGGATTCTGTGAATCAGCCATATGATGGGGCCTCTCGAGGCTTTGTCCGGGTGGAGCTTCACGTAATGCCTGCCGACACCCAGCTGCCATCAGATGGTGTGCTCACTCGCTGAGCGCTGCGGCCCGTCTTTTTTCGGTTACACTCGAGACAGGTCAGGCGCACGTTTCCTCTGCACGTGTCCCTTTGTCCCTTGCTGTTGTCCAGCCGGTCAACACTGAACTGCTGCGTGTCTTTTGGGCTGGTACGCCCAAAGCAGCTCGATGTTGCATGCCCCGCAGTGGTTCTGCCTGCCGTCTTTGAGTGCGGGGATGTGATACCCTCTTCTGGAGCTACTCGTTCGAGCTGATGCATATACTCCACCCTCGAAACGACGAGGTAAGCATGGTTGGACCACTGGTCGTCAATGATCCAGACCTTTAGTGCGTCGTGGACGGTGAGACCCTGGGAACCGAGGCACCAGTCTGGGGTGTGCTGCATAGCCGACTCTGCAGCCTATAGTGTGACCTCTACGATGTCATTGAGAACGAGCTCTACCCTTCGGCCAGTGCCTGTGATAGCTACCATGATGTTCTGCTTCCGGCTGTCTTTGGGGTGATAGAGAACAGGCACCGGCGTATGTGGGAAGTTCTCCTCATGCGTTTTCAGCAACAGCCCTGCGCCCGGTTGCGGACCTTCTGACGGCTGGTGAGGATGACATCTTTTGGAGACCATTGCTCCACCACAAATCGGTCCCATCCCAGGCAGCTTGGGAAAGCCTTTCGCATCTCTTGGCACTGGACCATGTCAGACTGGAGACGGATGTGCTTTTTCAGGACTTTAAGGGCGTCGTCGTCTTTCGCCCTGTGGTCTGCGTCGGCCTCTTCGTAGTAGTTTACCCTCTGTTGCAGCCAGTCGTGCGGCATCTCGCCCGCAATCGGGGGTGGCTGGCATTGATCACCGCAACAGATAACATGAACCCCTCGTTGCTCCAACCAGTCCAAGAACATCTCTAGAATATGCTTGCGCACAGTGCAGACCTCGTCCCAGATGATGATACGTGGGATGAACTTTTGCCCCATAAGCTCCGGCGTCCAGTCATTCTGTCCGCGCCATCGAATGAAGCTGTGGTAGATCTGGGCTTTGACGCCTCGGGCTCTCATTTCTTTGGCGGGGCGGTGGGTCGGGGTAAACACGATTGGGACACTCGCCAGGAAGAGCTCAATAGCTCTCGTCGTCTTGCATATAAGGCAGCTTAAACAGTCGCACAGCTTATGTGATACATAGGCATTGACTTTGTCGTGCTTTTCTGGACGTAGATGCTGTCAGTCGCCACTCGGACAGCCTCCTCCTTGGACTCAAATCTTGCCAGCATGGAGAGGAAGTTGATTTGGGCGTAGGCCAGCATGCTCGCCCTCAGGTGGGTGTACTGGGGCTGTGAGCCGTAGTAGTATGTGAGGATATGGTCCAGTGGGCACTGTTGAGGCGCCCCAACCAGGACGCCGCTTTGGCGGGCGTCTCGTACAAGGAAATCAAGTTCATCAGCGTCAGTGACAAGGCGCCGCGTCAGCCTTTTGCCATTGGCCTTGCTGCTACCCTGTGTGAATTTGTCGATGATGCTGCATCCCTGGTCTCTGTCATCTGGGAGCCAAAACTTGGTTTGTATATCCGTAGGATAAGCTACAATGACCTCGCGGATCATGAGGGTGTTCAGAAGGCATTTGTCAAATAGAAAGACGAACAAGGGCGTCTGGGCCCAGCTCTGTTCTGCGAAATGCTTCCCAAACCACGCGGGGATGACGGGGTGGAATTTTTCTACGAAGTGCCAGTCGATAACGTCGGCGAAGCCGGTGCCTATGTCTTGGGGGAGTGGCCCTTTGATGCTTACCGTGGTCATGCGGTGGGTCGGTGGGCCTTCCCCATACCTTGGAAACTGGCGGGGTAGCAGGCTTTCATGTCGATGCTGACGACGTTTCTCGTGTCGTAGTCCATAGTGTTCCAGAGGCCGCCGTGGCCGCGTTCTACACATGCCTTATGGACGTCGTCGCTGGTTTCCAGCCGTTCTTCTCTATGGCTGTTACCGCTACAGCGTGGTTGATGCCGAAGACATTTTCCACCAGTTCGGGGTTACATAGGTCGCTACAGGCTTTATGGAGTCTCTCGTGGGTTTCATGTGTCCTTTAAGTGCTGCCGTCCTGGAGCACGAACTGGTCCACGCTGGGCAACTTTCCTTCGGAACTACCTCCGAGGAGCCAGACAGTGATTGGCTCGACTCATGTCGCTTCTCTGATGGCTTCCCGGACGTCGCCCAGGTAGATGTGGACCTGCCTGGACGACTGCGGTAAGTGGAGGTCTTTGCCCCAGGCGTGGCCGTTGTGGGTGATGAGCTCTACTTTTCCACGAATACCATTCTCCCCTCACTGATATTTGCCGCTGTTGTAGATCTCCTCGCCAGGGATGTATTTTATTGCCCGCTTCAGTATGTATCTCTTCTCCAGGTCCGCGACATCCTCAACCCTAGCCCTGGTTCATGGATTCTCTCTTCCCACTCCTGTAATTTCTGCCTCCGTGTGTGGGTTAGTCCCTGGCCCTTCAGGGCGCCTTCAAAATGCTCTACCACTATTTGGGCAACGCAGTTGATGTCACCATCTCCCATCGGGGCCAAATTGGCAGGGTCTGTGTCTCTGACGAGGTAGATCCCATAGACGACGGCGGTCACAGGGTATGCATACTGGTAGAATACCCTGTCGGTCTCGTTCAGCGCAGTTGGAGTGGTGTCTCGGGAAATCTCAAGGACACCCTGGCCCCTCCGCCTTTCTGTTCTGGCCGGGTCGAACTTGTCTTCGACGACCCAGTCACCTTCGTCCCGCTCGCGTAAGAACTTGATTCTCACAAAAAAATATCCCTCTGGAAGGGCTGCCAGTAGTTGTGTTGCTCTTGCATCTGTGATGCGGGCGTCCAGTGCCAGTCGGCCAGCCCTCGCTTCAATGCGGTCAGCGACCTGAATGTCGCCAATGTCAAGCCGGTCTTCTGCTTCAACCCTCCAGGTAGAGAAGACCACGGCACCATCGACTTCAAACTCGTCTTTGGCGTCGTTCAAGATCTCAACCCACGGTTCGTCGGCGGTGAGCCTTACTGGGTGAGGCCTGGGTGTCCAGGTCGATAAATTGTTGACCCTGTGGAACTGGGTCTGGCATTTCTGCAAGTATCGTGTCTTTAAGATCATCCATCGTAGCCATATTATACTACTATATACCCTGTGATGCTCTACCTCTAAATGGGGGTTTGATACTCTATTAACTCCTTCATTACAACCCGGAATTGATTTTTGGCAGCCTTTTCATTCCTGGATAGTTTTACACGCAAATACCCGCCCCCACAACCCTCACAGACGGGAAGGGCGCTTTGGAGGCCCTTACCACACTTGCGACATAGATGGGGGATTGGCCTTCTCCCTCCCTTGTCCTCCTGATGTGGACCTTGCAGTAGGTTGGTACGCAAGACTTTCCACAGATATCTGCTTCACTCACCTTAATCCAAGCACAGAAGGCAACACAAATATTATCATAAACACACCTCATAATGTGGGTGGTAGCAAATCTCCCAGGTCACTCTTCACGAAGGAGTAGGTAAACAAAGAAAACTTCAAACGTAAATTCGAAAATACTAAGCTATCGTAACTATTGTGTAATGCAATGTATTGAAAGGGAGAGTTACGTGCCTAAAACAACGAATCAGCAAACTCTTATTCTCTATGTATTACACCAATTCACATGTGTATTATTTTAAGAAAGGGGGTGGGGCGTGTTACATGGCGTGCTTTGTTTTCATTCGTTAACGAATTATCAAAATTCCACCGATTCGTGTACAATTATAGGCAGATACCCATAACATTCCTATGAAAACGGATGAATATACTATTTTTATTTGGTGGCCAGTTTTTGTTACGGGCATATGTTTGTAACACTGGGTGGTCAGGACTTAACCAAGTGTAGGACCAACAGCGGGTGTGGGCCAAGGGGCTGGCGAGCCAATGGTGCGGGCGGTGGGCCAATGGCGGATGGTGGGCTCACAGCGGGTTGTGGGCACCATCGGGCGGTGGGCGATGGCGGGTGGTGTGCCAAAGGCTAGTTGTGGGCAACATCGGGCGGTTGGCGATGGCCGTTTGGGGGTGGGGGGGGGGGCGACGGCTGGTGGTGGGCAACGGCGAATGGTGGGCCCACGAATAGACGATGAAAACAATTTGTCCGAGGCTCAAACTCGCACAAAGAAAAACTGGTAGAATGTAATTTCTTGGCGCTTTACCACCTGCGCGCTGCGGGGACAATATTGTGGGTCGGCAATACGGGGCGGGCATGGGGGCAGGGTTATTTGCTGGCGACTGTTCCTCTGACGGGGTTCATCCCGTCAGAAAATGTTACGAGGCTGTCTGCTTTTGCGTTGCAATATATTGGTAAACAATACAATACAATACAATCGTTTTTATTCGGTTGATGTACACTTCTGGCCCATAACATATTCGAACAAATAATAGTGAGTATCTAATAGAATCACACTGCGTTACGCCTGTTTAACAAATGATAAATGTAAACGGAAATTGTGTAGATCGTTTCATAGTTACTGCAACCCATAAGCCTTTGAAAGTTGTCCAAATACCTGTTGGAATACATATGAGCCGCGCCGTGCGAAAACCGGGTTTAATGACAAAAATTTCAGTTTTTTCTTTTTCGCGTATTCTGAATTGTACATCTTTTAAAAGCCATATGCCGCCAAAATTATCAATGTATCCCAATTATTTTTCATTTTAGAAGTATTTTTATGACGTGTGGTAAAAACTTATATGACGTTTTAGATCAATGACGTCGAAATTACGACGTCTTTATCAACGGCGTATACAAGAGGTGTTGATAAAATACCCGGACAAGTCCTATAGATTTGTCATCTTTTATCGCATGTCAATCAAATTTGGATATCTCGTAGCCTGGCCAAGTGTCTCCCATTAGGCCAAAACAAAGTATGAAAATAATGTTTATGGCTCGTGTTGCAGTTGCTAATGTAACGCCATGTTTTGGATTCCGGCCCAAGTAACGTAATTTCATATGAATAATTTTCAAACAAGGCAGACTGAGAAGTGTTGGCGTTTCCCTGTTGTTTGCTGCTGTCTGAAATAATTTTGAGGAATAATAGCGATATTATTTAACATTTCGTATTCGACGACATATTTTAAAGTAGGCAGTAGGCCGCTTATAACATTAACTTTGTGACAAAACACGACGTCGGGCAGATGTGTAGCGTGATACCTTATAATTGACGCCGTGTGTCTTTCTTGAGGATCGCATTACCATCACCTGATATCCATTATTATGCAGTCAAGTGATAAGCTGATGATTTGATACTACAAATGGTACGAAAAGCAAGTTTATGACCATCAAATTTCAAATTGATTTCAAGACTTTTCGAAAAATCCACCGACCTCATTGTGTGTTTTGTGCATTATGTATTGCTTATACACAAACAATCAAGAAGCTGCACTGAAATCACTGATTCGGAATCTATTAGAGAGATGGTGATGCCTTTGTTTTGCTAAATGACGTCATAATATGTGTACTGAGGTACAAGGCATCGCGTCTCATATTAGTGAAAGTTTCAGTATGTTATCATTTTCCGTTTTCTGTTCACACTTAATGTTAACTGACACCAGTAAACGTAAATGGGAGGGTAAAAGGTGAACTTTTACGGCGACGTTAGACAATTTGAACCATCGTTTTTCCGACGTCGTTTACCGTTTTCCATAACGTAGTCATTAAGCCCGGTTTTCGTATGGCCTGGTAAGTGTGTCAATCTAATATCGTATTAGTACCCACAAACACACAGATGGACAATGCGACGAATATATGCACCCCTGACGCACTTTTATCAGGTAACATGCCCTGTATTTACCGAATACGTACTGACCAGAGGTGCCAGAAAAAGAATCAGCTATAATATCTAGTTTCTAATATAAATAAACACTTATACTAAAAATGATACTGACATACGATGTTTTTCAGTCACCTGTGGTACTGACTGATAACATATTGTTGTATCAGGCATATATAACGACGTCACATGTTGTCATTTTCGACCATAACACGTTATCTGATACATAGAATACCAGACTAGTGTCTTTTGACATCAAGTTTATCAGGTTCGGCTCGGACACGTTAGGAAATCCTCGGCAAGCATCGAATTCCTACGCGTTTCCTAGCCTTGCCTGATAAACTTGAAATCAGAAGACACTAGCATGGTATTCTTTATGTATCTATCTATTCTTCCACCCTAGGTAACAGCTGAACATGCCACATCTACGGTGTTGTCAAACCAGGAGGCAGGTGAAGGTAGTCGCGATTTACTTCATTTCGCTTCTGGCTGTATTGCTAATCAAGGTCCACACCTTCGATGGTGAGTACATTTGTTGCATTGACTGGAAAAATTGGGCTTATGGGATTTGTGACTAGTGAATCTCCTAATCAAATAGCATACAATCTATATTGTTTGCTACAAGCATGACGGGTGTTTCATTGATGAAATGGCGATCAGAGAAGATCCTGATCAGACTGTGAGGATATACCTACACTGATCGCAAACCAATAAGTCCCATGTATCCAGTTACATACACATTCACATAACCACCTGTGTTAATCTGAAAAAATATAATAGCATAATATGCACCGTTTCTGAGATATGCGGTCGTTTGTGTTCCATTTATCCACCCGATATGCATACTGAGTTAAAAATATAGTAGCTTTATCAGTTCTTGTTACTTCACAGACAAATGTTAACTCTTTAGAATGACTTCACGGATGAATGCAAGTTATTATAATGTGTCTTGTTACTTCACAGACAAATGCAAATCTTTAGAATGTGTTATTGTGGCTTCACAGACAAATTAATGTCTTTATAATGTGTTATTGTGGCTTCACAGACAAATGCAAGTCTTTATAATGTGTTATTGTGGTTTCACAGACAAATGAAAGTCTTTAGAATGTGTTATTTTTGCTCACATATAAATGTAAGCCTTTATAATGTGTTAGTGTTGCTTCTCAAACAAATGCAAGTCTTTAGAATCTGTTATTGTTGCTTCACATACAAATGCAAGCCCTTATGCGTTCCTTCCCATATACATGCAAGTATTTAGAATGTTTGTTTATTGGTGTTTAACGGCCTATCAACAGCTAAGGTCATGTATGGCCGGGCAAACGGGTTCGATCCCATTTTCAACCTGCTGCATTGGGGGTGGGGGAACCAAAATCAGAGCGGAATATTTAAATCGAGAAAAATATATAAAGCCCTGAAATTAGAATAACCTGACCTGGTGCCAGGTCCATACCACACCAAAATCACTTGGCCCCTTCCCATAATAGTAATAGGATTAGGAATAATCGAATTACTCATAAAAGGGGTATAACTATAATTAACCCTCACATAAAATAATACCAAAGACGTACCTGAGGGCCAAACCAGGTCTCCGTTCGGGATTCCGGTAAGGATGAAAACCCAATCGTTAAATTACCCATCTTAAATGCACCCACCTGCCACCCACCTAGAATGTGTTCTTATTACTTCACAGATAAATGCGAATCTTTATAATGTGTTCATGTTACTTAACAGAAAAATGCAAGTCTTTATAATGAATTACCGTTGCTTCACAGACAAATACAAGTCTTTATAATGTGTTCCTTCACATATGCATGCAAGTCTTTAGAATGTTTTCTTGTTACTTCACAGATAAGTGCAAGTTGTTAGAATGTGTTTTTGTTACTTCACAGATAAGTGCAAGTCGTTAGAATGTGTTCTTGTTACTTCACATATAAGTGAAAGTCGTTATAATGTGTTCTTGACTTAGTATACACATGTTGTATTCATATTATGTTACATGATATGTACATGATGTAAATCACGAGCAAAACTCAAGGTAATACGAATTGGATTCAGAAGTTGCTTATGCGAATCTGTCTCCCGATGGGTCATAAGTCAACGTAACGGAGAGTCAACATGGATGGATGAAGTGAACCAGTCTATGGATAACTGGCCCACTCATTCGAATAATAACTACATCATGTGCATGTGTTCACTCAGTCCAACTGTCGGCTAGTGGGACGTCCTATGTTACGCCATAACTGTGCTTAGTCAAGTGGTGATAAATCATCAATATGATATGCACTTGTAGTTATATCAAATCACCCTTTCAACAATACAGACATATCATAACGGTTGTAATCAGTGCGTATCCAGATGATCCGGTTCGTAATGAGCCGTCTCATCAGGATCTGCACTACTTTGCATACATTTTATGTTTATAGCACAGTACCCTTTTCAGAAAAATGTAATAGTCTGAAAATAACATGGGAGTGTCCATTCCAGTTACTTAGGGGTGAAATTGTTACTGGCCAGGCGTCTACACAGGTAGCAGAGAGTGGGTGTACATGTAGCTATCTAGATGGTAGTTGATGATGTGTGTGTGTGTAATACCGACACAGGACTGTCCACCCGGTCATAATGAGCGCTTCCAACAGGTTGGCGTTGTGTCAACAGTTTGGTAGAAAGTAAGTAACTGAGACAAAAATCGGTGTTTGTTTCTATGTTCGCTTCCGGTATAACGTATAAGAGTGTTAAAGAAGTGGTCAGTGTCCTCGATTTGTCCGCATACACATTTGGGGTTATCTGTTATATTGTTTTGAATACAGGTGTGAGTTTAAAGAGCTACACCCTGTCCTCAGACGTGTGTGAAGTATGTCCGCCTGACGATTTCGTGTAAAGTAGTACTTTGAAATATACATTGTCTCTATTAAAGGAACATTTGAATGTTCAAAGGGAACCCGCTGTGCGGAGATCAAGAGATAACGCGTTCCATGCCCTGATACTTGATGGCAGGAATGAATTATAACATTGGGTAGTGCTAGAGTTTATTGTTTGAGTATTTTCGTTGCTACGTAAATTGTATGTGGTTGCATTACCAACAGTCGTTGGCAGTAGAGATGATTGGTAAGTTGGGCATAGTTGATTTTGCATTTTGTACATCATTATTAGCTTGTGTTTATGTCTTCCATTTGTTAAAGGTTCCCATCTTGTTTCGTCATAGAGGGATTCTAAAGACACAAGTTTGGTAGTTCCTGATACTATTGTGGCTGCTTCCAATTGTATTTTGTCGAGGTATTCGAGCTCATAATGAGTGCAATTGTCCCAAACGACATCGGCATATTCCAAAACGGGTCTGATAAAAGAAATATATAGACGCCAGTGCTTTGCGGCATAGACGGAATTTCAGTTTTTTCATTATGTTTATGCGTTGCCATGCTTTAGCTTTAATATACTCTATGTGGGCATGCCAAATACCATCTTTCGAGAAAAATATTACCAGGTGTTTATGTTCTGTCTTGTTGCTTCACATATAAATACAATACATTAAACTGTGTTATTGTTACTTCACATATAAATACAATACATTAAACTGTGTTATCGTTACTTCACATTTAAATACAAGGCTTTATACTGTGTTCTTGTTGCTTCACATATAAATACAATACTTTAAACTGTGTTATTGTTGCTTCACATATAAATACAAGACCTTAAACTGTGTTATTGTTATCCATATCAATCCAAATGTTTTAAAACTGTGTTTTATTGTGCTTCACATATAAATACAAGACTTGAAACTGTGTTATCGTACTTCACAATAAAATACAAGAACCTTAAACTATGGTTAACGTGCTTCACAATACATACAAGCGTTAAAAACTGAGTTATTGTTGCTATCATATATAAATACAATAACTTTAAACTGTGTTATCGTTACTTCACATATAAACACAAGACTTTATACTGTGCTAACGTTACTTCACATACAAATACAATACTTTAAACTGTGTTAACGTTGCTTCACATATAAATACAATTACTTTAAACTGTGCTAGTGTTGCTTCACATATAAATACAATACTTTAAACTGTGTTATTGTTGCTTCATATATAAATACAAGACTTTAAACTGTGTTATTGTTGATTCATATATAAATACAAGACTTTAAAATGTGTTCTTGTTACTGCACAGACAAATGTAAGTATATAGAATGTGTTCTTGTAACTTCAGATAACTGCAAGAATGAGAAGGCAGACCAGAGCATTCCTGTTAAGACGCCGCCAGTTTTACAAGAAACCCATCGCCAAGATGACGGCCGCATTACATTACAGAAAGACAAAGGTGTATGGGACGGACATATGAATTATCAGGTTTGGTTATTTTATTTTATCAGGAAGTTCGCAATTCATTGATCGATTTATTTATTTTATTCAATGGTGTTTAACACTTATTGATCTAATACGCACTGATTGATAGCATGACGTCGAATCATGCATTGACCAGATGCGCACATCCGTGCCACAACTTTCTCTGACGTTCGATTTGTCCAGCGACATCACATGACGTTACTGAATGACGACTCTGTAATGACGCAACGTAAAGAAGTATCTTTAACGAACACAATGATATTTTGCTCATCCTCTATCAAGGCTCCAGATAAGGAATTAGTAGTTGAGTATTGTCACTCCATCATTTTTGAAGCAATTGGGTATTTCAAAATTTTAATTGGGCAAAATGAAATCACATTACTGCTTTCACATAAGCAGACCGCACGTATTGAATAGTTTGCTTCTAAATAAAAACATGTCTTGGCATTCATTAGAATTGTCTCCTTGGAGGCAATTCTAATGAAATACCAAGATGTGTTTTCATGGAAAAATATGCTATAATTGTGGTCTGTGTATTGTTTTCTGTAGCATGATAAAGATACCACAAATTTTTCATTGCTTTTTGATACTCACTACTTCTGATTTCAATTGGGTTTTTGACAATTTGAATTGGGTATTTAAGCAAATACGCATCTTATCTGGAGCTCTTACTCTATCATAAAACGTTACCTACTAAACAGAATACTATGTTAGTGCCTCCACTCGGCTTGGGAACGGTTCTTTGGCGAACCTCAGAATCTATTCATACTCGTTTCCTAGCATTGCCTGATAAACTTGATTTCAAAAGACATTATTGTCTATTCCACGTATTTCTGCCGACAAAATTTTGACCATTAACCACATTAAGTCTAAAATATATTTTAGGGTTATCGCCAATGTAATAAAGTAAAGATGCATGTTTTAGAACCTCAGTTACTATGTGATATCCATAGAGGATCTTACAGGAGTGATGATTTAATAAGATATTTATTAAACGAGTTTACTGATTTCATAACAAACGAGGTTATGCTAGATTATATTTATTGCATACATTGAACTGTACTTGTCACCAAACGTGTTTTCTGTAACACGCTAATTTTCATATTTATTACACTAGTGTAATATGATTGTGTCAATACACCGTGAGCGCCCATTTTATGCAATAAAAATAAATTCGGAATGGAATGTGTAGTACGGAGACACGCCGGGGACACGGACTTGTTGCCACGAAATAACAATTCGCTCCCTCAATTTAACAATTCGTCCCAACAAATTAACAATGATTAATTCATTGTTAATTAATGGCAACGAATTGTTAATTCGTGGGAATGAATTGTTAAATTGAGGGAACGAATTGTTAATTAGTGGGAACAAATTGTTAAATTGAGGGAGCGAATTGTTATTTCGTGGGAACTAATAAATAAAAAAAAGAATTCTACGTCCCATGCGAGGCTCCGTACTGTCGTGAAGTTTGGATAAACATATGAGGAATTAATGGTATGTCAATTGTACGGTGTAGTCTGTTTTGAAAATGAGAGATATATTTTTCTGACAAACAATGGAAGAGTAATGTATCGATGAAGGTCGCCGTTGTTGTTTATATACACTATTAGAAAAGCGACCATTGCCTTGAAATATCATCCCATCGTATCTAGTTCTTATATCAACATGACACACATGTTAGCGTGCATTCAGATTGAAGCTACTACAATTTTCTTCATAGCGGCCATTTGGAAAATAAAATTACTTGGACAAGGGCGGGTTGTGTTGCTCGTATATGTATGTAATTTAACATATTCACATATTGATAGCTTCTGCACTTATTCTGTTAGAAATGGACATACTTTGCAACTGAACGTTAACATATATATCAACTAGAAATGGCAAGATGCTTCACGGCGGCCATTTTTATATGTAAAATGGCTGAATTATATGGGTTATTGCATATAGGGTTTTATTATCACTAACATGTTTACATTTGTGATAGTTATTGTTATCATACTGTGTTGAAATGTGGAAAATCAGGATGATTCGAGATATTATATGTCGGGCAGTTACGTTATGGTGGCCATTTTGAAACAAACAAGAGTTGTCAGAAGACAACGAAGCTCGCCTGTTGGCAGCCTTCACTCAAACTTGGCACAGTTGTATAAAAAACAGGAATATTATATAACTTGACCTTGGGTTAAGGTGTGTGCGGTGGACCTTGACATTGAGGTCAGTGGTGGAAGGTGGGTCGTGGATTTGCTATGGCATGATATCGCATATTAAGATGAATGCATGTATGAAATATCAATGCGCTCCCTGAAAACAGAAGTATAACAAAATTTAACCAAACGCTAAGTTTATGAACGCACTAAGTTGGTGATTTTCTACAGCATGATAGCTATTCACATGAGGAATGCATGTATGAATGTTCTAAGAATGTGACCTTGACCTTGGGGAAAGGTGTAGGGGGGTTGGTCATGGATTTGCTGTAGCACAATAGAGAATTATCAGATGAATGCACGTATGAAGTATCAAGGAGTTCCCTGTAAATAAACGGAAGTTATAAAAAGACATCATTTGCTCCAACGTTAAGTTTATGATGTTGATCTTGGGGAAAGGGGTGGGGGGGGGGGGGTAGTCATGGATTAGCTGTAGCACAATAGAGGATAATCAGATGAATGCACGTATTAAGTATCAAGGAGTTCCCTGTAAATAAACGGAAGTTATAAAAATACATTTGCTCCAACGTTAAGTTTATGATGTTGATATTGGGGAAAGGGGTGGGGGGGGGGTAGTCATGGTTTTGCTGTAGCACAATAGAGGATCATCAGGTGAATGCATTGATGAAATATCAAAGCGTTCCCTGTAAAGAAACATAATTTACACAACATTTACCCCAACGTAAAGTTTATGAACATGCTTAAATTTGTGACCTTGAATTTGGGGTAAGGGTTGGATGGTGGGTTGTGGATTTGTAACAGCATGATAGAGGGTCATCTGAGGAATGCATATGTGAAATATCACGGCGTTCCATCAACGGAAACATATGTTATAAGAAATTTAAAACAAACGTTAGGTTTATGAATGTGCTAAGTTTGTGACCTTGACCCTGGGGTAAGGGTTGGGGGTGGGTCATGGATTTGCTATAGCACAATAGAGGATCATCAGATGAATGCATGTATGAAATATCAAGGCGTTCCATGAAAGGAAACAGATGTTACAAGACATTTACCCCATTTACCCCAACGTTAAGTTTATCAATGTGCTAAGTTTGTGACCTTGACCTTGGGGAAAAGGGTGGGGGGTTGGTCATGGATTTGATATAGAACGATAGAATATCATCAGATGAATGCATGTATGAAATATGAAGGCATTCCATGTAAATAAACAGAAGTTACACAACATTTACCCCAACGTTAAGGTTATGAATGTGCTAGGTTTGTGACCTTGACCTTGGGGTAAGGGTTCGGTGGTGAGTCGTGCATTTGCTACAGCATGATAGAGGGTCATCAGATGAATGCATGCATGAAATATGAAGGCATTCCCTGTTAATAAACAGAAGTTACACAACATTTACCCCAACGTTAAGGTTATGAATGTGCTAGGTTTGTGACCTTGACCTTGGGGTAAGGGTTGGGTGGTGAGTCGTGCATTTGCTACAGCATAATAGAAGGTCATCAGATGAATGCATGCATGAAATATGAAGGCATTCCCGGTTAATAAACAGAAGTTACACAACATTTACCCCAACGTTTAGTTTATGAGCATGCTAAATTTGTGACCTTGACCTTGGGGTAATGGTTGGGTGGTGGGTCGTGAATTTGCTACAGCATGATAGAGGGGTCATCAGATGAATGCGTTCCCTGTAAATAAACAGAAGTTACACAACATTTACCCCAACGTTAAGTTTATGAACATGCTAAGTATATGACATTGACCTTGGGGTAAGGGATGGGCGGTGGGTCATGGATTTGCTATATATAGAGTACTATCAGATGAATGCATGTATGAAATATCAAGGCGTTCCATGAAAGGAAACATATGTTATAAGAAATTTACCCCAACGTTACGTTTATGAATGTGCTAAATTTGTGACCTTGACCTTTGGGTAAGGGGTGGGCGGTGGGTCATGGATTTTCTATAGCATGATAGAGGGAGTCATCTGAGGAATGCATGTATGAAATAACAAGGTG
>CM055269.1:104057652-104321560 GCA_029237695.1 Conchocele bisecta | reverse complement strand
TGAAATAACAAGGTGTTCCATGAAAGGAAACAGAAGTTATAATATATTTACCCAACGTTAAGTTTGTGGACGACGCCGACGACGACGCCGGCGCGCCGACGCCGACGACGCCGACGACGCCGGGGGTATACCATAAGCTCTTCTGCACTTCGTGCAGGCGAGCTAAAAATTGCAAAGCTGATCTTCAATTTTCTCTGCTGATACTTCATGGTTATAATAAACGTCTTTATCTGCTGACACCGCACAAGTAATGAGCTATAATCAAGTGATAGTAAGTGATATAGTGTTGGTTCTGTCATTTTCAGGCATAGTGATCATCTTGGAATTGGTGCCCATCTTGGTTTTTGAAAACCTACACCAGACTACTTTTTTTATTTTCCTGCAACATAAAGGTGCTGAAAATGCGAAAGTTTGCTTACAACACGAATTGATGACAGGAAAGTTGCATTCTGGTCGAACATTATAAATAATTGTACTTTCGTGTTGCTTTAACGGTTGCCATGGAGATCAGCAAAAAATAGATATTCGGCCGCTGTTTTCTCAATTATAACACGCAGTTTCGAATTATACGATGAATCTCCTATAAGAAGAGATATGTTTCATAAGTTCTAATCTGGGTAGGGGTAGGTAGAAAAATTCAGCCTAGCTCCAAAGCAGTATAGGTTTTGTTAAGTAATTAGGCTCTTCCGTGAAATAGAAAACGGTAAGTGGTGATTCTGTTCCATATATGTTAACAATTTTTATTTTACATTCCACTCATTTTATAATATTTACATATTTACTTAAAAAGAGTGTCAGCATACTTTACAGGATATCATTCTTAAAGCATTTCAATTGTGAAAATGATTCCAGAAATTAGTTTACGATCATCAACATAGCTAGCAAACATGTATTATAATAGCAAACGGCACTGTTTGCGATCTATGAATTGGCCATCCGTTTTCAAAACGGCCGACGGCAGCCATCTTCGATTTGAACTACGACTTCCATAGTTTGATATTAATTCTTCTATGACCCCTGGGAAACCTGCATATATCAGAAGAAATTTGAATCTTAACTTTAATGGAAATTTAGCTGAACTTATATATTACCCGCCAGATTGAGACACGATTTCTATATTTAGCTATTCGTTCTTCCATGACCATTAGAAACTTGCTTGCAACGGATTTTATTACTCAATGCTTCAAATGTAGCTAAACTTGTACCTTTGGCCACATTTTTTCCAATATGACCTCTAGTAGCCATCTTGAATTTTCGATACGACTTCTATATTTGATAATAATTCCGCCATGACTCTTAAAAACTTGCATACAAAATAAATGGCAATGTTATCTTTAAAGGTCACATTACAAACTATCACTTATTTTCTTCAAAATGCTCTATGAGTGTTATATTGCAGGATTAAAAGTGTGTAACTTGAAAGTCCACTCGCTTATTTTTCCGTAAATACTGTTTTTGAATACTAAAATAACTAAATCTTTGACAGATACAAAGAATTAAAATGATATATTCAATTTTCACATGGACAGTAAATTCTTTACTATTTCTAATATATTTGCCTACTGACTTGTTTCAAATAAATATAAAATGTTTGGACTTGATGTTAAAAACTAAAGATGTTTTCCAAAAGAAAATCGTTGTTTTGCCAAATGGGGGTTACGTCGATTAAACATTGCTTGGTCCTACATGTGGCTGTGACTGGAGAAATTGGGTTTGTGTGATTTGTGACCCGTGTGTGTCCTTATCAAATATAACACTCATGTAATGTAAGTACGATCTAGAGTGCATGTTAGTGTGTTTTATTGAAGGAATGCCAAAAAGTGTAGATCCTGTTCAGACTGTGCGGATGCACAGGCTGAACTGGATCTACACTGGTCGCAAACGCCCTATAAGCCCCGTGTTGGGTTTGGCTTATTCTCAGTCGCAGTGCCCGGTGGAAATGGACCATTGGCGGGGCAATTAATCGCTCTGATAAGTACAGCGGATGTTGACACAATAGTCAAACAACACCCCACCCCCGTGGTAATTAGAGCGACTAACTTTCCCACTGCATTGACTCTGGGCAGTCGGCTTTCCTTAATTGACCACATGTACAGCATTGTGTCTTTGTATGTGGACAATGGCCTACAAGAATGACGTTATAACAGTTTGACCAGCATAGCACCAGATCCATCGATGCACCTGACATTTATGATGTCTACTATGTTGCCCGTCTGATTTAGCATTATATATAAGTACTATCGGGGAAAACATAGATTGAAAACTGACGATGTAAATATAAATACATGTATATACAGAGTGGTATCCTACAGCTGTTGCAAATTGCACAGTATGTCCATTTTGTCACCCACTGTCGCATTTCAGTATGTAGTTTGTAACTAGGTCATTCTTATGTTTGTATAGTACAGCTAGGGTCCCATATATGTATATCAGCGCTCTAATAAACTGGAGTTCTAAGTAGTCTGTTGAACTATTACGCGTAATAATTGTATTATGCATACATTTCGGAAGTACTACTGATACGTCATATACCCACGTGACCGCAAAGGGAAATAATTGTGGTAAGCAAAATAAGGGGAAGTTAGTCATGCAGTGATTGGCTGTCCTGAATATGAAATCCGTAAAGGAACAACACATACTGGTCGGGTTACTGTGAAATTTGTTTTATTTGATATACAGTGGAACCCCTCCAAACCGGACCCCCTCTATACCGGAATTCGCGCTATACCGAACATACGACCACGTCCCGAATATTCTGCTATATAAACACATTAGTTTCTACCCCTCTATTCCGGAACCCCTCTACTCCGTAAGCCGGACGCCATTTCAAGTCCCAAAACCATAGTTCAGCGTTAAAATAACCCCGGAAAACCGGAAACAAGGTCACCTGTCAGGATGTCATCCAATAAATACACCGCGCCCAATTTCAATGTTGTTGTTTCAAGCCGGTCTCAAAATCACACCGTGTTTACAATAGACTGGTTCCCGGTAGTATTGTTCAGCTCTGGTTCCCAAAATGTGGAGCCACGAGAATGAGACGATTTTAACGGACTCCCAACTTGACATTTGTGTGGAAGAAATAACAAAATTGATCAAATTACACACATTAACTTGAGCTCTGTACGCACGCTAAGCGGCGTGTTTTTTGAACGTCATAAAGGCATTACAAAGTTAGGAATCTATTCAATACATGCGACCTAAATACGAGACATGTTTGCTGTTACGGAAATAAAATAATCGGCACATTATTTGTGAACCAACCGACCGATTAATTGAGATAATCTAATAAACTTAACGAGGCTGTAAACTCGTGACTGTAGCCTGTGGGCTATTGCAGCAGCTCGCGGTAACTACACAGCACACGCGAAATGTGTCATATGCTCTTTGCGACCAGTGTAGACCGTAGACATTGCGAATCTGCACTATTTGCTATACCCCTTGCGAATCTGCACTATTTGCAATGTCAATAAAAAACACATTCTGGTCTTAAAAGAGCGTTCCAGCTGATCGAGAAAGTTCCACAGTGGCACAAAATACTTAGGGGCCTTTATCCCATGTCATCTGCACTCTGTTTATTGGGAATTACACATGTCGACATGATAAAACACAACTGGGTAGCCGAGCCCCCTTTAAGGTGCGTAATTTGGAGGTACATTTCTTATTTGTCCATACAAATGGCAAGTTGGGAGTGCTTTAGAATCGTCTCATTGGGACTTAACTTTTTCGGGTGGAGAAATATGAAAATACTCCATAAATTTACTATACTGGTGGCTGGTCCACAACTAAGCTGTCACCTTGTGTAGTTTTATAAAAAAAAACACTGATTTTTATTTGTTTGTTTGTTTCCAATGAAAAAGTCATCATATCAATTCTCAGAATAAAAAGAAACTTGACATATTTATTGAAAAAATGTGTACATATGCTTTCAATATGGTAATAATGGTATATACTATACAAATCCAAGAGTTAATGATGGAAAACATACATTTCCTTAACTGGAAATAGAAAACCCCTCTAAACCGAAAACCCCTATAAACCGAACTTTTCGGTCTGTCCCCAGGGTGTTCGGTTTAGAGGGGTTCCACTGTATAAATGATGAATACATAAGCGAAAACAGGATCTTGTTATATCTCCTTTACTTGAAATTTAGCGATCTTGCATACGAAATACAGCGTGTGTCTTTGGATGAAAACGTTGCTATGGCCCTAAGGTACTTCCAAGCCAAAGATGACATTTGCATAAACACTTTTCAAAGTCAAACGGCATGTCTACCTGCTCACACCACAGGCATTCGGCGTGTTTCGGCTTTCGTCGGTATAACTCTCTGTATATATGAACAAGGCCTCTAACTTTGGTCGGACACGACCTCGTATTATAATAAAATAACATGTTTGCAATTGTAATGTTCTATGCATTATATGTATTTCTACAGGATATCGATAATTCTCAAATGATCATATGAACTTGCCACTACAATATTGACGTTAGAGCCTTAAACACATTATTTAATTTGATATGATACGAGGTTGTGTCCGACCTAGGAAAAGGAGCTGTAATTCGATAGTATTTGCTTAAATATGTTCTAACTATGTTATTTTAGCAAGATAACAATAATTCTCAAATGAACATGTGCACTTTCCGCCAAAATATTCACATTAGCGTTAAATTAAACCGCGGAATATGTTATGATACGAGGTCGTGTCCTACCAATAGTCTATAATTTAGAGGTAAAAGATGTGCATTTTTGTGATGAAAGCAACAAACTTTGTATATGCTGAATCCAAAAAAAAAAGGAGACAGTCTCGATTTTGCCTAGAACATGCTAAAAATGAGGCCCCAAAAGGGCCCCTAAAGTTTTTATTGAAATATTCACATTACCAGGTAATGCGTTATATAATTGAACAAATACATGCGATTCTAATGTGCATCATGTTTTGTTTGTAGTTTGCAATGCATAGCTTTTATTATTTTTCATTATTGGTTAAAAAAAGAGGCATCAAGAGGCTCCAAAAGGGGTTTTATTACTGAAAATTGTATTATTTAGCTTAAATCCTAGAAAAAATAGCTTTTGTTTGTAGGATGTGAAACGTCATGTCATTCTTGTATTAATACAATAGTATTTGCATTTTCTGATTCACTACATGTGTGTTAATTGCATTTTCTGACAAAAAAGGCCCCCAAATGGGGTTTTATAACAAAAAAGAGCATTTTTAAGCCAAAATATAAAAAAGTGATCGCACGGAGTATTTTCTATGAATTTTATACATACATGTACATGGACACACATATTTTTGTTGCCGTGACTGGAGAAATGGGGCTTATGGGAGTTTTTAAATGGTGCTTATGGGATTACTCGTGGTCCGCTAGCACACTTGCAGTTTGATTTGGATGGTGGATGTTTCACTGACTGAATGTCAAACAGTGTTTGCCCTGATCAGTCCGCGCGGATGCGCATACTGATCTGGGAGTACGCTGGTCGCATAGGCCCCATTTCTCCAGTCACTGCCACATACAACAATGTATAAAAATCTATACAAAGTCAAACATGTCTTAGGATAATTGCTGACGTGGGATATGAAGTTAAGTTCATAATACGCTCACTGAATTATTGGCACCATGTTATTAAAGCACATACTTATCCACATCATAAAATACATGTCCCATAGTGTTGAGTTCATATACAAGTATGTGTATGCTATACACACACTTATCCACCTCAAGTAATACTCAGATCATGGTGTTGGGTTCATATACATACTAGTGCTAGTTCGATAGCCGCGGAACTATCTACATTATACATGCATATTGTTCAGCATATGTTCTCAAGTTCATATACACATGTACTACTCTCATTAGCACGGAAATAATCACATCAAGTGTTTAGCCACATCTGATGTTGAGTTCACTCGTAAACACATAATTATTCACATAATCCACTTCTCCGCATGTGATGTGGAGTTCATAATACTAGTACCGTATGTACAAACTTATTTACATCATATACTACTATAGTTCATATGTCATAAACACACAATTAGTCACCTCCTGTTCTGCTCTATGATAATTTCATAGCAATTACACATTTTACGCCAACTGCCTACACATTCTTGCATATTATTCTCTATCACACAGACCTCGGCAATGACATAGCTGAGTACAAGATAGATTTGCATTTATGCACTTACATGTCCCGTACAAGCAGCCCTGCAGCTGCATTTGACCAGCTCTGAACAAGATTTGGAAGCCTCTGGCAATTTACTCCAAACTGGCTTCCACACTCCATCATACATGGCCCATCCCCAGTCAAAAGGGTCGGGAAGTTTGGGATCCGAGAGCAAAGCCTGCCCCCCATACATGCCCTGCATGATAAGCAGCTCTTTTAATGTGTTGGTCCAGGGCAGATCTGGTTGGAGGGATGTTGGAAATTTGCCTATTTCCATGCGCAAATAATTGCTTCCTGGCAAGATTGACCGTTTCGCATGACAATGTTCTACAGTAGCACAACAAACCTCTCAAGCAAATCAATGACATCATCAGAGACGGATTCCGGAGCACTGGCTACAGATTTGAACAAGGGTAGAAGATGGGGCTGTGACATCAATACTGTGAATGCGGTCTTCTTACTGACATCATAAAAGGCAGAGACTGTATCGCACCCGGACACCGCATGCAGGAACAAAAGACCACAATATGCATCAGGACCAAGCCGCGTTGCAATGGAATGTGCTGGAATATACCTGAAAGATTTTGAATGTCCGAATGCCACCCACAATTTACAACCAGTAACAACGCTAACAGCAGCAACAGCCAGAACTACAACATCGGTGTCGGTTGCTTCTATCATTACATCCGTGAATCCGTGTCTAAATGCATCGCTTGCATGCAATATCATGCGAGAGTCGGACTCTTCATGCGAACATTGCTGGAGCACTGAGTAGTCAACATTTTCAACAGATGAGTTCGAAAGAATACCGTCGCGAAAAGTTGTAAGAATTTGTTTTCTGGGGGAAATTTGCACATGTTCTATTGCCAAAGCCAAGAACTCGAACAATGCCGTTTTATTCCCATCGACGCGAAGAAACGTTTTCCAGTTTGTAGGAAGATTGGTGGTTCTAGTTACTCTCAACAGGTCTCCCGAACCACGGCATTGTCTTGTGAAGGCTTTCAGACTATCAGGGCGATATACATCCCAAACAACATCCAGACGATCGACTGATTCCAGCTGTTTAAGCAGAAATGGCAAAAACAACTTACCTGCATAGTCTTCAAAGGTTTTGAGATTCTTGTCAGTTTTCTTTGGATAAATAGATTGCACTATGGCGGCTCCGTCTAATATCTTCAAGGTCACATTTGGCTGATCAACTGGCTCTTCATTTGTTTGCTCTAGACATTTCAACAGTTCTGATTTGTTGCAAGCGTTCGTCACGTTGTTTTCAGATAATGACGGTGGCCAAGCATGATTCTCGTGTTCAAAAAATCTATCTAAATCTCCATCACGATTTTGACACGAGATGTACAATTGTATGTCACTTTTCATAGAGTTTATCTTGCTACTCTTCACTGACGACTTCCTTAGGTCAGAACTTAACAAAGGAAAATTGTTCTTGGCGATTGGATCATTGATTGGTCTAGAATTACCACGTAATACGTTCATCTACTAGTGTTTCATATTGTGATTGTCCAATGCGCTCAATAGTTTCTATTGACGAAACGACTTCTTTCGACATAATAATCTTCGTATCCAAAGACAGTAGGTCGGAAGAGCACTCTGAAAATGGGTTACCCAGTTCGTCGATAACATCTACCAACTGGCGCACCTGTGAATGAAATCTTTTTTGCGTACCGTCGTTTTCTTCATGGTGTTTACTGTGCTATTTGTCAGTATCAGAATCCGCCTCCTTGATAATTCGCATTACTTCCGGGGCGGAAACCATCCATCTCCGAAGAGTATCTGGATTTCCTGTGATGCCCACAAATCCGCCGTCCTCCTTGATGACTGCGTTCTGTTGTTCATGCACCTGGTCGTGTGCCAATGCTGAAAATCTAGTATGTGTCTTATGCGTAACAAAATGACCAAACACAACAGGACATGTTTCCTGTAGACAGAGTAGATCATATGTGTGGACAGAAAGCCAACGTGCATCTTGAAGTGTGTGCGCCTTTCTGAATGCTGTCCGCCCTTCCTGGTGTTGTGACACCAGCAGTTGATAAAGCTGATAACTAACCACTCTTTTCCAACCATTCACCAATAACCAATTCAATGTGCAAGCCTCCCATCATAACAAAATACTTGTTATCTCCATAGACATCCGGCCATGACCATTGAATCCATTTTGCTATAGCGTACAAGGGCTGATCCACAGTGATGACTGGTGTTTGTGATGGATGCTTATACTGTGTTGCTTGTTTGATAATGTTCATACCATGCTTGACCACTGCTGCAGAGTGTGCATTTTCACGAAACAGTGGTAACACAGAAGTGATAGCTGGTGTAATGGTTTCTGTAACTTGTTGGCCCGCAAAATATGCTGACCACGATACCTATTGGTTAGGCACTGGCAGCTCAGTGTCACATAATGTGGATACATGATTCAGCCACTCGGTTTGTGATGTATCTGACTCCACAACCAACAATAGTTGAAAGGGGAAATAACACTGAACATGCTAATCACATGGAACCTGTACATGTATATGTACATGCCATTGGCTGCACTCAAGCAGTAGCTCTTCAGCATAATTCGGCACCAGTATGTTTCTTTTGCATTACGTAGCCGGATAATGTTAGAATTAATATTCTAATTTATTCAGATACTATATAAGGCCTATTAGGTTTCTCCACATATGTAATTCACATCATTACCTTAAGGGGCCTCACATTGTATGTATGGCAAAATTTAAAATATAGAAAATGTGATGAACTAGGATGAACCTAATAAATTAATAATTTTAGTGACATAATGTTGAATATATAATTATGTCCAATACATTTACTGTATCCGAGTATACTTTACTATCTAAATAACCCTTTATGGGCCTCTTTTCACCAAACATTTTGATAAAAATGAAAGAAATATGTTTTTTAAAAAATAGACCCAATTTCAATACTAAACCATAAACATTATCACTTCTGAAATATTGTAAATGTACAAATCAAGTCTTATTTTACAATTTTCTAAATTCGTCTCCTCCTTTTGGGGCCTCGTTTTTTGGCATGTTATATGCGAGATAGAGAGTGCGTACTTTTTTTTTTGGATTAAGCATACATCAAAATGGTTCTACGCAATGAGTGGATATCACAAAACTCACTTATCGTCTCATTTCATGCGTTATCTTACTAACTTAAACAACTATTGTTTTAAAAGAATAGTAATATTTTGGTAATAAAACCCCTCTTTTTTCAGCAAACCATTAAAAATAATATTAAATATGCACTGAGTAAACAAACTGTACATGAACTCATACAATCACATGTATTATATATACACATTACCTGGTAATGTGATTTTTTCAATAAAAAAACTAGGGCCCCTTTTGGGGCCTCATTTTCAGCATGTTCTAGGCAAAATCGAGTCTGTCTCCTTTTTTTTTTGGATTCAGAATACTTCAAAATGGTTGTATGCAAAGTTTCTTGCTTTCATCACGAAAACGCACATCTCCCCCCTTTTCATGCCTTTAAATTATAGACTACAAAACTAGAAGCCCTGTTCATATATATAGAGTTATACCGATGAAAGCCGAAACACGCCGAATGCATGTGGCTCACACTTGCCACACACTTTAAAAATATGTAGCTGTGACTGGAGAAATGGGGCTTATCGGTTTTGCGTCCAGTGTAGATCTAGATCAGGCTGTGCATCCGCACAGTCTGACCAGAATCTTCACTAATCGCCATTCAATCAATGAAACACCCGTCATGTTTATAGAACACGGTGCAGATCATTATCAGCCTACAGGAATGTGGCATTTGATCAGTAGGCATTTCACCAACATTGCCAAGTATACTTATCTAACAAAGTATACTTTGAGGGAGAAATTTTAAATTTTAGGATAAATTTATTATTTTTATTATACTGAATTTATTATATTATCATTTTGGCTGTGATAATGTAATACATTCAGTATAATAATTCCGCATACTTTTAATCATCAAATATATGCAGTGGTTAGTTCTATATGACATAATGCATTTCGGGAAACAATAAATGATTACTCCCTCAAAGTATACTTTGCTAGAAAAGTATACTTCGCTATGGCAAGCCAAATGCACCATAATTCCTTAAATCATGGTTTGGAGCTTAAACCCTAGTTTGGGGTCCTCAAACCCTAGTTTGGGCTAGCCAAGTGCACAATAATTCACTAAACCCCAGTTTGAGAGTCTAAACCATGGTTTAGGCGCTCAAACCCCAGTTTGAGCAATTATTGTGCATTTGGCCAGAAACTGCCGTTTGAGATCGTAATCCAATAAAAAGCCTAAACTCTAGTTTGGACCCAAACCATAGAAAAAAACGGCCAATCGTGATCCAAAACGGTAGTTTTCTTAAACCCTGATTTGGGCAATTATTGTGCACTTGGCGACAGAAACCACCGTTTAGACTCTCAAACTAGGGTTTCTGATAGCATAAACCACGGTTTGAGCTTAAACCAGGGTTCAGGCTCAATGTATGGTTTTCATTGGACGAATGTTTCTCAATTTCTAGTTTTGATTGGCTGACAGAAATTCCTTCCCGCTGGAAGCGTAGTTATCATTGGTCGGATAATTTGGAAAGTCGGGTTTTCATTAGCTGACGCGTTTTCGCGCGTCAGCAACAACAATTGAATGCTGAAATGGTGACAAAAATTAACAAACGATATTTTAATCATTGCAAAAATAATGTTGTCTTATCATAAGACGAATGTGAACACGTCAGTTAAGAAGAGTGACCTTAGAACATATATTTCCAGTGTATACCCTACTCATAATAATTATTGTACTTTTATATTCAGCAGATTGTTACAAATAAACATAACAAATGCTGTGTTGACTCAACCAGCGTATGGCCTGATCAGACCACCGGGAAGCGCAGTGTTATATTGGGCTATACTGGTGGGCTATATCGAAAGATATTTGCTGTATAATCACCAATTGACAATAAACATCCGGGTATCACTCCTTGGTGCAAACAATGGATCAAAACGTCATAAACGCAGTAATTATCAATCCCAGCTGATCAGAATATCGACAATCGGTAGATCAGTATAGTCCCTGATCAACTTGCATATATACACAGGCTGCTGAGAATATCACCAAATTGTAGATCAGTGCAGTGCCTGATCAGCACGCTCATCAACTTGGGACGACCACACTATCGCTAATATGTACAACAGTGTAGTCACTGAGCAGCCGGCATATCTAGCTAGGTTGATCAGACTATCAGTAATCTGTACACCGGTGTAGTCCCTGAGCAGTCAGCATATCCAGTTGGGTTGATCAGACAATCAGTAATCTGTACACCGGTGTAGTTCCTGAGCAGTAGGCATATCTAGTTGGGTTGATCAGACTATCAGTAATCTGTACACCGGTGTAGTCCCTGAGCAGTCGGCATATCCAGTTGTGTTGATCTGTCTATCAGTAATCTGTACACCGGTGTAGTCCCTGATCAGGCGGCATGTCTAGCTAATTTGTTCAGACTATCGGTAATTTGTACACCAGTGTAGTCCCTGAGCAGCTGGCATATCTAGCTTGGTTGATCAGACTATCAGTAATCTGTACACCGGTGTAGTCACTGAGCAGTAGGCATATGTAGTTGGGTTGATCAGACTATCAGTAATCTGTACACCGGTGTAGTCCCTCAGCAGTCGGCATATCAAGTTGGGTTGATCAGACTATCAGTAATCTGTACACCGGTGTAGTCCATGAGCTGCAGGTATATGTAGTTGTTGTTCAGACTATCAGTAATCTGAACACCGGTGTAGTCCCTGATCATCCGGCATATCTAGCTAAGTTGTTCGGACTATCGGTAGTCTGTACACCAGTGTAGTCCCTGAGCAGCCGACATATCTAGCTAGGTTGATCAGACTATCAGTAATCTGTACACCGGTGTAGTCCTGAACAGCCGGCATATCTAGCTGTTGTTCAGACTATCAGTAATCTGTACGCCAGTGTAGTCCCTGATCAGACGGCATATCTAGCTAAGTTGTTCAGACTATCGGTAATCTGCACACAAGTGTAGTCCCTGAGCAGCCGGCATATCTAGCTGTTGTTCAGACTATCAGTAATCTGTACACCGGTGTAGTCCCTGATCAGGCGGCAGTTGTTCAGACTATCGGTAATCTGTACACCAGTGTAGTCCGTAAGCAGCCGGCATATCTAGCTAGGTTGATCAGACTATCAGTAATCTGTACACCGGTGTAGTCCCTGAGCAGCCGGCATATCTAGCTAGTTTGAGCAGACTATCGGTAATCTGTACACCGGTGTAGTCACTGACCAGCCGGCATATCTAGCTAGGTTGACCAGACTATCTGTAATCTGTACACCGATGCAGTCCCTAATCAGGCGGCATATCTAGCTAAGTTCTTCCGACTATCGGTAATATGTACACCAGTGTTTTCCCTGAGCAGCCGCCATATCTAGCTAGGTTGAACAGACTAGACTATCAGTAATCTGAACACCGATGTAGTCCCTGAGCAGCCGGCATGTCTAGCTCGGTTGACCAGACTAATCGGTAATCTGTACACCGGTGTTTTCCCTGAGCAGCCGGCATATCTAGCTAGGTTGACCAGACTATCGGTAATCTGTACACCGGTGTAGTCCCTGAGCAGGCGGCATATCTAGCTAGGTTGACCAGACTATCGGTAATCTGTACACCGTTGTAGTCCCTGATCAGGCGGCATGTCTAGCTAAGTTGTTCAGACTATCGGTAATTTGTACACCAGTGTTGTCCATAAGCAACCGGCATATCTGGTTGGGTTGATCAGACTATCAGTAATCTGTACACCAGTGTAGTCCATGAGCAGCCGGCATATCTAGCTAGTTTGAGCAGACTATCGGTAATCTGTACACCGGTGTAGTCACTGAGCAGCCGGCATATCTAGCTGTGTTGATCAGACTATTAGTAATCTGTACACGGTATAGTCCCAGAGCAGCCGGTATAATGTAATTTTTGCTAGTCACGTAAAGATTGAGAGACAAATACGTCTGCGCATGCGCAGAAAGTACAATCGCAATCGGGGACAGGTGTGTAGGAATTGCTAGTCATCGACTACAATTCAAGATTTAATGAGCAGCCGGCATATCTAGCTAGTTTGAGCAGACTATCGGTAATCTGTACACCGGTGTAGTCCCTGAGCAGCCGGCATATCTAGCTAGGTTGATCAGTCTATCGGTAATCCGTACACCTGTATAGTCCCTGATGAGGCGCCATATCTAGCTAGGTTGATCAGGCTACCGACACATGAATTTTCTAAATTTTAGTAAAATAATATCATGAATAATAATAAACAGCAAACAAATGTTTTATTCATCCCGGCAATTAATGAAGCGGGTTTTGTCCACCCTATAAACATCATGAAGGGGCTTATGTCCACCCTGTACAAATCATGAAGGGGGTTATGTCCACCCTGTCAAAATCATGCAGGGGTTTTGTCCATGTTGTCATTTTCACACGAAGGGGGTTATGTCCAAGGGGTTTTGTCCTACATTCATATAGTATACGAGCGTAGTCCCTGATCAGGCGGCATATCTTAGCTAGGTTGATCAGGCTAGCGACACTATGTATATCAGTGTGGTCCCTGATCAGGTGGCACATCTAGCACAGTTCACCAGATTACCGACACTATGTATATCAGTGTAGTCCCTGATCACGCGGCATATCTAGCACAGTTAATCAGGTTACCGACACTATGTATACCAGTGTACTCCCTGATCAGGCGGCACATCTAGTTAGGTTGATCAGGCTATCGAAACTATATATGTACATCAGTGTAGTCCCTGATCAGGCGGCATATCTAGCTATGTTGATCAGACTACCGACACTATGTATACCAACGTAGTCCCTGATCAGCCTCCATATCTAACCAGGTTGACCAGATATCCGGCACCATGTACTGCAACACATGCACTAGTAGTCCCTGATCAGCTTGCATATTTACCAAGGCTGATTAGACTACCAGCAATATGTATATCAGTGTAGTCCCTAATCAGTCTGGATACAGTGGGGATTCTACTTAGAGTAAATTAAATATTTTTTGGCTGACATAAATAATGAATTTTTATGGCGATATTTTGCAAAAATTATGCTCGGTTTGTAATTAGAGTTTTCAAAATAAGATATTTAAATTATTATGCTCTGTCGATATGCTATGAGACTTCACAAGTTACATTTTACAAGTTACATGAGCAAACATTTTTTTTAATGTAAATTCAGCAGTAATTGCCAATATAAATTAAATAGATGCTTAATTACTCTCTGCAACAAACCAGAAGAAGATCATTAAAAGTATACTCGGTTTGTCAGATTTGAGACTTACAAATAGAATATTTTGTTGGCCGACATAAATAATTAATTTTTATGAATGCGATATTTTGCAAAAATTATACTTGGTTTGTAAGATTTGAGACTTCACAAATGAAATAGTTGTTGGCCGGCATAGTAAATAATTAATTTGTTATGAATATTTATAATTGATGCATAATTAGTGTCTTTGACTAATGAAATTCAGTTGTTGCCTAATTAATTTAGACTGTTGCTTAATTAGAGTTTTAGACAAGTTGCCTTTGAATAAGATAATTAAATCTTCTGGAAATATAATATTTTTTATGCTCGGTCGGTATACTATGATACTTCACAAGTTATATTTTTTTGTGGTCAGCAAAAATAATTATTTTTCATGTAAATTCAGCAGTTTGACAATATAAATTAACCAAATGCTTAATTACTCTCTGCAACAAACCACTGTGAAGAAGATCATTCATTATTTTGGAAAAATTATGCTCGGTTTGTAAGATTTGAGACTTGACGAATGAAATATTTAGTCTGCCGGCATACATAGTTAATTTTTCAGTTATGAATGCAATAATTTTGCAAAAAAAATATGCTTGTTTTTTAAGATTTGAGAGTTCACAAATTAATATTTTTTCGGCCGACATAAATCATTAATTTTTATGAATGCGATACTTTGCAAAAAATATGGTGGTTTGTAAGATTTGAGACTTCACAAATAAAATATTTTGCCGGCTGGCATGAATAATTAATTTCTATGAACATGATGAATGTGATATTGTGCAAGACTTATGCTCTGTTTGTAAGATTTGAGACCTCGCAATAAAATATTTTGTCGGCCGGCATCAATAATACATTTTTTATGAACGCGATATTCGGCTAGTCAAAATTAAATGTGTTCAAATTTAATTATGCTCGGTCGGTATGATATCAGATTTTGCAACTGAGTTTACATTTTTGGCGGCCACCAAAAATAACTAATTTTTGGGAATGCTAACTTGAAATTCAACTTAATTGAATTAATTAATCAGCTGTATACAAATTTAATTATGCTTGGTCGGTATGTAATGAGATTTTGCGAGTTACATTTTTTGGCGTTCAGCAAAATTTAGTAATTTTTGGGACTGATAACTTGAAATTCCAGTTAATTCAGTTAATTATGATATGAATTTAAATTCAGCTGTATTCCAATTTAATTATGCTCGGTCGGTATGATATGAGATTCCGCAAGCCTGAGTTAAATTTAATTTTTTGGAGGTCAGTCAAAATATGAATAATAGTTAGGAATGCTAACTTGAAATTCAAGCTACTTCAATTAATTATGCTATAAATTCAGCTGTATTCAAATTGAATTATCCTCGGTCGTTATGATATGAGATTCCGCAAGCCTGAGTTAAATTTAATTTTTTGGAGGTCAGCAAAAATAGGTAATGTTTAGGAATGTTGATTTGAATTTCAAGTTATTTCAATTAATTATTCAGCTGTATTCAAATTTAGTTATACTCGGTCGGTATATTATGAGATTTCGCAAGTTAAATGTTTTGGCGGTCAGTAAAAATAAGTAATTTTTGGGACTGCTAACTTGAAATTCAAGTTAATTCAATTAATTATGCTATAAATTCATCTGTATTCAAATTTATTTATGCTCGGTCGGTATGATCTGCCATATCGCAAGTTAAATTTTTTGGTGGTCAGGAAAAATAAGTAATTTTTAGGAATGCTAACTTGAACTTCAAGTTATTTCAATTAATTATGTTATAATTTCAGGTGTATATACATTGAATTATACTCGGTCGGTATGATATGAGATATCGCAAGCTAAATATTTTGGCGGTCAGGAAAAATAAGCAATATTTAGGAATGCTAATTTGAAATTCAAGTTAATTCAATTATTTTTCAGCTGTATTCCAATTTAATTATTCTCCATCGGCATGATATAACATTTCGCAAGCTAAATTTGTTGTTGGTCAGCAAAAATAAGTAATTTTTATGAATGGTAACTTCAAGTTACTTCAATTAATTATGCTATAAATTCAGGTGTCTTCAAATTTATTTATGATCAGTCGGTATGATATACAATACAACAATACAATATTCCTTTAATCACCCAGTCCATACATTTGGAAACATGAGGTATATAGTTTCAACAAATGTGAACAAGCCTTCAGGAAATAGCATGTACATGTACATGAATCATGGGCACTGCTTACAGTGCATCATGACGAGACAGAACGCATGTTACCGCTGTTCCGAACAGTGTAGATCCCGATCAGATGGCGCTTTTGTGCAATCCGACATGGATTTAGACTGCCCAATAAATATATCATTTTAACTAATTAGTTCCTATTGTGACTGTCGGCAATATGTGTTATATGTCGTCATGCTGCACCACATACAAGTACATGCAACGAGTAAGATGAATTTATTATGTTTGTACATGAATTATATTTTCAAGTGAATAGTTATTGTATAAAGTATTATATCCGACCACAGTTAAGTTGAAAAGGTAATCTGAACATATGTGTGGGAGAGCTAGTGGTACATAAACGTAATTATCTGTATACATTTACATAGTTTTTTCAAATCGTTGACATTTTTAGTACTCATTAGTATTTCGAATGTGTATGTGTTTGCATTATTATAGTAATAAGGTTTAATATAATGTTTCCTTGAGTGGTTCAAATTCTTGCAGCCTAACAGATGGTGGTATTCGTCTCCTATGTCATTTTTACAGATTATGCATTGTCTTTCATTCAATGGTATTCTTTTCCATCGCCCTGTTTCTACAGGTAGCTTGTGATTTCTTGTTCTAAATCTTGTATATGAGCCGCGCCGTTCGAAAACCGGGCTTAATGACAAAACAATCAGTTTTTACTCTTTCGCGTATTCTGAATTGTACATCTTTTAAAAGCCATATGCCGCCAAAAGTATCAATGTATCCCAATTATTTTTCATTTTAGAAGTATTTTTATGACACGTGGTAAAAACTTATATGATGTTTTAGATCAATGACGTCGAAATTACGTCTTTATCAACGGCGTATACAAGAGGTGTTGATAAAATACCCGGACAAGTCTTATAGATTTGTCATCTTTTATCGCATGTCAACCAAATTTGGATATCTCGTAGCCTGGCCAAGTGTCTCCCATTAAGCCAAGACAAAGTATGAAAATAATGTTTATGGCTCGTGTTGCAGTTGCTAATGTAACGTCATGTTTTGGATTGCGGCCCAAGTAACGTAATTTCGTATGAATAATTTTCAAACAAGGTAGAGTGAGAATTGTTGGCGTTTCCCTGTTGTTTGCTGCTGTCTGAAATAATTTTGGGGAATAATAGCGACATTATTTAACATTTCGTATGCGACGACATATTTTAAAGTAGGCAGTAGGCCGCTTATAACATTAACTTTGTGACAAATACGACGTCGGGCAGATGTCGTAGCGTGATATCATGATAACTGTCGCCGTGTGTCTTTCTTGAGGATCGCATTACCATCACCTGATATCCATTATTAGGCAGTCAAGTGATAAGCTGATGATTTGATACTACAAATCGTACGAAAATCAAGTTTATGACCATCAATTTCAAATTAATGTCAAGACTTTTCGAAAACTCCACCGACCTCACTATGTGTTTTGTGCATTATGTATTGCTTACACACAAACAATGAAGAAGCTGCATTGAAATCATTGATTCTGAATCTATTAGAGAGATGTTGATGCATTTATTTTGCCAAATTCAATACAAACACCGGATATATATGGGCCGCGCTCTATGAAAACCAGCCTTAATGACAACGTCATGAAAGGCTGAAAATGACGTCGCAAAGTTACGCATAAATTTACCAACGTCACGTCGGATTTTGACACTTGGAATTGTTGCGCCATTGAAATAAGTTGTCCTATTTATAGCCGTACGCTTTACGGCTCACAATTTTAATGTTGGATATGCGTGGCAGAATTGTACAGTTGTTTTCATAGTGGTTCAGATAGTTGTCTTTTTTTTCTTCGGTTTCCTTCAAGAAAATACGTAGTAATTTTGTCGATTATTTTTATACAAATGGGCATATTGCATTTATGATATATATTATATGGACGACTTGTGAAATGACATTTGAAACTAAATAACCATACGACCGGTATTTTTAGATAACACATAACAATATCAGTAGTATTATGTAATCATAATGCTAATATTTCTTTTAAACTTTATTTATATATGTATATAACAATTACAAACAAACGCGAGAACAATTGTAGTCGGCGTAGATGGAGGTATCTGCATGTTTCTTAATTTGGGTTGAAACCGGAATACTCACAGAAAACAAACTTATCCTGTCTGGCGACCACCATCAGCTGTACATGTACTTACAACTTTGAGATCGACCCCGGGGCGCGTGTGTGCGCTCTTTAATAATTATACTATACGGTCCCGTTCAGATTAGAGCGGGGTCGGTATTTTCGGCCGTCTAAGACGAAACCGTACACGCGGTACACAGCCAGTTCGATTTTGGGATTTATTTATAGATTACACTGCATTACGCAGTAACGCTAACCTTCATAATTTGAACGTGACAACCGATTTTCGAAATATGTAGACACATGTAAACACTGCATTCATGTATTCATGACTTAATTATGTGTCTACGTATACCTCTATTGCATGGTCATATTTATGAAAAGGTATTGGTTTACAGATGTCGTTCTATGGAAAACGATACTTTCTGCACTGTTTGTCGCAACTTTAAAACTCACGGGGAAATGAACATGCGCAATATAAGATATCAACTTAGGTCTAAACGTGTTTACTGATGGGGGCGGTTAGTGCCGACGGCCGGTCGGACCCGGCCCCTCTCTACGTGAAAGTGTGCCCGCAACCGTTACTTTTATTAAAGAAAATATAAACAGTTGACTCATTAACTGTGACACGTAACATTTGCCACGGATAGAACTGGGCATAGGTCTTAATTCATTTGATTTACTAGTTCACCGTCGAATGTTTCGAAAATTAACATAAAATAAAATTGGGAAATTGTTAGAAAAATAATTACGCGGCTCCTGACATATCGCATCATGTTGACACTGGGCCAAACATGTTTTATTATTTAGTATTTCGTGTGTTGGTATTGTGTCACAGGCATAATTGTAGCCACCGGGGGCCCGTTTCACAAAACTTCGTACGACTAAAATGTTCGTAAGTGCAAATCAAGGATCGTCTGGAAATTTCAATTGAGTGATTTACATTTATTGAGCATAAGCTGCTCAATAAATGTAAATCAAATAATTGTTTACAGGAAAATGTTGTTAATGTGGAATTTACAGACTATCTTAATGTTGTACTTACGAACATTTTAGTCTTACGAAGTTTAGTGAAACGGGCCCCAGGGACGTATCCTACTGATTTGTATCTGTATCTGCAACCACTTGCATGTACCTTCTAATGTCACTTAATTTTTAGCGACTTTCAAAAATATTACATTACATCAGCCGTACGATTGCCGTTTGATGTCTGTTAAATATTATTTTAATTGACCACTTGTAAATATGGTTATATGAATGTATGGCATATATTTTACTTGTATTTTTGCAATCAGTGCAGACCCTGATCAGGCTGCGCAGATGCACAGGTCTCCAACATTTACAAATTTTAAGAAGTCCTACTTTAGATCGTTGTTAATTTACTTACTACTGAACATTGGATGTCTGCGTGCTTTATTGTTTTTTTTATCAAAAGGGACGTTCTAGTAGGAGGCGTGTAAATAATATAAAGCAAATACCAGGAGCGGATCCAGGTTTTCAGGTTAAGGGGGTGGGGGGTGGGCGGGACTTCTTAATTGAAACAGTTTACTATATTTTCGAACTAGCACCGTTTGTTCGTCGACCAAGCGGAGCTCGGGAGACTGCTAGGTGGGTCCGGCGGTATGCCCTCCTGAATATTTTTGATGTCTACTCCCCATTTTGCTGCGTTATAACGCATTTTAGAGCAAACATATCTTTACTCGCCAAACTTTTAGGGGGACGCGCACCGGGTTTTCCCCTACGTGAATCCGCCCTGGAATACACAACTTCTATATTTTCAGATTCAACGCGTCTAAATTCAAACGAGACGCTTCAAACAAATGTCGCAATGTTGTGGTCGGTACAAATTTAGTGTGTAAATAACTGACTTGATTATATAGTGTGCAGACATGACTTCAAAATACATATACATACGCCACGGTGCTTTTTAGCATGACTTGGTTGGTCACTCATTTCTTTGTTTACAAAGCTTAAGGCGTTGAATGTACTTTTTCTGAAACGCAATTAAATTGAAAATTTCGTTTACAAATTAATTATTCCCGACCAGAGGATACAGTGTATACATATACATGCACCAGTACTATTATGCTTACTGCTGGTATTTTTATCAGAACATTTTGTAACAATTGACACATCGACACATTTTCCCGACATTGACAGGTTTATGTACATGTATATATATTTGTTTTCAAATGGTAAACCCATTATCAAAAATTCAAACCGACACACATTTAAAAATACACAGTAATGGATAATTTTGCCGTGAATGTTCTGTTGGCCACTTTTTATTTTAACAACTATACATTCCACTTACTAAATAAATACGCATGCTGTCGCGCGGGCATCAGTCACGCAAATACAAACATATGAAGGAATCTACAAAGTACGGTTGATAAATGCGTACATTTTTAAAATTTGAAGAAAGTTATATAAAAAATCAGCTTTTGTCCCCGCCGTGAAAATTGAAATCATTCCCGTATATTTCACGTTTTTTTGCCTTATATTGGAACGTATTGCATAATATCATTATTAATAGGCACATTGGGTATATACCAACACAGGGGTGTGAAAAAATACCGATGTGTTCTCTATATATCAAGTTTACGGACAGGCTGAAACTTCTCATGGCCGGGTGCTTTTGTCCCCGCCGTGAAAATTGAAATCATTCCCATATATTTCACGTTTTGTTTTGCCTTATATTGGAACATATTGCATAATATCATTATTAATAGGCACATTGGGTATATACCAACACAGGGGTGTGAAAATATACCGATGTGTTCTCTATATATCAAGTTTACGGACAGGCTGAAACTTCTCATGACCGGGTGCTTTAGTCCCCGCCGTGAAAATTGAAATCAGTCCCATATATTTCACGTTTGTTTGCCTTATTTTGGAACATATTGCATAATATCATTATTAATAGGCACATTGGGTATATACCAACAAAGGGGTTTGCAAAGCCACCGATTATAGATTAGTTTAAAGACAGGCTTCAACTTCTCACGTTCGGTTACATATCGGCACATTCATATAAATATACGCCATTTGGTAGAAGAACTACGGTACACGGTGTGCATATTGCGTAATATCATCGTTACCATTCATATTGTGTATATACCAACAAATTGGTTTCCGCGGGCTTAAAGTTCTCACCCCCCCAGCGTGAGCCCTTTAAGCCTCTATGACTAGGCTGAAGGTTTTCATGGACTTAAGGGGCTCACACACCCCCCCCCCCAGCGTGAGCCCCTTAAGCCGCTTGGCTAGGCTGAAGATTTTCACGGACTTAAGGGGCTCACGTTACACCGGCAGTAAATTCATAGACATGATCGAGACGGGTAGCCCACACAATAACTGTCTTAAGCTGACACGCCTAATATAACAATATCTGCCCTGTCGGTGTGGGGGCAGTGGCGCGGCGGTTAGCAGCCGAGGGAGTAGGGGTCAGCGCAGGACTTTTCCATAGACCTCCTACCTGCTAGTACGATGTAAATTTAATTCCGAGAGTCTGGTATGGACAGTCGATTTTTAATTTGTTTAAAAATCCCCGGGGGTGTCTGACTACCCTCTATACACCATCTGGCGCTGAAGTCATTGATATGTGCAGCCATATAGGCCTATCGAAATTCTAACCAAATTCAGGCCATTCATTTCTACAGAATTAGTCACAGATTTTTCAATTTCAAACACCAGGAATGTCGTTTAGTTGTTTGTGTTTGGTCCTTGATGAGTGACGTAATGTCTACATCAATAAGTGACGTCACAATTAACTGTTACGTAAATAACGTCAATTAGATTCTGAACTAAATTTTCAAATAATTACAATGTATCTTTCTGACGGTACATGCATATGCATAATCTGTGATAGTTGGCGATAGTAGCAAATTACGAGGTCACATGTCGGCTAATTATAGATTTAACATTGATAGTGGTGCGTTTGGTTTGTTCACTACATGTACATATCATAGTTTTATTCTGTTCGATGTTTGATAGTATTCATAGTAACAGTTGTAGATACATTTAGTGAAAATTATCAGCAAATACAGTTTACAGGAAGCACAGTCAATGAGTCTGTGAACACGCATTTCTACTGTAGGCTGTTGTGTTGTATTGTACAAACGTCAGCGTTTCAATAACGTCATTTTCTCGATGACGTTACTAAAACAAAAACTATGAAACATATTTGCATTTTCTTTTCAGCATATAGTTTGTGAAAGGTGTCCGCATCCAAAAATGTAAAAAAGTGCAAATTGAAAATGTTGTCATTAAGGCCGGTTTTCACAGA
This sequence comes from Conchocele bisecta, assembly GCA_029237695.1. Taxonomy (NCBI): domain Eukaryota; kingdom Metazoa; phylum Mollusca; class Bivalvia; order Lucinida; family Thyasiridae; genus Conchocele; species Conchocele bisecta. The sequence goes on along the minus strand of CM055269.1, from coordinate 104,298,500 downwards.
GCGCGGCCCATATGTAATTACATAGCTGCGTGTCTACCTCAGTTTATGAGGCATATCGTTCGCTAAGTACTGGATAGAATTGTTCAAAAGTCTCACTTTACTAATATCGTTTGCATATACTAGGTTGTTCATATTTAAGATTATTTATGAATCAAAGTGCAATGTAAGCGAAAATGTCGCTGATATGTAACCAGTTAAATTATGCGTTCACAATTTTGAATTTATAAGGACAAACGACGAAAAAGAGTGATAATGTTAAAGAACGACAGTTAGGCGACAATGTACAGCGCCTCAAGCATTTCTAAGTCATTGATGCTGCGAGGAACTCGTGCAAGTATCCTTGCTATAATAGTTTGTCACGACACTATGGCCATAACGTCAAACATGTATTCACGTTCAGTGACGTCACAAGTACGTGACGTCAAGTCATGACGTCATAGTATGTGTACAGAGGTACAAGGCATCGCGTCTCATATTAGTGAAAGTTTCAGTATGTTATCATTTTCCGTTTTCTGTTCACACTTAATGTTAACTGACACCAGTAAACGTAAATGGGAGGGCAAAATGTGAACTTTTACGGCGACGTTAGACAATTTGAATAGTCGTTTTTCCGACGTCGTTTATCGCTTTCCATAACGTTGTCATTAAGCCCGGTTTTCGTATGGCGCGGTCCATATATGTTTCTACATTTATTTCGAAGAATAGCCAATTATTCTTCAAATCCAAATGATGTTTTATATATGCAGTAATTTAAACAAGTTGATGATTCTCGAACACTGCTAAACCATTAATTAATATTATAAGTCTTTTGACTTTTGTTTAACAGTTGATTTCAACCATATTTCATTCGGGAATGTATGTGAATCAAAAATTCCGTTTAACCCACATTTTATCAAAATATCTTTAACTGCCGTAATCCATTTAAATTTTCGTTTGTTATTTGTCGTATTTCTGTAAAAACTGTGTATACTAGTATAAAATATTGATGCTAATTTTCTGTCATTTGAATTATTTAGTCTTGCCCAAAAAGAAACCATTTGTGTTTGAATATCTAGATATATTGGAACAATACCAGTTTCGCCATATACCATAACATTTGGTGTGCTTTTTTCATATTAAATATTATCTTTAGGTATTTTAGCTGGATATAAGATTTCGCAAGTTAAATTTTTTGGCCTTCAGTAAAAGGAAATAATTATTAGGAATGCTAACTTGAAATTGAAGTTAATTTAATTGATTCAGCTCTATTCCAATGTAATTTTGTCGGTCAGCAAAAATAAGTAATTTTTAGGAATGATAACTTGAAATTCAAGTTAATTCAATTAATTATTTAGCTGTATTCTAATTATGCTCGGTCGGTATGATATGAGATATCGCAAGTTAAACATTTTTGGCGGTCAGCAAAAATAAGAATTTTTTAGGAATGCTAACTTGAAATTCAAGTTAATTCAATGAATTATTTAACTGTATTCAAATTGAATTATGCTCGGTCGGTATGATATGAGATATCGCAAGTTAAAATATTTTGGCGGTCAGCAAAAATAAGAAATTTTTAGGAATGCTAACTTGAAATTCAAGTTAATTCAATGAATTATTTGGATTATTATATTATATGTCACATCAGAGACATAAGTAATATGTGTTTCTGGTCGCATTAAAAGTAAGAGTCACATACCACATTACACACATATGCGTAACAACGGGTGCGGCCGTTCGAGATAACTAGATAACTATATATATATAATATCCAATCTAACAAATGATACGAATGTTGATTAGCCTAGTAGGCATAGTGAAACATAAATTTATGTGACAATGGTTTATTTTGGGCGAAACCACCATGGTAAGCTACATTTTGCTTATGGGTTTTGCGAACAGTGGATATCCAGCTCAGCCTGTGTATCCGCAATCTGATCAGGTGCTGCATTGCTCGCCATTCCATCAAGAAACACTCGTCTTGCCTCTAACAAGCCATACATCTATTTTTTAGATTTACAGATCGACTACTGGAAAGTGTACATCCTGGTCATATATAATTCTTATATGTACATGTGTCAATCACAGAGATCCACGTTCCAAATGGCGAATAGTATATATCCGGATAAACTGAAATAATTATGTACATGCATAAATCATAGTTAAATTTGTGGACTAAATGGAGAACAATCATTATTATATTCAGACCTACTAATACCCTCATTTTCCTGCATATATTTCCGGACAAAGTAAATGGCAACCGTTGTATTTCCTGATTTACTACATATAACAATCATGTACCCATGGAGCGGGAGGGGACATGGATCAGGGTCTACACAGATACATCCGGATATATTATATGAACCGCTTCGTGGGAAAATGTACCTTAAGGCCAAATTTTGACATTTTTACTTTTTGACGTTTTCTGAAAATACTTATATTTGTTTTATGCAATTCCGATGTAAATCGGCTGATTTAGCACCTACACTGAATCCGACTTGAACGTCACGTCGCTCATTATTGTGACGACGTCGCAACTTTTTTCTGACGTCACATTAATTACCTCAGGACAAAGTAATCGTATTTCGTTTTACGCCATGTATGATACATATGTAGCCTATAACATACAATTACCACGTAGAGGCGAACATGTGAATCAATAGAGAACTGAACGTAATTAGTATAAGCCGTGTTTGAACTAATAGAAAATGGTTCCTCAAAATGTTTAGAGATTGGGCGGGCGGGCACCTTTCCTCTCTCACATGATATGTGACGCCCCAAGCGAAAAACCCCTTATCGTTGTTTTGACAAATCAGACGTCACATGTAGCCTCATTGTCGTGTCTATATGAGCCGCGCAATGCGAAAACCGGGCTTAATGACAAAAAGTTCAGTTTTTACTTTTTCGCTTATTCTGAATTATTCAGTACATCTTTAAAAAACCATATGCCGCCAAAATTATCAATGTATCCCAATTATTTTTAATTTTAGAAGTATTTTTATGACGCGTGGTAAAAACTTATATGACTTTTTAGATCAATGACGTTGAAATTACGACATTTTTATCAACGGCGTATACAAGGGGTGTTGATAAAATACCCGGACAAGTCCTATAGATTTGTCATCTTTTATCGCATGTCAACCAAATTTGGATATCTCGTAGCCTTTCCAAGTGTTTCCTATTAGGCCAAGACAAACTATGAAAATAATGTTTATTGCAGTTGCTATTAATGTAATGTCATGTTTTGGATTGCTGCCCAAGTAGCGTAATTCCGTATGAATACTTTTCAAACAAGAATTCCGCGGAATCAAATGTCTCGCCTTGTCCCGCCGCCTTGACCTCGAGCCTGGGCCAGAAAGCAATTTTCACTGGCCCGAACATATTATACAATTATTGACTAGTGAGCCATATAATATCAGATTATATTCTATGGCTCACTAGTCAATAATTGTTTTAGTATACGATAATAGTCGGTATATATACTTACGACCTTATGCTACTAGACAAAAATTGAAAAAGAATTTGAAAAAAAAACAAGAAACGAGGCAAAGGCCAGGTTTTTTCCAAGCATAGACACTTGGATAACATAATTATACCCATTTTTTGTAGACTAGACGGCCGTGGCCTGCATGTCGCGCCTTGGGGCGAGGCATGGACACTAAAAAAAGAGATATAGTAGATGGAAAATCTTTAACCGGACACACGGACGGACGGACGGACGGACGGACGGACGTATGCCAAAATGCCGACTATATCGCGCTTTCCGCAAGCGGGCGCGACAATGATGATAAACACCCATGTGAAGTATCAAGGCAATGGGTGAAGCAGTTGCAGAGATATAGTACACAACAGAATCAAAGTAATTTGACCTTGACATTGGGCACAGGGGCCGCACGGTTGGGGGGTAGAATGAAAATATGGATAATGATAAACACCCATGTAAAGTTTCAAGGTAATGGGCGAAGCAGTTGCAGAGATATAGTATAACGAAAAAGTTTAACCAACAAACTTTAACCAGACGTAAGTTAAAAAGTTAACGTTGAAAATGGCTAAGTCAATTACGTAGAAATAATAGGTCAAGGTAAAAACAATGTTGGATAGTTGTATGTGGTGGGCACCCCTTGGTTATGAAGCTGTGAAAGTTTGGTGGTCCTAGGTGGTACAGTACCAAAGAAATGGACTTAAACACGAAAACTTAACATTGTAAACGCGAAAAGTTAACATTGACTGCGCGGAAAAAATGGGTCAAGTTCAAAAAAAGGTAACATGTTGGATAGTGATATGTGGTGGACACCACTTGCTTATGAAGCTGTGAAAGTTTGGTGGTCCTATGTGTTACAGTAACAAAGAAATTGACTCAAACATGAAACCTTAACATTGATTGTGGACGCCGCCCGCCTGGCTTTCGCCAATCCAATAGCCTGGATTTTTTTCTCCAAAAAAACCTGGCTAAAAATGGAAAAAAAGTTTAAAAAAAAAAGTTTAAGAATTAACAAAAAAATAATGCTCGCTACTGGAGCCCAGATTGTTATAATAGTCCTATATGTATCTACATATATCTGCACAGGTACACATATTGCCACAATATTGCCAACACAGTCTACGGAAATGTAATACCAGGTATGATAATTTACCTGTATAAATTGCCTGTAATAATTTAGCTGGACATTTAGTGGTCAATCTGGAAATTTGCACATGCTTGCACATGCACAAGTGTTCAACTGGAGAAGGCTATTGTTCTCTCTACAGGTAAGGTGTACAGAGCGCACGAGAAAGCGGGTCTTCATGCATTAATGTTCGGTTTGTAGCATAGAAATAAATAGAGTTTGACCTTGACCATGGAGCCCGGATTTTTTTAATAGTCCTATATTCATCTACATATCATAGTAAAGGTATGTATAAAGTTTGATGACTGATAAGGTGTTGAAGTAATGACCGTAACACGAAAACTTAACATTGAATGATGACGCCGACACCGACACCGACACCGACACCGACACCGACACCGACACCGACGACGACTCCGGTAAAGCAAAACCTATGTCTCGCTTTCCGCTTCGCGAGCGAGACAATAAGTTGGCGTTTCCCTGTTGTTTGCTGCTGTCTGAAATAATTTTGGGGAATAATAGCGACATTATTTAACATTTCGTATGCGACGACATATTTTAAAGTAGGAAGTAGACTCTTACAACATTAACTTTGTAACAAAACACGACGTCGGGCAGACTTGCTAGCGTGATACCTTATAACTTGTCGCCGTGTGTCTTTCTTGAGGATCGCCTGATTACCATCGCCTGATTCAGACATACATTATTATGCAGTCAAGTGATACGCTGATGATTTGATACTACAAATCGTGCGAAAAGCAAGTTTATGACCATCAAATTTCCAATTAATTTCAAGACATTTTGAAAACTCCACCGACCTCACTGTGTGTTTTGCGCATTATGTATTGCTTATACATAAACAATGAAGGAGCTGCATTGAAATCACTGATTCTGAATCTATTAGACAGATTTTGATGCATTTGTTTTGCCAAATTCAATACAAACCCTGGATAATTATGTCATTATATAGCTACGTTTATGATAAAATGAGTGGCATTAAATGGCATATCATTCGCTAAGTACTGGATTGAATTGTTCAAAAGAGTCTCAATTTTCCAAGATAATAGATGGTAATACCGTTGTCATACACTAGGTTGTTCATATTTAAGATTATTTAGGATTCAAGGTGCAGTGTAAGCGAAGACATCGCTGATATGTAGCCAGTTAAATTATGCGTTCACAATTTTGAATCATAATGGTAACCGACGAAAAAGAGCGACAATGTCAAATAACGACAGTTAGGCGACAATACACAGCGCCTGAAGCATTTCTAAGTCATTGATGCTGCGAGGAACTCGTGCAAGTATCTTTGCTATAATATTTTATCACGACACCATGGCCATAACGTCAAACATTAATTCACGTTCAGTGACGTCACAAGTACGTGACGTCAAGTCATGCCGTCATAATATGTGTACTAAGGTGCAAGGCATCGCGTCTCATATTAGTGAAAGTTTCAGTAAGTTATAATTTTCCGTTTTCTGTTCACACTTAATGTTAATTCACACCACTAAACGTAAATGGGAGGGCACAATGTGAACTTTTACAGCGACGCTGCAAACGTCGTTTTTCCGACGTCGTTTACCGCTTTTCACGATGTTGTCATTAAGCCCGGTTTTCGTATGGCGCGGCCCAATTATGTATGTATTAAATGGCGTTTTTTGGGATATAAATTTAAGTAGACATTAAATAAAATGCAAACATGACGGTTTATTTTTTTAGTTTTTTCCATAAATACCCCTGCTTACTTTGTTTTTTTAATTTTATTTCGAAGAAAGCGGCTACTACAGTAACTGTTTCTGATAATAACAAGTTATCTCCCTTGGACAAATGCTCACGTCGTTCTCAAGACAATTTGTACCGAAATAAAACAATATGCAGGTGTGCCTGTCTGGGCGGTAGGATGGAATGGGCCACGGCGGCGAAAAACTTCCGGTTAATTAGATAAAAGCTAAATAATCACACTTCTTTATTTAATATAATTCCCCGTGTATGATCGACCCTACCTCATAAACCTACACCATACACTTGTATGTGTATTGCAATCATGCGGACATGACACCTCAGGTCTGGGAAAATACATTCAAATATCATATAGTTTATTACATCGACAGTTGATTCCAAATTATGCGAACTTGTAACTGTGAAACGTGTGTATAACTCCGTTGGATAAAACATGTCCTACATGCGTTTCTTTCCATTTTGGTCAGTTTTGAACTTTGAAGAAAATTGCAAATCAGTTTTCTCAAATAATTTATGCAAATTCGACTGGGGATCTCGAAACAGTATCCAAAGTTGTAGTTTTCTGTGACGTCACCACGAGGATGATAAAGGTGAGGGGTGCCTAGAAACTGCAGTATTATAATTAGCTCTATAAGTATATGTTCCCGAAGGTACTAAAACCGTAAAGATGACAATCGTAGAGGGCACCCCCCTCCAGAGTGGTGTGTGTCAGGCACAGTGTGCATAAATAAATTTTTCTACTGTGTATACAAATCTTGATTTTATGCTTACTGTTTCTGTTGCAATATGGTCCCTGCACCAACATAGGTTTACAAGGCCTATTATGGCACAGGGCCTCACTTGATGTGTTTCCAACACCAACAGAGGCGGACATGTACCCCTGCCGGTATTGGAACCGGGAATACGATGGTCATATGGTTCTTAGCACCCCCTTAGAACTGGGAATATGATGGTCATATGGTTCTTAGCGCCACCACAGATGGCCATCTGGTCTGTGGTGATACAAGAGCCCTACGTGATAATTTCCCAACGCAGACCCGGGGCTACCCCGATGTTTGCATTTGGAACATAAAAGTACATATATAATGTACCAGGTGTCCAGGTTCATTTGTGGTTTTGTACCAGGTGTCCGGGTTAATTTGTGGCTTGGAAACATTAATCAAGACTGGTGCCCAGTATGTTGTAATTGTCTGACAGCAGAACATGTTTCTCCTGTCAGACGCAATTTATTTTAATCTCAATATTGTATGAAATTATTTTCTAAAGTTATGATGTAACAAATTGAGACAAAAATTAGCAAAGCTGAAGACACAAAGTTGGCCAGTGTAAACCACCACAACCGGCCAACCCCAGGACACCTGGATCCTTATGTACCAGTTGATGGGACACATCGAGTCAATTCATGAAAATTGTGAGTGATTATATACATACAGTTACATTGACTGCCTAAACAACATGTGCATAAATGTGATAATGAATGTGAGGAGACTTCGCAGACATTGACAATCGCAGGAAATATCCCTATTTTGAGACGGGTGCAATTGAAAACTGACCAAGGCACATACCCCATGGCCCGATCAAGAAACATTTGCACCTACCCTTCTTACTGATGAAGAATAAAACATATACGGCCCAGGTATACATCTAAGCCATCAGCTGGCGCATACCCCATGGCCAGCCTCAGCATAAATGTCTACCTGTCGTGTCATTGTGATATACAAAGAAAACCCACATCGCCAGCAGTTGAGCGTACATATAACTCGGTGTATATATAACTTGACAGGTAACTAGGATCTTAGTATATGTCTTAGTATATGTAAGCATACGGTGAGACAAAGATACATGTATACAGGAATAGCGGTTATCTGTACGTGGTACAAACAACAGCTGCATCGGGCTCAGCGCATACACCATGGTGAGCTTCAGCATACGGTGAGACAAAGATACATGTATACAGGAATAGCGGTATATGTACGTGGTACAACAACAGCATGCATCGGCTCAGCGCATACCCCATGGTGAGCTTCAGCATACGGAGAACGGCATCGAAATGTGAATATGTCTTATTTACAAACAGGAGACAGATAATGTTTTATGCTTACAGTGTATGCACATGGCTGGCGCATACCCCATGACCAGCATCTGCATATCTGTGCACATAAGTATAAGATACAACGATACATAACAAAAATCTGTGTATATGCATCAACTATAATACAACTGTGCGAATGTAACTGGACATACCCCATGACCAGCACAGAATGACACCACCTAAGATACCAATGCGCAGCACAACACTGACTGAATTAACCTATCGCGTCGGTGGCTGGCACATACCCCATGGCCAGTCACAGTATACGTGTCTTGTGGAACCAGTGACCCAAAGAGACTGTCATGTATGCTGTGAGAGTCTGATGTATCTTTTGTATGCAGATGATTTACATCTGCCGAGTTTCATGACTTGTCCTTCGGGCACGCCGGACATGATGGCATGTGTGCACGCGTCTATGCGAAAACTATGTCCCGTATACGGGTGTGGTGGTAAGTTTAGAAACACGACCGATTTCCTTAGTGCATTACTAAATTTTGCCGCGAATAATGGAGTTCTGTCGGACTGGAGAAACAAAGGACCCGCTTTGTTCCCACGTAACTTCATGTATCGCTTCAGGTTGAGAACCGGGCAGTCATCAGATTCATTACGAGATAGGAGCACATCTACTGGGTGAGATGATGTCCTCGTTTTGTAATGGTGTAGCCGAAGGATAATGTGTGCCTTGTGCATGTGAACATCCTTAAGTTGCAATACCATATGTGCTTGTGTTGTGCGACCCGAGATGAGTTCGCCCATGCGGAAAAACCCATAGAATGCTGTTGAGAATATTGCACGGTACAGAATGGCATCGTATCGATGAAACAGAGTGGTACATGCATGGAGTAGACGATGTAGCGTATGAGGCAAGATAGGCAACCTTGCATCCGATGTTCTACACTGTTTCTTGCAACCCAGTAATGTACGCTGAACTAAAAAAGTCAGCGGTGGGGTCTGGAAGATGTGATAATTTATGTATGAATGCTATCGCCGAAACATGACCGCATATTGTGCTTGGTGCCAAACCTTGAGAGTGCATGTCAGCAATGAATTGTGCAACTGTTGAGGCATCGGAAGGGCAATATGGCAATGTAGGTTTATATATATTACAGAAAGTGTGGAACCGTGTAAGGTACCTATTGTATTGGTTTCTGGTACTTTGAGCTAAGGAAGCCTGCACCAGTGACTTTACGGACGAAGCAGCAGCTCTGGGGCCAGATGCGTTGGGACCCGCGTTGGTGCATCCGCGAGGTGAGTGGCGCGTGCTTTCGCCTCGGCAATCTGAAACCGGGACAGCAGATCGCAAATAGTGTTATGTTTCGAGGAAATGTGTTTTGCCCTAAAACAGAAGTTGTATTTCAGACCTTGAAGCACAATGATACGTAGTAACCGCATAATGTATTTGTCAGTCGAGGATTGTTTGTTGATACAATGCACCACCCCCAGGTTATCGCATATGAACATGATGTTCGTGTCTCGCCAGCAGTGGCCAAATAGGTATACTGCCAATGCGATTGGGTATAATTCAAGAATGCTAATATGCAGCCCTTTAACTACATCAGGAAAGGGACCCCACGCCCAGTGCTGTTTGTACATGCATGCGTAGCCTTTTGATTGTGCCGCATCACTGTGAAGGCATAAAGTGTTAGAAGACACGAACCTATCAGAAGTGAGAAGTGTGCATCCGTTATAGTCGTCAAGGAAATTGCACCACATGGCCAAGTCAGCACGAGTCTCGGAAGTGAGCTTAACGTAATGATTATTATGTGCTTTACCGCATGTTAAGTCATATAAACGACGTAGGAAACACCGGCCCGGTTTGACAACCTTGGATGCAAAGGTTAAATGGCCCAAAATAGATTGTAATTCCAGAAGTGTAACCTTTTTTCTCCGTTTCGCGGATTCAAGCATATTTTTGAGGTTTGTCAATTTGTCCATTGGCAAACGTGCTTGCATTTTGTTTGTGTCCAAAATCAAACCATGTACCTCAGCACAAGAAGTAGGCTCTACAGTCTTGCTGTGTTTAATGGGGACCCCAAGCTCCCTACTCATGTCCATAAACTGTTGCAGTGACGCTCCACATTCAGCCGTGTTCGCTCTGCCCACAAAAATAAAGTCGTCAATAATATGGGACACGTGTCGGACGCCTAACTTGTGCTGCAGAATCCACTGGAGCGCCGTTGCAAAAGCCTCGAATATCTGCACAGAGCTGGAAGCACCCATTGGTAACATGCGGTCAAAGTAGAATTGATTGTCCAGAATGAAACCCAGCTTGTTATAGTCCAAAGGAGAAACTGGTATGATCCGATAGGCTTCTTCTATATCAGCCTTCGCAACCAGACAGTGTCTCCCACAGTCAAGAACAAGACGGGCAACATCGTCAAACGACTCTAAGGAAACGGTAGAGTTTTCGAAGGGAATGCTTGCATTGACCGAATCGGATTTGGGAAAGGAAAGGTCCTGAATAATCCTAAATTATCCCGGTTCGCGTTTCGGAATGACCTCAAGCGGGCTAGATCGCAAATTTGGTAAAGGCATGGAGGGATATGGCCCTTTAACCCGCCCCAATTTCAATTCATGTGTGATTTTCTGTCGTAGAAATTCTGCGTGTTGTATGGCGGAAGGGTGATTTGATGTGACACGGCCCTGCAGTGTCCCTTGTATGCCCAGTGGAAAACCATTTCGAAAACCACCCAACAGGTAACTCCTGAGTTCGCTGGGTAACCGATCAGGTGATATGTTAAGGGTTCAACCTTGACCGGGGTAGGCATGCGAATACTTGAACCATTATTTTTGGGACTGACCCCCAGATTTATGTGCTGGCTGGCCGCCACTGCTGGGGCCCGGGAGGGGAGATTGATTTTGTTTCCGGCACATGGAGCCAGCGTGGTTGAACATGCAGATGGCACATTTGTGATTGTGAGGGCAGTTGGGTTTTCCGCATCTGCCAGACTTTTGAAAGGCCCAGCAGAAACCCTCCCGAAAAAGCTGCTTGTTGAGTGGTTCTTGGGTGACTCATGTCAGCATTATTACGCCATGGGGGGGGGGGGGGGGGGGGGGGGGTTTGAAAGGTCGCATTTGGTTTGGTGAGCGAAACTGCTTTGCAGGGGCCATGAGATTAACATATAAATATATCTCCGTGTGCAGAGAGCCCCAGGGCAGTGAATGCTTCGATCGCAGCGTCCTAAATTTTGTATCGTATTGCGACCATTTGTGTTGTTTTGAGGCGAGTGACTGAATTAGTGTCATGTATTGAAACATTTGCGATGCCTCCTCCTGGAATTTCAAAACATAGATACTCGCATATCTTTGGAACGCGCGCGACCATGTCAGGATGTTGTTAATGGATCTCGTAGCCGTTCGTTTCACCGACTTTGTTGTCTCACTCTCTGACCTTTTGATAGTCACCTCAACGTCGCCGTCATCTGTGTCGAAGTAGAGTTTGGCCAGGTCGATATATTCCCCCGCCCAGATTTTCGACTTCAATTTTTTCGGGAACTATTGGACCAGACAGGGTCCCGAAAATCCCAAGGTCATCAAAGGTGACCTCCCGCTCGCCCTCACTGTCCTCACCTGAGTTCACCTCCAACGAATCAACCCCATCACCGATGATGTAATCTGGCTGACGGCTAGTGGATGCGGTTACTGCCTGGTGGTCTGTAGCTCGGCGAGCTCGCTTCGCTGGCGGGTTGGTGGGTGCGGCTGGTGTCACCTGTGTCCCATCCATCGCCCGGATGTCTAACGCGGCAAATAGTTGCTCCCTCAGATTCAGATTTCCTCTGACTTCCCGCGCAAGTATGTCCGCCACATCTAGCGGCTCTGCAGGGTCCGAGGCCGGGTCTGCAGTCCGCTTCCGCTTCTGTTTTGCCTTGGGCATGCTGAATATAAACGGTATTTATGCTACACATAACTGCAGGTCCTGCAATTGCAGAAACAACGTATATGGAGCATGACTTACAGTAACGTTTCATTCATAGCCCATCTGTGAACAAATATGGGTCCTTAGTGCGCATCTCACCAATATATGAATGGTGCACCAAATCTACACCAACTAAATGCAAATGATGGTACACCGCCCAATCATAGCACAATACACACCACAATATCGTCATTGGTATACAATAGCTAGTATACAACTCTGAATCATAACACAGCGCAACAGGACCGTCCCATAAAATAATGATACAGTGGTGCACAGCCCACCCCATAATAGAATTGTGGTGCACAGCCCACAAAAAAAAAACATAGTAACACAGTGGTGCACGGCCCACCCACATATTGGGACAGTGGCGGACAGTCCCGCCACATAACAAACATTGGGCGCACAGCCCACATATATAATAGAAAATTTCAATGGTACACAGCCACCACGCATAACAACTGGGTGCACCTACTTAATAAGGCTTTGTGCCCAATATCCCTATAACATAAATCAATGCGGCTCACAGTCCGTCACAGAATACTGATTTATATGAAAAATACTGGTATATAACCCATAAATATATGAGATTAAGAATACCGACCATAGTGTCGATGGTACCGTTACATATTGAACTCACATATATACAAAAATATGTCTACATACGTCAGGGCTTCACTATTTACACCGAACAATTTCCCCCCTAAACGATCAAATTACTCGCCTTAACTGGAGCTCTGGGTCAACTTAAAATGCACAATTCATGACATTAAAACCAGTTTATGCTGGTTTCCATATACAAGCTTCTAGATGTTAGCTGTGGCTATACACTGTATGCATTGCAAATTCTTATTTTGGTACTGAGTTTGCGCATGCACCCTTACATCCAAGACATAATGACATGCAGGGCAAATCAGCCTTAACACATTGACATCGACCAGTGCAGCCTTTCATACAGCCACATCGAATCAGTATTCTGCAAGATGCACTGGCAATTGGGAGGGAGCATCACAATGGTTGCCACTTTCCTGACTCGTTAGTCCACCCCCATGCAGCAGGATATACATCAGGCAGTTGTGTCTCATGTACATGACCCCAGATGTGTCCGCCCTGTAGTGTTTCCCGCTTGATATGCTGTTCAAGAGAAGCAGTGTACGTCTCATTGCGGTGAACACTTGCTTTCGAACTTCATTAACACTGTTTGAATCACTGGTGCGGTCATACAGCAGGACGGTGAAACGTTCTAGCACCTGAATATCACGTTCATTGATTGCGTTTGTGCCTTCTGCTAGCACTCGGAAAGTTTCCGTAACTTCGGGAAATGAACACATGGACCCGGTTGCTCAAAGCTTCTGTAAGCTTAACACACTGTTAAATCCTTAACAATGTTAAGGATTTAACAGTCTGTTAAGCAAGCAGCGGTTTTGAGCAACCGGGCCCAGATTTTCCATGTCGTCATTTACCCTATTGAATGGAACGATGATACGGTGTCGCATCCAGTATATGTATGATACATAGGCATGCAGAGGGACTTCTGTGTTCCAATAGCTGATGATATATCATGAACAGGAATGTAGCGATGATCTCTTCCAGTACTATAGGACACACACGCCACACTCATAGCCACATCAGAATCAACTGTTCGTATCATGAATGAATTGTGTACCATTAACCTTGAAACTGCTTCTTCGTGGTTACAAGGCGAAAGTATACAGTCACCATGTGTTACAATCAATTGTTTGTTGTCGGGAACAGAGAGTGAGCGCACCTCCTCCGATATTAGCATGAACAGCTCCGACTTATTTACATCATCGTTGAGAAATAAAGGCCAGCTTTTTGGTAGAGGGGTGCAGCGTGATACCTTGATCCTCACACCCTTTCCCCTTGATTTCCTTGTTTGTTCTTTTAGGCTGTCCTCCCTATATACAGCAAACACTATATCAAACTGTCGGTGGTTATCAAGCACTCGAAAGATGTATGGAAAGAATGTGTCATTCATGTGTCACCGATTGGGGCTCACACGCTCTCATATGGCGGTGATCAATAATGCAGAGTTGGCTCTACAGATCAATTCCCCACGCGGGTTCTAATGGACCAAATTACAAGTAAACGCCCACTGTCTTCAATCTCTGTAAATATATATGAAATATATTTAAGTCAATGTAATAGTATAGGTATCTGAAGTTGTGAAAACACAACTTCAATCACACAGGTATATTGAAAAGTGCCTATAAAATTACATACATTACATGGTTACAGATCGTACAATAATAAGTAAAAGTATTTATAACAAAGCAAGTTATGATTATGTAAACAACACATACAAAATGGCGGAGCAGGGCTGTGTCTAACCAGCTTAGAAACTAGTTGTTTTGCAGTTTCATGAATTAAACCAATATTATTAAATAAGGAAGCATGAAATATACACATCCCTTAAAGAATAAATGAGTTTACCAAATTGAGTAATAGAACATACCTGCAAATATATATGAAATATATTTAAGTCAATGTAATAGTATAGGCATCTGAAGTTGTGAAAAGACAACTTAAATCACACAGGTGTATGGAAAAATGTAATGGGGTATAGCGCGCAGCATGCATTGTGCATATTAGTGATCACATGACCTGATCGTGTACAAGGGCCCATTATTGCAGTACCGTTATATACACGGGATGTAAATAATAACAAACGAGGGTCGATACGAAAGTAATTTTATTTCAGCCTACAACATACTTCCCTGCTTTATAAAATGTCGTCCCGACATATTCAGTACCAAACTGACAGGCTATGAGACAACAGAGTGTAACACACTACGTTAATACAAACAGCGACACGTTGACGTAAGTTTAAATCAGAGAAAATACATGTACATTAAAATACGAAGATAACGAAGATCGCTCACTCAAACACAGACACATTAAAACAATGATGATGATGATGAGGATGATGATGATGATGATGCTGATATTCTACGAATACCAATGTATCTCATGGCCTAAATTGTGATGACCGTGCTATCCGGCACGGTGAGCACATGCTCCTGTCCGATACGCCAGTTGTCGGAGTCGTATCTCTGTGGTGGACGGCGATTTCGTCTTGGACGCTGGATGGCTTCTGGTGATTCTGGAGGAGAGACCGTACGTGGCTGCAGTCCATGTTCTCATGGCGACCTCTTCATTGGTGTCTTGTACTTAGCAGATTCCACTCGATCAGTCTCCTCTACAGTACTACAAGAAGAGTCCAACTCGTCATCCGCCCCAGAGCTTTCCGGTGGTGCCGGATGTTTCTCTCGACCAATCGTCGTCGTCGTTGCAGGCAAATACATAAATGGGAGCAGGTGATTGCGGTGCAGAGTCCGCAGTCTTCCAGATGAATTTTCCTTCTTCACTTGATATACCGGTATATCACTATCTGGTTGACTGATGACAATATATGGGTCCTCCTCCCAACGGTCAGCAAGCTTGTGCTTCCCCTTCAATCCAACATTGCGGACAAGCACACGGTCTCCAGGCTGCAGATGGTTCTCCCGGACACGCTTGTCGTATTGTATCTTGTGTCTGCCGGCCTGGCGAATGCACTCCACATTTGCATCTTTGTATGCGACCTGCAGACGACTGTCCAATTGCTGGGCATAGTCTTCAGGACTCTTTCTGTTCCCTGGTTCATGCTTGATCCCCAGAAATGCATCTATGGCGAGACGGGGCTGCCTGCCGAACATGAGGTAGAAGGGGGAGAAGCCAGTGCTCTCGTGTCTTGTTGCATTATATGCATGGACCATCGTTGACACATGGGCCTTCCAATCCACCTTCTTGTCATTTTCCAGTGAACCCAGCATCCCGATGAGTGTTTGGTTGAATCGCTCAACCTGACCGTTTCCCATAGGATGGTATGGGGTGGTCCTTGTTTTCTTGATTTTGGCAATCATGCAAAGGTGACGGATAGTCGTTGATTCAAAATTCTGTCCCCTGTCACTATGTAACTTCGAGGGAAATTCATAGTGGAGGAAAAAACTTTCAAACAAAGCCCTAGCCGTCGTCCGTGATGTCTGGTTCCTCGTCGGAATGGCCATGGAGTAGCGCGTGAAATGATCTGTAATGACTAGCACGTTCTCGTAACCTCCCTTGGAGGTTTCGAGAGACAGATAGTCAATGCAGACAATTTCCATAGGAGCGGTCGACTTGATCGGGACCAATTCAGCTGCCCTTTGTGCTGGAACCTTCTACCTAATACAGTGATCGCATGTCTGCACCTTCCGCTTGATGTCGCCATCCATCCCTGTCCAGAAATATCGCTCCTTGACCAGAGATGTTGTGCGATCCCGGCCCTGGTGTCCCAGGTCGTCGTGTAGGGCACTCAGTATGGTGTCTTTGGCAGATTCCGCAAGTACGGTCTGGGTGATATCTTGTCCTCGAATGTTAGTTTTCCTGAATAGGATGCCATCCCGGAGTAGCAGCTTATCCCACTCGCGAAGATACCTTCTAATTGCTGGGTCTTCGTTCGCTGCTTGCCTTGCAGTAGGTCGCTGATTGGGCTTCTTAAGTCTCACTACTCTCGAAATTGCTCTGTCTGTATCCTGTCCGTTTCGCCAATCATTCGATGACAATGCGCATGCCGCCAGTAGGTCTTCCGGAATGTGGCATTCGAATATCGTGTCATGGTCTGTAGTCAGCCATTCCTCTGCGGGCGCGTCCTCAGAAGTTGTCCGTGGCATGCTAAATATGGCCTTCATGTTATATGGGAAGATTGTCCGCTCCCCTGTTTCAATTGGCATTTGCCTTGATAAGCCATCGTCGTCGTTGTTCTCTTCCCACTTCTATAGGTGATATGGAAGTTGTAGTTGGAGAGAGCAGCTATCCATCGTTGACCAGTAGTATCAAGCTTATCCGTAGTTAACACGTATGTAAGAGGGTTATTGTCAGAGACAGCTTCAAAGGTGGCACCATACAGATAGTCATGAAATGTGTATGTGATGGCCCACTTGAAAGCTAAACATTCCAAATAGTGGGCCGGATAATTCTTCTCTGACGGCTTAAGACTCCTGCTTGCAAACGCGATAACCCAGTCAATGCCGTTCTGCGTCTGGTATAGCACGGCTCCCAATCAATTCGACGAGGCATCCGTGTGTATGATAAATGGCTTATCATATTCGGCGTATGCGAGGATTGGCAATGATGACAGCTTCTCGATGATCGCATCGAAGGCCTGCTGCTGTTCGTTGTCCCAGCGGAATGGTGATTGACGTGTCTTCTGCTTTGACTTCTTAGTGGACTGACCTACGAGGAGATCGTTAAGAGGACGCACAATACTAGTGTAGTCCTTAAGAAATCTCCTGTAGTAGCCACTGAATCCAATGAAGCGCCTAACGTCTTTTGTCGATGTGGGAACTGGCCAAGTTTTGATGGCAGATATTTTCTCTGGATCTCTCTTGATTCCGTATTCGGATACAATGTGACCGAGGTATGAGACCAGTCGCTTGAAACAATCACATTTAGATGCATTGAGCTTCAAATTGTGTTGATGTAATCTCTCGAAGACAGCTTCCAATCGATCCTGTTGTTCATCAAATGTAGTTGAGAAGATGATTATATCATCGAGATATATCAAATACTGTTGTAGGTTGAGGTCACCCATGAAGCGTTCCATGAGTCGCTGGAATGTAGCCGGGGCGTTACATAGGCCGACTGGCATGCGGTTGGACTCAAAGAAGCCCAAGTTTCCGACTTGGAACGCGGTATTCCTTTTGTCCTCTTCTTTCAGTTCCACATGCCAATAGCCGGCTTTCAAGTCAAGTTTTCAGAAGTATATGGAACCGGCGAGAAGGTGCAGGGAATCTTCAATCATCGGAATGGCGTACGCGTCCTTGATCGTGCGAAGATTTAGCTTCCGGTAGTCGATGCAAAAACGGATTGTGCCGTCTTTTTTCCTGACTATCACGACATTAGACGAGTACGGGCTCTCCGATGGGCGTATTGCATCAGCTGCCACCATCTCGGCTAAATGTTCTCGAATCTCTTGGATCAGGGCTGGTGCTATACTTCGGTAGGGCTCCTTGAATGGTTTTTCTTCCGTCAAATGAATCTATATTGACAGACTGTTTGGCAATGACTGCAGGTGTAGACAAAGGATCACAGGACCGAATAACTTTGACTTCCTGTAGTTGGCAAAGAGGTGAATGTGGCTGGACGATCACATAATTTTGTTGACATATTGTATAGTCTGACTGGGATCCTGATGCTCTTTCCTGTTTTATCCAGCTTAACTACCCTGGGACATACTCCTAGTTTGGATGACACCCCATCCGCCGTCTCTGTAACTGCTGTTACAAATCAGTAGTATATAGGGTATGAGTTCATTACCACGACCCATGGTAAGCGCGTATGCGCGTGTCTATGTCCCCACATGTATCAAGAAGCATAGCCCGTGAATATGGCGAGAAATATGAAACAAATGGCTCCACCCTCAATCTCCAACGAGTTGGTATTGGTGGTTGAGGGTGGATTCATTTTTCCGAATTTTGTAAATAAATAAATTATTTAAAAAACTGTAATGGTTTCGGCTACCTTAACTCGGAATAATTTTTTTAAAATTTAAATCTTCCGAAGTTAACCGGCAGCTGGGTGTCAGAAGGCACTGCGAGAAGCTCTTCGCGAATAAACCCGCGAGATGAACCGTCATCCAAATTGATGGCATCTACGGGCTTTTTACCGATCAATCTGGTCACCTCCCCGTTCAGTGCGGAGACCACGGCGGGCAGCCTGCTCACCCACTCGGTCGATCGCGAATGAGGGTCTACAAGCTCTTTGACATATTGGTGTCCGAACAACCTATCAGCAGAGGGTTCGATTGAACCACTCCACGATCCCTGGTCCCGGTGGATGTTGACGCGGCCGCGTCTGACAGAAACTTTGTGTTTAGACAATGGATGAGAGACCGCACCCATGAACTCGCGGCCGTGATTGACCTGGAGAAGATTCGGCCATCTGAGAGGACTCCTCATATATATTCGGGAAAGAGCCTCGGCCACCTCCTTAGACTCTTTAGTGGCCAGCGGCTCAGCCCCCTTATAGCGACTCGCTACATCAACGATTGTCAGTGCGTACTTGTACGTCTTGAAACAGGAGGTCTGCTTGGTGGACTTCGTTCGGCACCGGCACGTCGAATTTCAGGCGCCGAATATTGTGAGGCGCGGGTAAATAGATCTGCCAGATGGCCTGCCTCTTGAGCCATTCCTTGGCTGCGTTTTCGGAAACCTTGGTCGCCGCTGCGAGGTTCTTGATGTCCGCGAGTCCCTTCCAGTAGCCATGGGGGCTGTAGTATGTGTTTGCTAGCTTGCGCGTTAGGCGAACAGATAGTTTGGTATCAAGTTTGCGCGTGTCCATCGTATGCGAGGTATTCTAGTAGGTCGAACAGTCTCAAACAGGCCCTCGCCAGATCGTCCAGTAACTGCGTCGTCGATATTAAACCTTTATTGGAAGTTTCGCTGCAGCTCCAATCGCAATTGGAGTTGCCGCTCCTGCGAAAATGGTGGCCGTTTTTTTGTCCTCGCGCCACGTCTCTAGAGAGTCTTGGGCAAGACTGATCAGCCCCTTTACGCCCGCTAAATGGCGTTTAAGGGCTGTGTAGCCTACATCGATCAAAGTGTAGTAAAGCTCGTCAACTAACATCGTTCTATATATATTGTTTAAAGTTGCGTTTTTTTTTAAATAATTATTGCTTATTGCTTATTGCTTATTGCTTTTTCAATATAGTAGCTGACGAGACCCACCACACACATTCCCACGACGATGAACGCGATCTCGCGGTCTTTTTGTGCCTCGGACGGTACATAGAACTCTGAAAGTTGGGGCTCGGGATCCAGCGGTGCGAGAATTTTCTGCGGATATGCCAGCTTGTACTCGCGCATGGCTTCGTCAACGTTCTGGAAAGTTTGCACGGCGTGATTCTCGCGGCGAAGCTCTTCGTTGATCCAGTCCACATTGTTGGTTCGTTTTTCCGCCCATGCTTCCTTTGCGCTATTGAGTTGTTCTTCAGCTAAATCGTGACGCTAAATCTTCCGAGGCTGTTCCTATTAACGAGAATAATTTGTTGCTACCGCCGAACGCCCCTCCGTTCAACACCGCACCACCTATCATCGTTAAGATCGCACGAGCCTCTCTTGAGGATCGGTAACTTCCACACGAACTGGTGAAGTTTGCCTTTCCTCCGCCATGCCTGGCGCATTCTGCCTAGTAAAATTCTCAATCATCTTGGAGATAGACGATAGCAACATCATAGTCTGTCCTTTCGCAGATGCACTGTCATCTGACCGTGACCTAGACCTGCGTCTGCTATGTCCATGCCGACTTCTATGTCTGTAACTTTTACAACACCCAGAACGTCGCTTATGTTTTCTGGATCGTACGACCTCTGGCTGGTAGGCTGGTAGACGAGCTCCCTGTAGAAGAACTAGAATGCGAATTGTAGAATGTAGAATTGTAGAATGTAGAATTCGACCTAGTTCTCTTCCTAGACGCCCGAAATCTTCCAGTCCCACACGGTGAATTTGAGCGCGCCCGATAGACGCCCATCCGATTCCCCGCTGGACAAATACAGGGTGTCGGTATGCCTCTGCCCTGTACCTCCACCCTGCTGTATCCCTGTATCCAGATAGCTCTCTGAACCAGCGTGGTCTAAACCAGCGCCGCCAATATCAGAAGCGGTGTCCGGTGTCCGGTGTCCGGTGTCCGGTGGAAAGCGCTCGCGTTCCAGCGAGGAGCGATCAATTGGATTGACGAGAACAGTAATACCATCGCCTATCCACCTGACGCTACCTGCCGTGTCCGGTGTCCGGTGTCCGGTGTCCTGTGTCCGGTGTTCTTGCTCGTTGGGTGGCGGACCACCCTGAGCAGAACTAGCGACGTTGTGTGCCTCAGTCATAAGAGACACCCTGTCACTAACCGGACTTGGACCTGGCGAGGATTCAGAAACAGTCTTAAGTTTCTGAATCCTGCCCAGCGCTGACTGTTTCTTATCCTGATAAGACCTCACAGTCAGCGCCTGACTCCACGTCTGGGACCCCACAGTGCCGAAACATGACACGGTTTCTCCCGTGAGCAACCGTTCTGTTTCTGACAACACCGAAAACAAATGATTTCATGGGAATCCCAATTCCCTGCTTTGTGACCACATCCTAAGCTCTTCTGACCCGCACTGGGCTTAGGCGTCCCCTTGCCCATAGTGAACGCGGCACAGAAACTTGAGTCAAAATATCGAAAAAACCAAAACCGGAAAGAAAAAAAAAATTTGTTGTCGACAATAGGTACGTCCGACAATAGGAAATTCGCGAGTACGCGCTCTATGGCCACACAAAGAAAATTCCAAAAAAAACCTTTCAAATGAAAAATGTTCGACTAACAACTCAACGAACTGACTAGCCCACACTCTATTTCATAATATATTGTCTATTTACTGACAATAATCATGAATAGAACGCCAAAAAAACAGCAAAACGAAAAGGTGCACCTAAAAAGGATACGTTCCCGCCAGCCGTCCGAAGCAAAGAGGAAGTCTCCCGTGCGCGCATGCGCGGTCGAGATGTGATGGGACAGGTATAAGTGCGGACTAAATGCGGGTCAATAAATTGTATTCGGAATGGGTAGCCCAATAGAAGCTATATAGCAACATATAACAGGGAAGTATGATACAGAAACATGTATTCACTGAAAACAAATTAATAAGAGAAACAACAGGCAACATTTTTTGATTCTTACATTGTACAGATAGACCGTAGGAATAAACAGATTGCAAGATGGTCATCATTGGGATTAGTAGGTTCAGATGTCTTTAGAATTAACTAACGTAATGTTTCAAACCCATAAATGATTTTGTAATTTCAGACACTGAGGTGGTCTGGGTACGAGAGTATCCATGTTAATTAGGCTATAAGAAAGTTGAATGTGTGGTAGGTTCATGTGAACCATAATGCAGTGGGCTCTCATGTAGATGTACAAATATATGGCAGTAACATATGTGTGATACGATTGTCAGATCCAGCTTTATAACTTGAAAATTTAACAGCTGTGTCGAAATTAGGTAGACATCGGAATTAGGTAAACTAGATACTTTGAACATCAACAAAACTTAATTCTGAATATTTCATTGGGACAATATAATGGGGAGATACAGTTACAGTGAACACAGTTCTGCCTTCTGGTATGCCTTTTTAAATTATACGCTTGACGGTTGTTGTTGTTGATTCTGTAAAACCCGCACTAACTTTTATCGGCACCTTTGTGTTCTTTATGGTATTATACTTCTCTCATTTCTTAATGGCACAATTATTGCTCCAAAATCTTCCGCACTGTACAATATTCTTCAAAACTTCTCTTGAGCATATTTGGAATTCAACATGACGTCACGAGTGATCAATATATTGCTACCAAAATTTACAGAACGTAAGAATTGTTCAACCTAGTCATTGACACTTTGAACTTAAACGTGTCAGAATATCAACGAAACAATTACAACTGATGACATAGCTTGAAAATTATTATCATAGATTGTAAGATTGTCAAAAACAAAAGAAACCGATGGCTAAAGAAAATTACTGAACTTGATATATCAGGTTTTGACCTTGACATTGACCTTGAATTTTAAACAATGATGGTTAAAATTAATTTCATTTGACTCTTCACTGAATATGTAGTCACAGTAGGTTCCAATATTACAGTATTTTGGAAATTAGATGCAGTGATATGCAACCAAATAGAACATCCGGGCTGAAATTTGAAGTTTTTCCAACTTGACCTTGACTTTCAATCATGACATTGAACTATAAATGTCGCGTAAACAATGTAATTAATTTGTGCATTTATACTACTATCGTTTTATATTCAAATGTATGTATAAATTGTCAAATCATATGCATATATATTCGAGTTTAAGACGGTAAGTGATTTTTGCCGGCGGTCATCTTGGATTTATGCAAATTAGGTCATTCCGGTGCACATATCTATCGCACTAAATGGAATGATGATTTTTATGAAACATAGTGCAGGAAATGCGAAACTGTTTATCCATTATTGTACAGTTTGCTGTAATCACATAACTGTTGTTTTGAAGAAGAATTGGTTACCGTCAACGTAAATAAAAATCGAGAGCATGTGAATTTAAGAAATACTCAGTACTTGATTCTTAATGAAAGTTTTTGAATTTTGTAAAGAACGTTTATTGCAACCATAAGACACACAAGACATTGCCTTTGGTGCGCTATATATCATCAACATTCATCATGTTTTGGCACCACATCAGAATCGTCGCCACGGGAAAAATGTTGAAGAAATAAAATCGCAACAAAATTTGACAAGCGAGTTTTCAGATGTTACTCTATGTTGGCAACAAATTTACACATTAAGTTTCAATTGTACTATAGATTCCACATTACACAACGTCCAATACAAATACACGAGGCGAATTCTGGGAATAAATACATTATTACTTCATCACTGTAATATAGTGAGTAGTAGCCTGTGTGATTTTTGCTCTATGTAAGTTGAAAGTATAAAACACTTATTCTGGGAACATGTGCAACATTTTTGGTCTCGGCCAAGAACTTACCTAAATGACAAGGTTATAACATGCATAATGAATGAACGTTAAAAACATTTCTACAGGGATAAATGATAATGCACATTTGGCACAACTTAATTTCATTGTTACTCTAATATAAAAATATTTCATATTAAAATGTAAATATTAAAAACGCGATATAATGTTCGAATCATTCATAAATTACTTGAAGAACAGAAATCAGGTAGAACAGAAAATAACCACATACAAACTTCAGTCATCAAAAAAAAGAAGAAAAAAGGCCTTATCCATTTTGGGACACTATCAGGCATGGAATAAAATAGAACTTTATTTAGTAAGGTTTGGTTCTGGAATTATCTTTCGCACATAATTATTCCATAACTTTATGACATCGAAATTTAAAAGTCGGAGGTGCAGAATCCCAGCAAAAAAGGTAAGGCAAAAACCGGCGATGCGATGCAGTAACCAATAACACATATCGAAAGATGTTTTTCCCCCAATAAAGATGTATTGGTAGCACATAAGAATATTCTCCTAAGACGACGATTATCATGTTTTTGTCAAACTATTTTTGTTGTTTTTATTCAAGAATTATTGGTGTGTGTCCACATTTATTCTACATTTTAATAAAAACATGTTTCAGCAGCACATGAGTATCGTCACCTATTTTTAAGTGTCCTGTTTGGGACATGTTATAATCTCGCGTTCTCGCGATATCGAGCATGGGTTGATTGCGAAAATGCGAAGTATGATCGCGAGATTGCGAGACGAAAACACGCGATTCTATCATATTCAATTTTGCTTTTTTTTGCAACCTCGCCCACAGGTGGAAGATCGCGCGTTTTTGCTTCGCGATCTGCATCAACACGCATGAGCAAAACTAACCCGAATGTTCTGTCTGTAACACATGGTAAGTCGCCCTGCGTTACCTGCGTTCCTATAATTCGGGTTAAAGCAAAATATATTTCCAAAAGCGAAAGGCGAGATGGCGAAAATTCGAGACGATTCTCATGTCTTTAGGAGACGATTCGCATGTTTTCGCAAAACGGAAACATTGCGAAACGACAGCTCTAGACGAATCTTATGCTGTTTGTTTTATTTTGGATTGCAGATGAACGCTTTTATTTAAACATGGCAGAAGTACCTTTGTCCTTTATCGAAAATGCAAACTGTATATCCGGATGAGCTGGCTATTCACGAGCCGTCTCATCAGGATCTACGCCATTCGTACGTACTTTATTTATACCAAAAAAATGACCCCTAATACAGCGTAATGTAACAGTTACACACGGATAACCACAGTGCATGGTTTCTTTATTTTATTTTAAAATCACCAGAAATGGCGAGTCTTAAATACGATAAAGCCAGTCTATTTATAAACCGCTATGATCTCTACAGCTATCGAGACCTTCACCTGTAACAATTATACTATTTATAGATTAAATATAAATGTTTTGGAATATCGCTAGTATAAGTATATATTAATAATAATATACATGGAGTTGATAAATATGTGCATTGTGATGGAACTTTCTGTGTGAGAACAACTGTAGCACGAAAACGTCACGACTCGAGCGGTCCGCCGTCTGCAAATATTGATAACGACATGTCAAAACAACGTCGCTGCGACAAAGTGACGTCAGATGGGTATCTTTGTTGGTCTAGAAAGATGGGTTATCAGCTGAATACAGCATTGGTTTATATATCATATTGTTCGAGAGGGATCATATTTTCTAAATATGTTGAAAACTCAATTTCGCATGTTTGACCCATAAAGGAGGTTTTCGCTTGACGCGTCACATTATGTTGACAGTTTTGACGAGTCACGGTGGTTATTACATTGTGTGTAATACAATTCCTTCATTTACCAAATACGAAATTGTATTCACTAAATGCAATCTGACACATAAATCAGAAACAGATACGCGTGTAAAGCAAGGGAGACGCTATGTAACATGTACTGTAACGTTTACGACTACATGTACCTTTTTGAAATTTCACACTAGCATTAAAGGTACATGCCCACGCAGCAGGTTACACTGTACTAGTACTTTTCATTTTCTGTCACGCCTTATATGAGCCATTTGTCTACCCACTAACGAGTTATTTTTAATTACGGAGCGTGTTAATTGGTGTTAAATGACATTTTATATGCCACGACCAGAAAGGGTATTTTCCGACCTCGTGCTATTTTTACCAACACGCTTCACGTGACAAGGTCAATCATATCACATAATTTGACATGTGCAGTGAAGTATAGGAAGTTGAGAAGAAACATCTCTGTTCGAGTCCAAATCTAAATCTCCACGTAACTCTTTCCATTTGGTGATCTGGTCGGCAATATTAACCACTCTCTCTCACTGTACTACCTGTCCCTCAGACATTTCGCCTTTTTTTTGGCCGACGCCGTTTCATACAATTTCCGTCCTGGACGTTTCGACATGTTGATATTCTTGTTTACATATTGGGAAGCCTACTGGCGCGCGTAGTATACTGCGCTTGCGCACCGCAAGCCGTGATGTGAAAGTCGTCATCCCCACACATCCCCGCGCGTCGTTAACATAAATTGATAATTAATAAATGATTATATTTGTATAGCGGGCACTCGTAATTTTTAGAACGGGTGGAATAGTGACATAATCATACACTTATTTAATTCCTATAAAGAACATGTTGTGCCTACTGCGTGGGCATGTACCTTTAAATATCATTTTATCCATATAATATCACATATCTACTGTACATACATGTATGTAAGATCTCGGTAAACGATACACTAAAACAAAAAGAAAAACATTTATCGGGTCCATACGCGAACTGGGCTGCCGACACCGCCAGCTCACATGCTACTCAACATTACTCGTTTCTGATCATTTATTTTCATAACAACCCCGAGAACGTACATTTATATTTTGACATAAAATGGTAATTAACATATTCAATGGTTTACATACAATTGTATTGTATCGCTAATGGTACATCGACTAACACACGATAATACACTTTATATCGTCTGTCATTACCAGCTGTCAACAACGATGTCAGCTATAGTAGGGGGGCAAATACCCATAAAATGAATTCTCTTCAACCCGAGAGAGCAAAAGCAACGACTACTTTAAAATCAATGCTGTCACGATCTGATGTACTGGTATCGAGTACCTGTGGATATAGGAATGGTAATTTATCCAAGTGCCTGTGGGTATTAACAGTATTGGGAATGGTCACTCTGGTCAAGGCTTTGGGTGTAATTATCTCACAATGGCTAGGCTTAGTTGTAGATAGGTAGGGTGAGTAAATTTGGATGTGTGTTGTGCAAATATTTAGGATTTTTGACGTCTTATACAGCCCAGTTGACGTAAGTACCATGTAGTGTTGTTAGGTAGTAGATGTAAGAGATAAGGGATACAATAGTGGAATCTAGAGAAGTTTTTATTTTCTAAATTGGAACTATATTGGCTGCATAAATGTGTGCACAACTTTTGTCTGCAAACTGACTGGATTGTGTTTGTAAAGGCTGTACCAACTATTAATATGCAAGTATGTTAATGTATAACAAGGTGCAAATGTAGCTGTACTTTGTATTGCAGTGTCCACCCCAGACGTAGCGACGGGTGTAGGCGCAGCATTCTTGCCTAGAGTAGACCAGTGACGGAAGGCTATGTGTAGACGAGGCAAAATCGTGCTCCAGTGTAACTTGCTACAGTGTCTGTAGCAGATGTGGCGTAACCCGCATGTGTAACTTGCTACAGTGTGTGTAGCAGATGTGGCGTAACCCGCATGTGTAACTTGCTACAGTGTGTGTGGCAGATGCGGTGTAACCCGTATGTGTAACTTGCTACAGGGTGTGTAGCAAAGTTTGTGTAACTGTAACCAGGTTGGATAAAGCTACAGTGTTTGCAACATATATGGTGTAACCAGTAATGCTTTGCTACAGTGTGTGTAGCAAAGTTTGTGTAATCGTAGCCAAGAGGTAACATGCTACAGTGTGTACAACATATATGGTGTAATCCGTGTGTAACTTGCTACAGTGTGTGTAGCTACGTTGTGTAACCCAGTGATTATTTGCTACAGTATGTGTGGCTACGTTGTGTAACCCATTGATCTTTGCTACAGTGTGTGCAGCGGTATTGGTGTTATACGTGCATGTGTTGCATGATATACATGCAACGTAATTGGTGTAACTGTCATTACGGTACGTTACGATGCTACAGTTCGTGTAGCAACTATGGAACTTGACATTTGTGTGCAACAGTGCGTGGAGCCAGCATTAACCACCGTGTTTATGTACAGTCCTATACTATAGACATAAATTAACTATCACATATTAGGAGAATCATATAGAGTGTACAACAATAGGACACATGATGAAATAGTAACTGTGACAAACTTGTAACTGTGACAAACTTGTAACTGTGACAAATTTGGTAATTTATCTAATTTATTGTAATTGTGATATGATGTGTGCATGCATGTGTTTCATGTTCATTATTACCGAATGGTATGACATATTATATGAATGATTAATTGACATTACGTGTCTAGAGGTAACTCTAGAGGAGTATCGTCGGGAAGTATCTGAAGTTAGCATCATGGATGGAGAGGATGGAGAGGTAGTATAGGAGGAGGGGTATAGAAATAAGTGGTATCGTAGGAGGTGTACTAACGGAAGGGGTAGCATAGGAGGAATAGCATAGATTGAGTAGGAGGGTAATAAGGGGAGTAGTACGGTAGAAGGTTTAGTATTGTAGGAGTCATATAGAGAGCGGGTAAGTGATAAGTAGTGAACGATACTCTATCACACCCTTATACGTTTGTACAGTGCAAATACCGTGTATATCTTGTAAATAAATACTCCATTGCTATTTCTGAGTCACGAGTCTAATTGAGGTGTGACAAATGCATTATATCTTCCTAAACACGAATCCAGTGTCGATCAATCAAATCAGGTGGGACAAGGTCATTGTTGGGGTCATTAAGTGCACATGGGTCAAATGAGTACAAAACGCACTCTATTTTGATAATGCAATATGTACTTGCATAACATTACAGAACAATCCGATAGAGTATGTTTTATTGGTGATTATTGTTTTATGGGGCATATTCGGTTTGCTCGGACGTCTCTATCGTTAAGAGTATCAACATATTCAAGATGGCCGCCAAGCATCAATATTTAGCCTGAAATGGGTACTGAGTTGATGAATGAAAACAAATAGGCACGTGTGTCTTGATCGACCGGACGCAGAAAAACCTTTGGATACCATGCATTAATTTTAAACATAGATGGAGGCTATCAAATCCATATGAATCCAATATGGACGCCAAATATTCATCAAGATCAGGCAGCATTATCTACGCTGTGGTGGACCATATCTTGGTACTAAGCTAGATATGAACATATTAGTTTGATTTTCATCTCAGATACGATATTAAAAATATAGATCAATATTTATGCTCTTCTTAAAGAGCGTTCTTAATTCAAAATGGCCGCCATATTTTCCAAAAACTCGAAAGTTATTGAATATAATGTTTACTTTTGCTTTACTTATGTATACTACTGCATTTTGTTAGGCGGTTAATCAGTAAGTTGGACACACTTGATTTTGAAGTCATTTGTAATTTTATTTATTCAGAATGGTCGACTCATTTAGGCTATTTTAATATAGTGTGGTACAGGCAATTGCGCGTTGCTTTTCATTTATTTTGTAAATGTCTTTATATGACAGATTCACATGTGTTCAGACTAGTAGATAATACACTTGGTGATGCTCGAATTAGGTTACACTCGTTGTAGAGTCAAAATATTAAAATATATGTACTGTTTGTTTTACATATTGTATTTTATTGAGTCTTACGTTATCATATACGTTGCAAATTGCACTATAATGCCATATATGTATACAATATGTATTGCGATTGGTACATATGCTATAGTTCGGCCGGCCATGTTCGCATTACAGTCAGATATTGAACTGCGGCTAAGTACCATGACATTTCAATCACCTTATACTTAATTATAACCAAAATCCAACAATTCATGTAAAATACAACACTTATCGAATAGTATGTATTACAGTTTCTGTTTCCGTGAATATCCATACATTCACAAGTGGATATACCCATATAACAATACGTCTGTATAAGGCAGCTCAGCATATTCTATTTCAGCAAAACTTTCCGCATAACTGCTTGTATAATCATCGCTGATAAATGGAAATATATTCTCAAATTAGCATATATTCTCATCAACAAATATCCCGTCTCCTGCACTGAAATCAATATTGACAGCGTCTATGCGTGTCACATATATAAAACACAATATGATGTAGCGAATGCTCCTGATTTAGAGGCCTCAGACCAGCTATGTTTCAATGTTTAGCTTTACATGTTTCGCTTCCAGGTTAGCTCAAACCTCGGTTAGACGATGGAACTTTCTGATATAATTCTAGATTAGCATAGAATAATCAACCATGTTCATTTTAATGCATTTCAAGTATTATATATTATATTACACATATGGTTGTGACATCATAATACACAGTTCTGACACTTACACATACCATGTACGGACATTATATGAATACAACATATATGGTTACAGTGTATGGTATTCACCAGAAACAGTGCCCATCATAACTGTGATACATATACTATGTTAAAAGCTTGTAAATGGAAGCGACGTTTCCGACCTCATTTACTCGATAACGTCATTTTCGCACTACGCGGCTCATACAATGTTTGAAGAGGTAAGCCGATGTTCACATTAGTAGTCTACGTTTGAGGGTGTATTTGTGGCATATTTGTGGGGCATTTTAGTAACATATACACGTATCTCAAAAAGGGCGGACAATAATAAAGACCAGGGTCTACACTGATACATAAAATAGGTTATACAATTTCTGATAACGTAAGGAGAGCATACACGGATATGTTTGAGGGTGTATATGTGGCATATTTATATATATTTAACTATATTTGCATGTATTTCACATATGATTGATGATTCAATGTGCATTAATCGAACATATGGCCAATTTAACAGATTTATTGGACTACATATGTCAATTATATAATGTGTTTTGTGTCAATATATGCTTTACACTACTATCTGACACTATCTAGGGGGTATTTGTGGTATATTTATATGTATTTAGACTATATTTGGGTGGATTTGGGTGCTTCGTGTAACTGTGCCCCGGACCCCACTAGCATTCTCACGAACTTTGCTCGTTCGTCGGTATGGCCGCACCACTTTTCAATACCCTCCTACGCCGCCGACACATATCACGTGTACTATACGCAATTGGTTTTGGGTCAATCTTTTAAATCAATAAAGAAAAGATTACGCCGCATTTTCACCTTTATCCAAATAATCGACCATTACACCATTTAGTGACGCCGTGCATTTCCTTGCCTCCGCTAACCGTAGGCTAAATCGATCAGCCAATGGTAACTAGGCTTTGAGATCGATTAACCAATCGTAACTCGGGTTGTGACGGATGCCCAAAACATATTTTAAGCGATCAGCCAATGATAACTAGGCTTTGTGATCACTTAACCAATCGTAACTCGGGTTGTGACGTGTAGCAGAATCCACCGTTTAGGCCGATTTCGTAAATTAACTACCGATTACGACATCAAACGGCAGTTTCTGGCCAAATGCACAATAATTGCTCAAACTGGGGTTTGGGAGCATAAACCATGGTTTAGACTCTCAAATTGGGGTTTAGTGAATTATTGTGCATTTGGCGAGCCTAAATCTAGGGTTTGGGAAGTCTAAACTGGGGTTTGAGCTCAAACCGTGGTTTAAGCTATCAGAAACCCTAGTTTGAGAGTATAAACGGTGGTTTCTGCCGCCAAGTGCACAATAATTGCTCAAACCAGGGTTTAAGAAAACTACCTTTTGGGATCACGATTGGCAGTTTTTCTTAAACTGTGGTGTGGGTCCAAACTAGGGTTTAGGCTTTTTATTGGATTACGACCTCAACCGGCAGTTTCTGACCAAATGCACAATAATTGATCAAACTGGGGTTTGAGAGCCTAAACCATGGTTTAGACTTTCAAACTGGGGTTTAGTGAATTATTGTGCATTTGGCGAGCCTAAACTAGGGTTTGGGCAGTCTAAACTGGGGTTGGAGCTCAAACCGTGGTTTAAGCTATCAGAAACCCTAGTTTGAGAGTCTAAACAGTGGTTTGAGCCGCCAAGTGCACAATAATTGCCCAAACCAGGGTTTAAGAAAACTACCATTTGGGATCTCAAATGGCAGTTTAAGCCCAAACTAGCGTTTGAGGAGCCTAAACTAGGGTTTAAGCTCCAACCCATGGTTTAAGGAATTATTGTGCATTTGGCTTGCCATACTTCGCAATGTTTCGCAATGTTGGTGAAATCGGCTACACTGGCCACAAACCCAATAAGCCCTATGTCCAAGGTGCATGATCACGTGGTTACAACAACAACAACGCCGCCCACTCCAAAGTAAGTATTATTTGATATTTTCCTTAATATGCCACGGATTTTGATGAAATATGGCGCAGCAAGCGCGTCTTCATGAGCTGCATTTGGTGGTCAAGGGAGTTTGGAACAGACCACCAAATGCAACGTAACAAGACGCGTTTGATGCGCCATATTTCATCAAAATGCGTTACGTAATAAGGACACTATAAAAGAATACGTACTTTGAATCGGTACTTGTTGTTGCTATAACCACGTGATCATACACCTTGATGTCACCAGTCACATAAAATGTCTAGTTTCTATTTTGCAGACCGCCGTTGTAGATATACAACAGACAATGGAGCGACGAAGCTCAATACTCCGTGACGCCTGCTCTAAGCTACAGAACGCGTCGGGGATGTACGCGCCATATAAAAACCTTCACAAATCCCACCTTACCGTGGACAATGACAAACAAATAATACAATGCCTGATACCGAAGGTAGCATGTACAAACTTTCGGCGCGTTTTCATCGGTTTAAGTGGGATGGTCAATATGTCTAATGTCTCGCAGATATCGGGTGATGATGTCTATAACATTTACTACGGCCGTCTGGAATTAATCAGTAAAAACAACGAATCGGTCCAAATGCAGAAATTACACTCATATAAGAAGTTCATATTCGTGCGTGAGCCATTTGAAAGACTTGTATCCGCGTATAGAAATAAATTTATAACTCATCCAAACCCAAATCTTCGTAAAATGTTTTATAATCAAATAACATCCTTTTACAACAATCATCCGAAGCTGAAAAAGGTTCGGGTGTTCAGCAGAAATGTATCGCAAGACACTCCGGCCTATACGTTCCAGGAGTTTGTTCAGTACGTTGTAGACAAATTTGAGATAAAGTCTGGGATCGATCCACATTTTGCACCATACTGGGGTATTTGTCACCCTTGTGATATCCACTACGACTACATCGGAAAGTATGAAGCGCTATACGAGGACACAGACTATATATTTAGTAAGTTATCAATCGACGCCAAATTCCCCGGACTTAAGGCACGACACGCGATGTGGTTGGCGAATACAGCAAACAGATTCCTCAGGCACTATGGAAACAATTATTGGAGTACCTCAAAATTGACTACCAGATGTTTGACTATCCCGTTCCAGACGAGATGAAATTTGATAATAAATAATAGCAGTCGTTGACGAACATGCACATACAGCCCAGGGTTTGTTTCTAGTTCCACAAACGAACGATTGCACATCGTTTACAAATCGTTTTCGTTTTTATAATTATAAAACGTTGTTTTCGTTGGATTAAAGGTACATACCCACTCAGTAAGCACAAACTAGTCTTTATATCAGATACCTCATCGGAGACATTTTCTGGCAAAATAAACATTTATTCACCATTACCCCACGTATTGATTAGCATTATTATACATGTTATATCAGACGTAAATTTCCACACTGATATCAGGGGCGATAACCGTGTTTCCTTACAATAGTAACCAGATATGCCTGCACATTAGGCGCAGTCTAGTCTGGTTCACACTGTCCACCATTAGTAAGTAAAATATATCCGTGTTTAACAACATATCCAACTCTTATTCAGAGGCAGGTAATTATTGCTGATTTGGAAATGTAATAGTAAACCATCTACCTAAGAACTGTTCCCAAATCACGCCCCCATGCGTATTGCTATATACATGTATACCGTATTTATGCACACATGTACCTGTAAATTTAATCATCGGTTATTTTATGCAACTAACTGAATAGCGAACAACTCCGTGACTAGAGCGGCAGTATCGTGGTGACATACCGTTTGAAACTTCATGAACACCTTTATTTCTCCATCTGATCAATATGACTCATCGAATAGAGTTTGTCATCACAGAAACGCAGTACCGCATATCAACTATTTGAAGCTGTTCTCCCGCATTAACATTTCCATTACAGAAAGTCTAAAATTATACATGCACCTATTATTAATACTATTATATCTAACATGCAGTTCACAAAAATTCAATTCAAGGTTAAATGTAGGTCAAGGTCAAATATAGGTCAGGGGTTGTTGATGTACATCACTAGGAGATGAAGTTGTCCAAGTATGGTCGGTGTAGGGCCAGGAGTATTACATATACAAGCTTGGCTAAAAACCTTAACCAATGCGTGACGGTGACGTCGACGCCGACGTCGACGCCGACGCCGACGCCGGGGTGACTACATAAGCTCTCACTATTCTTCGAATAGTCGAGCTAAAAAGGAACAACGTGGCAACGAAAATAAAATAACAATGGAAATTAAAAATGGGGGGCCAAAAAAACACAAAATACTTCTCCACTTTAGAAAAAAGCGATCCGAAGAACGTACAATGCAACAATTAATGATAGACAACAATATTGAAATGGATCAAAATGATATCCTTAAATACGCTAAACAATACTACGAACACATATATAGTGAAGATATTAACCTAGATCATGATGATAACTCTTTTTTTCAAAACGCAAATAACCTACTAAATAATAATGAAAAAGAAACATGTGAAGGTATTATTACCGAATATGAATGTAAAACAGCGCTAAAATATATGAAAAACATGAAAAGCCCGGGCTCAGATAAATTATACTGGAATAACATAAAATATTACTATATAATATTGAATCTATTAACGACTCGTATGAACATGGCTCACTAACAGAACTACAAACTCAAGGAATTATAACACTTATACCAAAGAAAGAAAAAGATACACTATCCATTACCAACTGGAGAATTATTTCACTTTTAAATGTAGATTATAAGATAGCAACTAAAGTACTAGCAAATAGAATGAAGAAAGTATATTATATTCTCTAATAAATCCAAAACAAACTGGTTTTTTAAAAGGTCAATATACCTGAGAAAATGTAAGAACTCTATTAGAATACACCAGGTCTTATATTTTTCGCAGATTTTCAAAAAGCTTTTGATAGCATTGATCATAAATTTATAATTAAATGTCTAAATTACTTCAACTTCGGAGACTCTTTTATCCAATGGGTATCTCTTCTATATAAAGACGCACAAAATTGCATTTCAAATAACGGCAATTTTTCAGATTTCTTCAAAATTAAAAGAGGTGTAAGACAAGGCAGTCTTATTTCATTTTTGTTTTATGTATAGAAATACAATCTAGAAAGATCGATAATAACGAAAATATTGAAGGACGAAATCTTGGCAGCCATATAAAACAAACACTTTTTGCAGATGACGCCAGCTTTATACTTAACGGTTCCGAAAAATCATTTAATGAATAGTAAAAACCTTAGATTCTTTTACAGTTATATCCGGCCTAAAACTAAATAAACAAGAAACGAGGCAAAGCCACGAAGGCCATGTTTTTTCCAAGCATAGAAACTTGGATAACATAAGTATACCCACTTTTTGTAGACTAGATGGCCGTGGCCTGCATGTCGCGCCTTGGGGCGAGGAATGGACACTAACAAAATAGATATAGTATATTGAAAAACTTTAACCAAGAAACTTTAACCAGACACACGGACGTACGGATGTACGGACGGACGTATGCCAAAATGCCGACGATATACATGTAGCGCTGACAATGATGATAAACACCCATGTGAAGTATCAATGTAATGGGTGAAGCAGTTGCAGAGATATAGTACACACAAAAACTTTAACAAAACATTCAAAAGTAATTTGACCTTGACATTGGGCATAGGGGCCGCACGGTTGGGGGGTAGAATGAAAATATGGATGATGATAAACACCCATGTGAAGTTTCAAGGTAATGGGCGCAGCAGTTGCAGAGATATAGTATAACGAAAAACTTTTAACCAAAAAACTTTAACCAGACGTACGTTAAAAAGTTAACGTTGAAAATGGCTATTTCAATTACGTAGAAATAATAGGCGAAGGTAAAAAAAATGGTCACATGTTGGATAGTTGTATGTGGTAGGCACCCCTTGGTTATGAAGCTGTGAAAGTTTGGTGGTCCTAGGTGGTACAGTACCAAAGAAATGGACTTAAACACGAAAACTTAGCATTGTAAACGCAAAAACTTAACATTGAAAATGGCTAAGTCGACTGCGCGGAAAAAAAGGGTCAAGTTCAAAAAAAGGTAACATGTTGGATAGTGTATGTGGTGGGCACCCCTTGATTATGAAGCTGTGAAAGTTTGGTGGTCCTAGGTGGTACAGTAACAAAGAAATTGACTCAAACACGAAAACTTAGCATTGATTGTTTTCGCCAATCCAATAGACTGGATTTTTTTCTTAAAAAACCTGGCTAATAAAAATGCACAATACTAAAAATAGGATGCCTTAAAAATAACGCAAATGCGTGGTGCAACAGTAAACACTACATATGGACATATATCATATATTGTATATCCTTTAACAGTCCTCACACAACCACCAGACAAAACAATATCCGAAATAAATAACATAATGTTCGATTTTGTTATGGGATGAAAAACCAGACAAAATATCAAGAAAAAATATTATTCAAGACTACAAGGATTACGGTTTTAAAATGATTGATATACACTCATTTGTTCATTCACTAAAAGCCTCCTGGTTAAAGCGTATTCAAGAATCACACAGTAATTGGAGCAAAGCCTATACGGCCCAACTAAATAAATACGGCGGAGAATTACTCTTTAAATGCAACATTCATCAGTACGATGCAAAAAATATATGTAGAAAATATTTATTTTTTTAAATGGACTAATTATTTCATGAGTAAAATAAACTTTAAAATGTTATCTGAAGATTCGCATAATTCAAATGAAATTATATGGAATAATTCAAATATAAAGAATTCAAAGGAAATACCATATATAATGATTGGTTTAGCAAAGGGATAATGTTCATTAAAAATTTATATAGGATTACAGAAAAAAATACTTTTACACATTTCAAGAAATAAAACAATTGTTCAATTTAAATACCGGTGATTTCCTAAAATATTATTCGCTACTAGGAAGCATTAAACGTGATTGGAACGAAAACTAAAATTAAGTCTGAAACAATAGATTACAATACATCGAACTTCCTTTTTAAAATTATAACTTCAAAGGAGAAAATAAGTAAAGTATTATACAAAAAGCAAATATAATAATATAAAACAACAACTAATAAACCTCTCGTTAAATGGGAAAATGAGCTTAACAATCAAAATATACAATGGAAACAGATATTCACCACCCCATTTCAATATACCATAAGCACAAAACTGAGAGCGTTTCAATACAAATATGTAATGCGAATTATTCCAAACAACGCATTTCTATTTAAATGTAAAATAAAACCATCCAATTTGTGTGAATGTTGCAATATGTTTATTGATTCAAACACGCATATGTTCTGGGAATGCATACACATACAAGCTTTCTGGTCAGATATAAACGAATTGCTAAACCGAACAATACAGTATTATAAGTTATTGTTATTCTACACAGGCTATATGGTGTAATATTGCCCGTCTGGAGGTATGTTCACACGAGGCGATAGCCGAGGGTAAACATACCTTCAGACGGGCAATATTACACCATATAGCCTGTGTAGAATCACAATAACGTATTTGTCATACCGCAGATCCTGTATTTGGCCGTATAAACATATCTCTTATTTTGATCTTTGCGTTTTTTCAGGAAGAAAAGTAATCCGAGATTCGATTTTCTACCGTCAGTCTTAATATAAAGGCGTAAATGAACATTTTGTTTTTTTATTAAAGGAAAACAAACTAAATATGGAGTAAGAAATCCATCGAAAACGACTTTATGACAGTTTTTTTATATCGTGTAATTTAATTTATATTCCACTGCTCTATCGATCTGCTCACCCTTTGGCGCCTCTAGAATAATGCGACTGGTTCCCAAACATTCGCTGTCATTGCTACGCCGCGGTTTCGTGCGTGGAACCCATAGTTTGTGACCTAAATATAGCCGTGTCACGAAGGCAAGCGCGTTCAGATTTGAAAAGCAATTTTCGTTATTTTGGCTAATTTTTCGCTCATATTTTGATGAGCGAAGAATATTTATGGAAAAATAAACAATATAGACTGGTTTTGAGTGTACAATTTGTTACTTGTATTGATAAATTCGGGGTTTTATTGTGTTTAGTGAGGAATACAATTCGCAATCGGTAGACGCTTGCAAAATGTTCTTCATTGGACGCGAGGCGCCGGAGGGGAATCGCAATTCCTGTATGTCCGACGGCCTTGGCAGGTCATATAATATATATGACCAGGCAAGCTAGCCAATCAAAAGCCGAGAAACTTATCTGCGGTATGACAAAATACCTTATTAACATATGAAACCATTTCATTCTGTATTATTCGGGACACATGTAAGAAGAAAATACCAATTATTCGGTTCATACTTCTTTTGGCAAAATACTTTATTTTCAAATGTAAAGGTAACACATCTCTACCACTAATCCAATCTTTTAAATTATATATCACAAACACAATCAAAATAGAAGAAACAATTGCCTTTATGAAGAATAAAAGGAATATATTTCACCAAAAATGGAATGATTTTATATTAACTATCTACTACTATCAGTACATTATTACATTAGTCATTAACACACCTTTTTTAAGAACCATAGACTTAAGTTACAATGGTGCAATTACCCTGATAGTCAGGAACTTTTAGAAATATTTAATCGTACAACTCTGACCTACTTGAAGAATATAATGGCGTTGTAATTAACCTCACTATATTCTACCTACAACTATGATTCAAACAAAATACATCACTCCATTTATCTGTCTCCATTATCCATTATCTCCATCTATCTGTTATGGTTTTCTTGCATTGAATCACATTCCCATAAAACATCATTGACACATGAACTATGTTGTCATGAAACTGGTGTAGATTTTGATATACTTTAGTTTAGTCTTGTAATATGATACTGTGTTCGGACATATCACCTCGAAATTATATTTCTATTATTTTCTTTTGCACAATTAAATCAGTAGGTGAAATGTTACAAAGGATCTACTTTACGTTTATCATCCAAGTGCACTGAGAAACTCTTATTTTTGTTGATATTATGTGACGATATGAAGCATGTTCTTTAATATATGTCCGACAACAGTATCCATTTATGCTGGACATTTTTTTCATGTATATCGTGTCTATTTCCTGTTCTTTGTGATATAATACATGTATATTAATGAATAAATATGGAGGTTAGAAGACACCAAATGGTGCGAAACCGCCCAGGGTGTATGCAAAAGTAGTCCGGTATAAAAAAATAGTGCGGGTGTTTTGAGGTCACAGACACCGTTTGCTTGCAAATCTTGATCCATTACTACCCAGTTTCACTTGAGGAACATTTTGGGGTGCCTTCAACACCAGTTTTCAGCATATTTGTAGCATTTAAAAGAAAACACTGACCCTGTTGGTCACTTGATGTAAACGGAGTTTCCGTGGCCAAAAAATGTACACAATATTGGAGGATATGACAAGGTTGGATTTTTCTTTCTTAGGAGTAAGTGAACCTATTGTTTAGTTCATGCAGAACCAGTACAGACTGGCTGCAGGTCATGTACAAGTGGGTCCCACAGCATCCATACGAATAGTGAAAGTAGGAGAGACTGGCCTTATTGGATGGCATTCGGTTAAATTATATAGTAAAACTATTTGGTGGTGTCTAACCTATGGAAATGGAAAAACAAATATTATTTTTTGATGTGCATTGATCATACTTTATAATCTGTCGAAAATACTATTTTTTTTCAGGTGACGCATTTAATTAATATAAATAATTAAACAAATATCATGCCTCATTTGCATATAAAAATAGCCTGATACCACCGCGAGTCATTATCAGTAAAATAAATATTACTAAATGGTTATCTCTGTAAAGCGGGCACTCGTGATTTTTAGAACTGGTGGAATAGCGACACAATTATACACGTATTTAATTCTTATAAAGAACAGTTTGTGCCTATTAAGTGGGTATATACCTTTAAGCCAACGAACACATCATTTTCTAATCAAAAGCAACGAAAACAATGTCAAAACGATGCATGCAAAGAAACGACATTCGTTTAAATATTTAAAAATCGTTTAATTAACCGAAATATCGTTTTTGACGTACTGAAAAATGAACGGTAATCGTTTCTATGCATATCGTTGTACAAAACCATCGTTTTCACTGCTGTTTTCATTCGTTTTAGTTTGCTTTATTTGGGAACTCTCAACAAATCTTCTCTGTAAAACAGCGTGTAACACCACACGTGTAGTAATATATCAACAAATCCAGTACCAGACGAAAAGAAATTTGTTAATAATTGATGGCGTTGATAATTTCGCATGTACTTTGACGCCAATTACGGAAAATATTGTAAATTTTGTAAACGTATTTCATGAAATTACGCAGATATCCGAATGTAGTACAAAAGCACATGGCGTGTCTCAATTGTGTCCGAATATTTAGGGTTATTACGGTCGTCGGGATGTTCTACTATTACGCCAAACCAACCGAACAAAACAACTATAGTCTATATAAACAATGCAAAAACAATAATTTTTTTTGATAATATTAACTTTTAGCTACATTTAACAATGAGCCTTCTATTTATTTCGTGGAATTTGGTCCAATGTTGATTTTATTGTGTAAAAACAATTTCCCCCAAGTTAAATCCCCATAGACAGTGAAGATGTCTATGGGGATTTAACATGGGGATTTTTTTCTAATTTCAGAAATATTGGACCGATTTTCAAAATCAAACTTTTGTTCTCCTAGTTAGATCAATTCCAAGCAATCTAGCCAGCTTTCAGAGTCACTTTCGTTCGTTTATTCCTCCCCCAGCTTCTCCACTTCATTTTGCCCTATGTTAAATTCCCAGACAAATACATTTTACGTAATAAAATCACTATTTTACCAAATTTCCAAACATTAACCCTTAGACCGCTACTCACAACAATTGTCGTCTGCTGTTGCTTTTATATATTGTCTTATTTCTCAATAAAAACATGTTTTGACAGCATTTCAGAATCATTTACAATGGAAATGATTCTGAAGTGCTGTCAAAGCATGTTGTAAATTATTCTAAAGTGCTGTCAAAGCATGTTTTGATGATAAAAATGGAAACTAGAAAATAAACAGCAGACGACAAAAAAAATAAGATGGAGGTCTAAGGGTTAAAAAGACGACTCATTTTAAACTTGTATCAAATTTAATATGATATCAAACAAGTATTATTTTTGCATTGTTTATATGGCAGTAAAAAATGGGCAGTTTTCGTGAAACAGACAGTGGTATAGTAGTTTATCCAGTCAACACAGTGCGTATGTGCCGTGAAACATTTTTGATATCCAGTCAATATTATTTTTGCATTTTACAGCCATTTGTAGGTGTTGACGGGATAAATAGAATAGTAGGTTAGTGCCGTGAATGGGAAAAAATATCTGGCGCGGCACGGAAACGTGATGTGCTCGGCAGAGCCTCGCCCATCCCGTTTCCTGAGCCTTGCCAGATATTTTTTCCCATTCACGGCACTGACCTACTATTCTCTATATCATAGAGGAAAAATATTATCGATACATGCAGCCTTCACTCAGTAATGAGACAAGTAATGTGATTTTGTACGTACTGTAAGAAGACGTTTTCTCATGAATAATATTTTACATTTTCTGTAAATGACGTCAAAAGTTAACGAAATTTTCAAACATGGAATAAAATTTTGTATTTGCTATGGAAATGTCGACAACTTTATAAATACATTTACAGACAATATCAAGTAAGATATTTACAGAAACTGTGATATTTTCGGTAAATGACTTCAAAAGCTGACGGGATGTGCAGAGGAACTGCGTTATATATTTATTTTTATTGTCTGCACATAGGAGATAGAGAGGTGAGAGAGAGTTGAGGACGGGAGTTCGACCAGGGTGTTTGCCCACAGCAGGTTGGTCATAATCAACCTGTTTTGTTCGCCATCAGTTTGGTCCGGATTTACCTGGCATTCACACAGTTGGATCAGGGTCTACATTGTCAACTGTTATTATACCCACTTTTTTGGGAAAAAAATGGGTATATTGTTTTCGTCACGAGTGTCGGTCCGTCCGTATGTCCGTACGTCGTCACGTTTCTATGACTTGAACAACTTTTTCACCTTCATACCTACGCGCCTGATATTTGGTATGTACCTTCGTTATCATGTGCAGATGCGCAAAGTGAATTCGGATTTTTGATCCAACCCTCCATCATCGATTATCTCCCCCTTTCGGACTATTTCCCATTTTTTCCTTGTAACTCGAAAAACGTTTTCACCTTCATACTTACGCGCCTGATATTTGCTATGTAGCTTCGTTATCATGTGCACATGCGCAAAGTGAATTCGGATTTTTGATCCGACCCTCCATCATGGATTATCTCCCTCTTTCGGACTCAGAATTTCCCACTTTTTCCTTGTAACTCGAAAAACTTTTTCACCTTCTTACCTACGCGCCTTATATTTGGTATGTAGCTTCGTTATCATGTGCAGATGCGCAAAGTGAATTCGGATTTTTGATCCGACCCTCCATCATGGATTATCTCCCCCTTTCGGACTCAGAATTTCCCTATTTTTCATTGTAAGTCGAAAAACTTTCTCACCTTAATACCTACATTTCTGATATTTGATATGTAGCTTCGTTATGATGCGCAAAGTGAATTCGGATTTTTGATCCGACCTTCCATCATGGATTATCTCCCCCTTTCGGACTTAGAATTTTACTATTTTTCCTCGTAGGTCGAAAAGAATTTTCACCTTAATACCTACGCGTCTGATATTTGGTTTGTAGCTTCGTTTTGATGTGCTGGTGCGCAAAGTGAATTCGGATTTTTTATCCGACCCTCCATCATGGATTACCTCCCCCTTTCGGACTTAGCATTTGGGGAAAGTGGGTATATTGCGATGGCGCGCCATCGACTTTTTCTAGTTTTAGATTGTTTTTAATCAGTGTGACTCAGACCAGTCTGTGCGTCTGCAGTCTGATCAGGGTCTATCCTGTTCGCAAAGAAGTATTTTGTTCTGTTTATTTTGGTCCGGTGTTCCTCAACCAGTCGGATCATTTTGTGCATTCAAACAGTCTGATCAGTAGCCTATTTCACCAACATTGATTGCAAAGTATACTTTTCTAGGGAGAAATTTTCAATTTAAGGATAAATTTATTATCACAGCCATTTTGGCTGTGATAATGTAATACATTCAGTATAATAATTCTGCATACTTTTAATCATGAAATATATGCAGTCGTTAGTTCTATATGAAATAATGCATTTCAGGAATAACAAAAGGATTACTCCCTCAAAGTATACATTTCTAGAAAAGTATTCTTTGCAATTTTGGTGATATATGCTACTGGATCCACACTGTTTGCGAACATTGGAATGTTTTGCATGACTATTCTCGCAGGATCTATGCTGTTTGGATTAGGCTTAATAATTGGCACAGAATGAGTTTAGGCGAAACGAACCTAATATGCTCAATTATTAGGTTATTGACCCTGTTATGTCTTTTTGAGTCTGTGCGACACTTAATACCCTTTGGTTAAATCAGTAGCCAATTTCACCAAAATTGCAAAGGATATTTATCTTGCTAAGTACACTTTAAGAGAGAAATTTTCAATTTAAGGATAAATTTAATTAATGTTTATTATACTGAATTAATTACATTATCACAGCCATTTTGGCTGTGATAATGTAATAAATTCAGTATACTAATTTTACATATGTTTAATCATCAAATATATGCAGTCGTATAGTTCAATATGAAATAATACATTTCAGGAAAAATAAATGATTAATCCCTCAAAGAATGCTTAGCTAGATAAGTATGCTTAGCAATTTTGATGATATCGGCTACTGAAGCACTCCTTTATCACATTTCAAATATATATTCAATCACATGTATGATTCGACTACATTTGACACAAAAGGTCATATTCTATATAGTCAGTCCTTAAACCAGAACCACTCCTTTATCACATTTGGTACAGCCTAGCTTCGAAAATCTCAGCTAAACGGATGTGCTTTACTATTTCATCTGTCTTTTATATTTTCTGTATCCGTGAGAGCGGAGACCCTGATAGTGTAAAATTTAGTCACAAAAACAGCCCAATTTGTACTGGTGTTTTGCTACACAAATGACTGTGAAGTGTTAAACGTCTCACTCGTCAGACTGTGTAGCAAATCGCCAGGACAAATTGGACTGTTATTGTGACTAAATTTTACACTATAAGGGTCTCAGCTCTCACGGATACAGAAAATATAAAAGACAGATGAAATAGTAAAACACATCCGTAGAGCTGAGATTTTCTTAGCTATTTACAGCCAAATTGCTGTTTGAACCACTTGATGGAAATGGTGTCTTTATTCCCATTCAGGGGAGATAAATCGAGAATACCGGCTAGTGTCTTTTTATATCAAGTTTATCAGGCAATGCTAGGAAACGTATAGGAATTCCGCGGACTTGTTTATGTTGCTTCATTACACTGATTTCATTTGGTAACGTCACGTGACGTTGTCCGACCAATGTAACGTCAGTTTTCACTT
This sequence comes from Conchocele bisecta, assembly GCA_029237695.1. Classification (NCBI taxonomy): domain Eukaryota; kingdom Metazoa; phylum Mollusca; class Bivalvia; order Lucinida; family Thyasiridae; genus Conchocele; species Conchocele bisecta. The sequence continues at coordinate 104,253,587 of CM055269.1, read as the reverse complement.
AGTTGTAACCTGGATGTTAGTATCAGGTCAATGCCTGATACAATATGTTATCAGTCAGTAATGTCAGCTTTATGTGCTTTATATTCAATGCAATTAATTGCTTGCATAAGTAGGTCAATGTCGCATAATATTATTGTGATTGCATTGTGTGAACCGTCCATCGCTAACTTTCAATAGTAGATGATGGGAAAGTAAGTGCAATCACTTGCTTTACCTGTATGCTTGATTGTAGTGTTTATTATAGGAATGAATGGCCTTTTTGTGGAATTTATCGGGGTATAAACTTGGAAAAGTCGCGGGAATACTGGGCGAAGCGATAAAAAATTACCATTTTTTTGATTTTTTTTCGAAAATTGTAATTTTTTAAGGCCTCTTCCAGTATTCCCGCGACTTTTCCAAGTTTACATCCCCGACAAATTCAACAAAAAGGCCATTCCTTCTTTATAATTCCAGCATTTGAAATAAATTCATCAAGAAAATGTGTTTATTTTCCGTTTTTATTTTAACTGCGCCTCACGGTTACGGAAAGTAGTTCGGCGTGGGAGCTTACTGGGATATAAATTTTGGACAGAGACTTGCTACTAGCCAATCAAATGTTAGGGAATTGTGTAAATATTTTTGTGCTGGAATTATGTTGTATTGTTGCAGGCGTTGGGTGTGCCGAACCCATGTAGAAAGTGTGTGAAGTTTTACCCGACTTGTCGTCTCTATAACCCACCCCCTCAACCAGTATTACCGTGCTAGGCGCGTTTTTTTTACAGTTATATCATAAAGGCAATGACAGGGATTAAACCACACATTTTGGGAAGGGGCCCTCGATATAGATTTTGGGAAAACATAGTGAATGTCGTTGCTCTCAGGCACATCAAACACTTCTAAGGGACTGGTCATTATTTATCGCCGGGGGAGGGGGGGGGCTAGATGAATTTTGCCAATAATCTGATTTTTTTCTAGGGCCTCCCCCCCCAGTAACTTTAGCTAAATTTTCAGGGCCCCCCTATTCCATCATAGATATTTTTCGAGCCCCCCCCTCCCCCGACCTATGCTCCAACTCAACCCCACCCCATGTAAAACTGGCCATTGGGTGGGATGGTAATATATTCAATTGCATGATGCTTATCATCATCATCATCACTCTTTATTACAGTAGTTTATTGCAGTACATGTATCTATATAATTATATATTCATGTACATTTGTAGTACTGTAACTTAATCATAATGTGCTAGATGTCTTTGATATTTATCATGTTTATATGACTATGTTTCAGTAACGAGCTGTCTCATCTGCATCTGCAGTTTGCAACAATTTTTCGGATTTTCCCCATACATTTTGTGTTGTTTTTTTCTGAAATATTTGTAACACCCCTATTCTGAAGGGACATTTATTTATATCTGAATCTATTAAATCTCTTTACTAGCTGACTGAATGACAAACAGTGTAGGAGCTGATCAGATTGCTTGGGGACCTGGGGCCATACTGGTCACCAGTATTGTATGTCACCTTTTATATACCGGTACCAGTAATTAACTGGAAGCCCAGTCATGTGCTTACGAGTTACAGTGAGGAAGCAGTATATTTAAATATACATATATATTTAGCACAACAATTGAGGGATATAGTGACATGCAGATGCCCCATATCCCTCAATTGTTGTGCTATGCATATATCCAAGAACAATTTAAAATTTCTTGATCATAAAAAGTTACTTCCAAAATTCCATTTGAAACCATTGGAATATATGCTATCGCATGGTGCTTTCCATGAGTTGGTTATTCCGCAGATAGAAAGTGTCATCTCTGTATTGAAAGCGCGAAAATCTTTAAAATCGAGTGAGGCAGCAAATCGACCGGCAGCAAAAAGGCAAAAGATACAAACTGCGCAACGCCAAACATTGTTTTCATTCTTCAAACCAACCAACACGTGTATAGCCGCGATACCGAGCAGTGACACCGAGTCGAAACCCAGCACGTTTATAGCAGCAGCTAGACCGGGCACCGACACGGAGTCTGATCCCGACCCAGGAACCAGTAGTACATGTAGTAGCAGCGACACTGAATCAGATTCTGATTGCTAGAAATTATCGCCTGGGTGAATGTGGACATTGGTCAACATTACTGAACGATATGTAAATTTACATGTGCAATGTCTAGTATAGTATACTATTAAAATTAAATAGGATCTATTAAAGCAATTTGCCATTTTAAGCCTTTCAACTCCATGCAGATCTCGATCTAGACTATACATGTAGCAGTTTTGCAAGCAGTGTAGATCCAGATGAGCCGTCTCATAAGGATCTACTCTATTTGCGTAGCTGATCTGAGGGTAATAACAGAACTTGTTACCATCAAAATCGTACCAAATGTCAGCATGTCCAGTTCTTGGACTTGGTATTTACCCTAATTATTCAGACACTATTTTGGGACAATCCAAATACGTTTTGTTAAAAAGGATCTAAACTGTGTATGATAGATGTGTCACTGACTGAATGGCAACCAGTGTAGACCCTGATCAGAGTGCACGGATGGTTTTCAAGGCCCCCCTCCATGAATTATTTAAAAAATATTGGAGGCCCCCCCCTCAATATCTGTGAAAATGTTCGGCCCCCCCCCCCCTCTGGCGCAGTCGATATTTTCGGGGCACCCCCCCCCCCCCCCGGCATTTCATCCAGCCTCCCCCCGGCGATAAATAATTACCAGTTCCTAAGTGAGTTGTAACTGCATTCTGCTGCATTTTCTCGAGTAGGTTACCAAGTTTATGACCATTATATTTGTGATGACACTTTGCTTTACTTTTCAATTGTGAATTTTAAATTTTGGGAAAAATAAAAGGCCCTGGGCTTGGGGAAGGGGCCTATATAAGGTCCCTGGAGGCATGGTAGTTTAATCCCTGAACATATAAATAGGTCATATCAATGTATTTTAAACAATATTAGTACAGAGCTCCAGATAAGCTGCGTATTTGCTTAAATACCCAATTAAAATTGCCAAAACCCCAATTGAAATCAGAAGTAGCTAGTATAAAAAAGCAATACAAATTTTGTGGTACCTTTATCATGCTGCAGAAAACAATAAACAGACCACAAATATAGCATATATTTCTTATTTTCCATGAAAACACATCTTGGTATTTCATTAGAATTGTCTCCAAGAAGACAATTCTAATGAAATGCCAAGAGTTGAAGACATGTTTTCATTTAGAAGCAAACTATTCAATAATTGCGGTCTGTTGATGTGTAAACAGTAGTGTGATTTTATTTTACCCAATAAAAAATTTGAACTACCCAATTGCTTCAGAAATGATGGGGTGACAATACTCAATTACTGATTCCTTATCTGGAGCCCTGTTAGTATGTTTTGTTGTCCTCAAAACATTTTACTTTCTTGGAATTTAAGTTTTTCACAGAGTTGAGAATCAACCTCATATCCGCCACATATTCTACAGTGAAACCTCTCTAAACAGGTCACCCAGGGAGGTCCCCATGGTGTCCGGTTTAGAGAAGTTTCACTGTAAATCAGGCATTTGATAATTCTGAGCCATATGCGATCATGTACAGACGTTATCACCCGAGGTAAATGACCAAGGAACTGATCAAAAATAAGATTATAGAGGCGTCTTTGGTGTCCAGTTTACAGTAGCCTATTTCACCAAAAATTGCAAAGCAACCTTATCTAGCAATTTAAGGATAAAGTTATTAATTTTTATTATACTGAATTAATTTTGGATGTGATAATGTAATAAATTCAGTATAATAATTCTGCATACTTTTAATCATAAAATATATGCAGTCGTTAGTTCTATATGAAACTAGAAATGGACGCTTGTCGAAAAGAGCATGTGTCCCCAAATACACAAGTACACAAGTAGTTTGAAATAAGGGTGTTCGAGTTATGCTCCGGAGACAAAATCAGTGCGCGGAAAAACAAAGGGAGATAACTCAGCGATGCAAGAGTTGTCATTCTTGCGTGACACACCTTTAGGGTTGTGGTCTATGCATGTGTGAAGTTTCATGGAAATATTCCAAAGGGTGTTCGAGTTATGCTCCGGACACGAAATCAGTGCACGAAACAACAAAGGAAGATAACTAAGAAATTAACAACGCAAGAGTTGTCATTCTTGCGCGCGACACACCATTGGGTCGTCTTCTATGCATGTGTGAAGTTTAATAAAAAATATTCCAAAGGGTGTTCGAGTTATGCTTCGCACACGAAATCTGTGCACAAGTAAAAAAAATTAACGATGCAAGAGTTGTCATTCTTGCGCGCAACACACCTTTGGGTCGTGGTCTATGCATGTGTGAGGTTTAATGAAAATATTCCAAAGGGTGTTCGAGTTATGCTCCGGACACGAAATCAGTGCATGAAACAACAAAGGGAGATAAGTAAACAAGACTTCCGCGGAATCAAATGCCTCGCCTTTTTCCGCCTTGACCTCGAGCCTGGGCCCGAAAGCAATTTTCACTGGCCCGAACATATTATACAATTATTGACTAGTGAGCCCAGAATTTTTTTTAATAGTCCTATATTTATCTACATATCATATATGCACAGGTCCACATATTGCCACAATATTGTCAACACAGTTTACGCAAATGTAATATAATAATTTACCTGTATAAATTACCTGTAATAAGTTAGTGGTCAGTTAGTGGTCAGTCTGGACATTTGCTGCCTTGACCTCGAGCCTGGGCCCGAAAGCAATTTTCACTGGCCCGAACATATTATACAATTATTGATTAGTGAGCCATAGAATATCAGATTATATGCTATGGCTCACTAGTCAATAATTGTTTTATTATATGATAATAGTCTGTATATAGCACTTACGACCTTATGCTACTAGACAAAAATTGAAAAAGAATTTGAAAAAAATACTGGAAAAAAAAAAATTAAAAATAATAATGCTCGCTACTGGAGCCCAGAATTTTTTTTAATAGTCCTATGTTTATCTACATATCATGTCTGCACAGGTCCACATTGCCACAATATTGTCAACACAGTTTACGGAAATGTAAAATAATCATTTACCTGTATAAACTAGAAATGGACGCTTGTCGACAAGCGCATGTGTATCCCCCTCCCCAGATACACAAGTAGTTTGAAAAAAGGGTGTTCGAGCTATGCTCCGGAGACAAAATCAGTGACGGAAAAACAAAGGGAGATAAGTAAAAAATTAGTGATGCAAGAGTTGTCATTCTTGCGTGACACACCTTTAGGGTCGTGTTCGTGTGAAGTTTCATGAAAATATTTCAAAGGGTGTTCGAGTTATGCTCCGGACACGAAATCAGTGCACGAAACAACAAAGGGAGATAACTAAGAAATTAACGACGCAAGAGTTGTCATTCTTATGTGCGACACACCTTTGGGTCGTCTTCTATGCATGTGTGAAGTTTAATAAACTAGAAAATGTGTTCATAGAACACGGATGTCGCACATATCGCTTTGATAATAAATGAGGCCAAATTCCAAGTCAAAATTTTCTTTTACCTGAGCGTTAAAGTTTTTGAAGCACCAAGTATGAGACCTTGACCCTGGGCTTGGCGAGAGCAGGACGAACGTGGATTTGGCACAGGGAGGTAGAGGACCATTAGAGCAATGCATATATGAAATATGAAGCTGATCCGTGAAAGAAAATTATAAGATATTTACCTGAGCGTTAAAGTTTTTGACGCACTAAGTATGTGATCTTAACCTTGGGCTTGGCGGGGCAGGACGAATGTGGATTTGGCACAGTGCGGTAGAGGACCATTAGAGCAATGTGTATATGAAATATGAAGGAGATCGGTCGAAGGATGAAGAAATTATGAGACATTTACCCGAGTGTTAAAGTTTTGTGACGGACGGACGGACGGGACGACGGGAGGACGGGACGCACGTTCCTACGAATGAATACTTGTTGGGTTTTTGCTCTATAAAAATACCCAACAAGAGTACCCAACACTATCCTAACCCTACCCAATAAGATCCCCGTACGCTTACAACAAGTACCCATTCGTATATGCCGACGGACGGACGGACAAGGGTAACACTAAATGCATAAAAATATTCCAAAGGGTGTTCGAGTTATGCTCTGGATACAAAATCAGAGCACGAAACAACAAAGGGAGATAAGTAAACAAGAATTCCACGGAATCAAATGCCTCGCCTTGTCGCGCCTTGACCTCGAGCCTGGGCCCGATAGCAGAAAACATTTGAAAATTCATTCATATAGTATAGAGGATCTTACACGAGTAATGGATTAATATGATTTTGATCAAAAACTCTGTGCCGAGTTTGTCAAGAACGCAATGAATCAATTTAATAAAAATAGAAAAATGGCTAAGTTAAAAGGATGATATTTTTGTAAAAAAAATATTTGTTCGGCATAAAAAGTGTGTATAGTTTCAGATCAATCCACTGAACGGTTTCAGAGGAGTGTGTACACAAACTATGCAGTTTATCTGTCTGCCGCCTGCAATAGGTTTGACCTTTGTCCTTCAACTGTGACCTTGACCTTGGACGTAGGTGCGTGGTTATTGATCGCGACACACCTTCTCATCCTGAGAAACATTTGCGCCAAGGCATTTGATAATCCATGCATCGGTGTAGAAGATATAGAGCGGAAGGGAATTTCAATAGGTTTGACCTTTGACCTTCAACTGTGACCTTGACCTTGGACGTAGGTGCGTGGTTATTGATCGCGACACACCTTCTCATCATGAGAAACATTTGTGCCAAGCCATTTGATAATCCATCAAGCCGACTCCTATATACCCCCTCAAACTTTGTTTGTGGGGGTATAATTACTAATTCCTTATCTGGAGCCCTGTAGATTAATGAGAAACTTGCGACATTCAAAAATATTTTCGTTTGAATATGTGGCCGTGATTGAAGAAATGGGGCTTATGGCTTTTGTGACCAGTGTCACTCCTGATCACTCCTGTACCATGATAACGATCTATATAGCTTGTCGGAAGCATGACGCGTGTTTCATTGATGGAATGGCGAACAGTTCAATCAGACGATAGTTAACCGTTAACCCTTTAAATCAACTGCAATATTTTAAGTGAACAATTCAGATAAAAACGTTACCCTATCAACAAATAATCGCCATATTCAGAGAACCCCTATCTGGGCATGCAGTTGTGGTTGTCAAATACAACAGTTTTTCAAGAACGAAACGAGAGTGGCACACAATGACATGCAGTTCTGATACAAATTGTTCACACATCTGGAGCTAAAATCGAGTGTATGAGCCACAAAAATTGCTAATTTCATAGAATATGTCCGAGTAGTTTGTACACAGGCCATGTAGTAGTCCTTCAGCCGGGAGCTAAACCTTGTTTTGAATAACATAGTTTTTTAATTGGTTATTTGGCTTGCCCAAGAATCCGTCATCCTAAGAACTTAAGCGTTCTGAGAAATGTGCATAAATCCATAATGGCCGGCAAAACAGTTATAGTGTACCAAAGAGTTGCATCCACATGAGGTATCGACATACTTTAAGAGAGTAAAGTGGATTTATTCGATTTATCCAGATAAGTGGTCAACTTGAAATCCAATTCAATTCACTGTTACATGGAAACAATCCAACACGGCGGCCAAACATAACAACTTTTATATATGACTGCTCTCACAATAAATGCGTTCAGTAACTTTGATACAATTATAAAATAAAATTAGTTTTTGTCCTGCCTGCTTTTAATAGCAGAAGCGGGACATAGGCATATCTTTTCCGTCGGCATCGGCATATGCGGCGTCAGTCATTTCATGTTAAGTTTTTGCGTTTAGCTCAGTTTCCAGAAAATTATAAGTCCTACGACCTCCATACTTGGTATACATCAACACTGTGGTGTAACCATCTCACACAGAGGGAGGGAGCCCATGTGACCTTGACTTAGGTTTCATGGTTCATTGACCTACTTTTCACATGCATTCAACTTTAAGTTTTTGCGTTTAGCTCTGTTTCTAAACCTTAACGCTCATGTTACAATTTAAAGTAATACATTGTAACTTCTGTTTCCCTCAATGGAATGCTTTAATATTCCATAGATGCATTTTTAACAACATCCCGCATTATTCTACACAAAGCCCATGGAGCTCACTAACCCCAAGGTTATTACAAGCTCCTTATGTACTATCAAACTACACCAGGCGGGACATCTTGCTCCGCGGAGCTCTAGTTTTAATGTTGAAATAACATTTTGGGAATTGAAATGATTAGAGGGGTAGAAAACAATGTGTTTATGGGTAAGTTAAAAAAAAAGGTTCCCCGACAGCAAGTTTCCTTTCAGCTCTCCCCTGCCTTTGTTGTGGTATTTAAATCTCATATAAACATGGTAACCAATGTGGCCCAACGTCACCTTGATTCCCTGAAAATAATTAGCAAGATATGTTCATTATCAAAAAACATGACAGCGAATAATATACCTAAAAAAGCCGTTGCACCAGACATTGGCGTGACATTTTAAAAAAGGCAGTGCAATTAAAGCTGTTTTGATCAAAGCTGGGTATATTTATATACAATGGTTAGGTTGTTTCATGAACTTTAACACGTTATATGCGTTGCATAATCAAAATTGGGTCTAATGCATATTCTGCACAATTTGACACAGACTGTAGCCTGTATTTTGATACTCCTACATGTTAGCTTTAACTTAAAACCATACTGTTTTTTTTTAATACACAGTCAGAAATGTGGGTTGCCTCAAACCAATGCAACCATCAATGACATGTACAACATGTAGTCATTTTGTTATACATGGTTTAAATGTGTTTTTCTGTCTCTTTTTCAAAATATTCGCAGCTACAGACCAGAGAAACACTTCTTGACACTGTCATTTTACTTTTGGCCTATCATCAATGGCCAAAATGTGAATGTGAAACACAATTATAATAACATAGCAATATTCAACATAAAGCACTTCTTGATACATCATTATATTTAAAAGTATGTGTAGATGTAGAATACATAGAGGATATTTCATCGTACATTTTGAATAGCGGGAAATAATACACGAGTGTGCGTCAGCTTCCGCGTAAGCAATGAGTGAGCGTAGCGAACGAGTTGCTTGCACGGACGCCGACGGACACGAGTTTATTATTTCCGCTATTCAAACATGTTTATAACACTTCCTATTTATAACACTTCCACGGCGGATATATATGCACATTTAGTCTATTTTTGAGATTAAAAGCAATGAATTGTGATGTGCGCATGAATAGTGACACAATGACGTGTTTTCCCGCGTTTTGATGGTGCACATCTTCCGAGAAGGCTCTCGGGTCTGCGCCCGGGGATGCCATTCCGGCACATTCATATGCCAACCCCACAGGTAGTTCCATATTACCCAAGGGGTACGCCTGAAGGCTAGCCCACCGTATTTTCCTGTTCGAACAGCTCCAGTATATCCTTGTTGTAGTCCTGGGCTGTTCGGAACGTTTTGGAGGGGAGTATAGGGTCAAACTCTTTCAGAATGGCCTTCCATTTCTTCTGCATGCTTCACAGAGGTTTTGCAGAAGGTTGGTGCTTCTCTGAAGCTTAATAAATCGCCTCTTCACCACTTCCGGGATGGACTCATCCACGATGTTCTTAACAACGGCATGGAGAGGCTCGGGTGCCTGCATTTCAGCGATGTATTCATCCCTTGTAGTCATTCTGAATGTGTATACCCTATAGTAAAGATATCTCTAATAGAAAATTCAAAGGGATAGATTGCAGCCAGAAGACACCGAAACTCATTCTCGAGGACCCGTTGGTTTCGCTGCCAGTCCTTCACGTTCTCTTTCTCATATCCGTAGCCCTGGCACAAAGAGAAGCGGTTCATAACACCCATTCCATGCTTTGTGCAAGGCTTTGTACCGCCACCTTTCCGAAGTCGGGCAAGGTGAACTTTACAATACTATCCCATACACCTCAGGGCGCAGAGCTCTCTGGACACATTTTATGGTCTGAGAATCAGTTTTACCGCTCCGCTAACGCGTCGCCGTAAAACTGTTTCACAGACCATAAAACCTCCCACATACAGCTCCAAATCGAAAAACAAAGCATGGTTATCCCCTAAATACATTTCACAATGTTTTCTTAATTGTACATACATGTATGGAGAAAATGGAAAAAATATGCCAAACCAAATTATCTCCCCTGTATACACGTATCACAATTTCTGATAGTATGCCTTTGAATATAACGCAGGTTTTTGGAAATCCCATCAAATACAAATATGCGATTGATTGATATATGTCATTTAAAGGTACACGCCCACTCAGTAGGCACAACATTTTCGTTAAATCAGTATATACTTGTGTCACTATTCCACTAGTTATAAACATTACGAGTGCCCGCTATGCATATATAATCAGTTAGTAGTATTTATTTTACTGATAGTGACTCTCGGTGGTATCAGGCTATTTTCATATGCAAATGAGGCATGATATGTTTTAATTATTTATACTAATTAAATGCGTCACCTGAAAAAATAATATTTGCGACAGATAATAAAGTATGATCTTTGCACATCAAAAATAAATACAGAGAATAAATAGTAATGTCCGTTAACATTTTAAGGAAACGCGGTTATCGCCCCTGACATCAGTGTGTAAATTTACGCCGGATATAAAATGTGTAATAATGACAATCAATGCGTGAGGTAATGGTGACAGAATGTTTATTTTTCCAGAAAATGTCTCAGATTATGTCTCTGATATAAAGAACATGTGCCTACTGAGTGGGCATCTACATTTAAAGGGCACGACACTAACACCCGTATTTTATTGTATATCAGCGACACACTGCCTTTAAAGTGGCCAGTAGCATATTTCACAAACATTGCAAAGTATACTTTTCTAGCAAAGTATACTTTGAGGGAGAAATTTTCAATTGAAGGATAAATTTATTAATTTTCATTATACTGAATTTATTACATTATCACAGCCAAAATGGCTGTGATAATGTAATAAATTCAGTATAATAATTCTGCATACTTTTAATCATCAACTATATGCAGTCTTTAATTCTGTATGAAATAATGCATTTCGGAAACAATAAATGATTACTCCCTCAAAGTATACTTTGCTAGAAAAGTATACTTTGCAATGTTGGTGAAATCGGCTATAGGTCTCATAACATCTTGACCATATGCACGCTCAGCAAGGAATACACGAGTATGTACAGCATTGCTTGCGTGAGAATAACCGAAAACACTATATGTACAGTGGACCCTCTCTAAATATGACACCCTCGGGGGTCCCCAGGGTGTCCGATTTAGAGATGTTCCACTGTAAATTAGAAAGATGACTACTTCATGACCGCTTTGTGATCATGAACACACATCATGTATATAAAAGGCAATGAAACCTGCTAAAAGTATGCACAACTAACGTTTCTCTGTCCCCGATTTATAGAGAGGTTTCACTGTATTACAGAATTCATGAGGTCCATACATTAACTCTTTTCAACCCTAAGGAACTGGAATGGACTGTAATATGCTAATGTTCCGACCAATCCAATGGTCACAAAATGATTTTCAGACTCGTCCATTTATGAAAGGGGGGTGTTTTTGTTCTAAGAAATATGAAAATTACTTGCAAAAAGTGCAGATCTTGATGAGACGGTTCGTTACTAGCCGGCTCATCTGGATCTGCTCTGTTTGCATAAACCGCTATAGCGGGCTTTCGGGTTCAAAGGGTTAAATATGACAAGTCCGTACAATATGCGTTCAAAAGTTAACACGTTGCCTATTGAAAATTCCACGTTGAAAGTGCACACTAATCGAAATTACAAATCGCCTTAAAGGTACATGCCCACTCAGTAATCACAAATGCCAGGTTATAATATAGGGTGACAGATAGTTTTGTATATTCTGTAGATATGAAATTTTCTGGCAACACAAACATTCATTCACCATTACCCCAGGTATTGATTGTCAGTATTATACATTTTATAGCAGACGAAAATGTCCACACTGACATCAGGGGCGATAACCGTGTTTCCTTAAAATGTTAACGGAAAATCACTATTTATTCTCGATACCACCGCGAGTCACTATCAATAAAATAAATATTACTATCGGTATAGCGGGCACTCGTAATTTTTAGAACTGGTGACACAATTGTACTCTTATTCAATTCCTATAAAGAACAGTTTTTGCCTACTGAATGGGCATGTACATTTAAAGTTTAGAGTCAATGCTATACACTGGTTCACTGTACATTTCCTTCTCGTTTCAGCGACCGATTGTTGTCTAGTTGCGAAGGTAACTCTTGCAATTACTCCCGTACGGTACGGGAGTAATTGTAAGAGTTACCGTTCGCAACTACGGGGTTGTCCTATTTTCGAGCTCTTCGAAATGCATTTTCCTGTGTTTTACGTCATTTAAATTCAGACTCCAACTGGTGGTAAACTGTGATCTATGTAAACTCCGTGGCTGAACGGGGGGGGGGGGGGGGGGGGGAGGGTGCAACCTCGGAATCCCCCCTCCACATCCGCCCCTGCACCAACATCCTAATCATCAAGTTGAGGTCTTACAGGTTTTTTTTTATGAAAATGAGCTAATGTCGGTCGCAGCACATATTTTGCGGGTTGAACTAAAAATACGGGTCTTGCGCCATAGAAAATAGTTTTAACAACTTAGCTTGATCACCTTTTCAATGAAACGCCCATTCAACGTAATGCGTTCATATCCCAGTACATTAGATTAGCCCCACGTGACGTCGCGCAACGTTGCTGATTCGTTAAAGTTTGTTTGACGTCATTGGATTACTTGACGTTCATCTTAAAACAATACGATTCCTAATGTTTACGCCGTATATGTTATTTACATCTTTGAAACTATCCGAAAATGCAGTGTAAATATAAGTAATAGAACCATTGTGTTTACTGTATTATGAACAACAATTGGTCTGTTTAAAGTTTGATAGGAGTCCTTCGGAATAAACACACTTTAAAGATACCAAATGTTGTTCATAATACAGTAAACGCAACAGCCCACGTTTTTATTCCTTAATAAGCCCGCACCAAATATTCTATATGGATATCGGATATCTCCAAGTTTTCTGCTATTTGGAGTATAAAGTCATGTGATAAACAGAATCTCAAACTAGTTTTCATTTGATATGAGATTTATGAAACTCGTCAGCAAGTTTATGCACCTCGTTTCATAAATATCATAGCAAATAGAAAGTCGTTTGAGACCCGCTATTTATTGTTGATTTTTGTAATATTCTTAATATGTAATACTACATGTACTATATTACAATATTAAAATTTGGAAAAAGCAATTAGTTCACTACCATGACTTGAATTTCATCTATTAGTAATTGCATCTAATAATTCCTGTACATTTACTTGTAATCGTTATATATTTTCCAAATAAATGTTCATGAAATGACCCATATGTGACTGTAACTGGAGACGTGGGTTTTGCTGGTAGTGTAGAAGCAGATCAGCCTGTATATCCGAAAATCTGATCAGGATCAGCACTGCACGTCATTCCATCAATAAAACACCCGTCATGCTTCCAAGAAGCAATATCTAGATAGTGACCAGGCTACAATAGTGTAGTATTTGATCAGGAGCTACACTAGTCACAAAACTCATAAGGCACATTTCTCCAGTCACAGCCTCATATTATAATATAATATCTGTTTCACGAAACCTGCCAAAAATTTACGGCCATACAAACAATGCAAAAACAGTATTTTTTTCGATAATATTAAATTAAAGGAAAATTTAAAAATGAGCCTTCTTTTTATTTCATGAAACTTTGTCAAATATTGATTTTATTACGAAAAATTTATTTCTCTATGGGAATTTAACATGGGAGAACAGGTAGAGGAGCTGTGGGAGGAGTCAAAAATGAAAAAAAATTGCTTCCGAAACCTGGCTAGATAGCTTTGAAATGATATAGCTAAGAAAATTAAAAGTTAAATTTTGAAAATCGGTCCAGTATTTCTGAAATTCAAAAAATTACCCTATGTTAAATCCCCATAGACATCTTCATTGTTTTTTAATTGTTTATATAGCCGTAACATTTGGGCAGCTTTCGTGAAACAGACAGTACTGTATTTGCAGCGGACGGTCGTGTCAGATACGCAACAATCATTGGTTCACCGAAGCTCAGTTCTCCAGGACGCTTGCACCAAACTAGAGATCACGTCAGAGATGCACGTGCCATATGAGACCAGCCACCTTGACCATCTTATCGCCGACGGTATTGTTTTATTCCGAAGGTAGCGTGTACAAGCGAATATTCCTCGGACTGTCTGGCGTCGTCAACTTGTCGGATATCTCTCATCTTACGGGCTACGAGGTTCACAATGTTTATTTAAATAGTCTGAAACTACTGGGAAAAGATAAAACATCAGTGCAATCTCACAAATTAAAAACGTATACAAAGTTCATCATCGTTCGCGAGCCTTTCAAAAGACTTGTATCCGCATAAAAAAAAAAATTCTTTCACCCGAATCCAGAAAACCGTAAATCATTCGTTGATATGGTCAATAATTTTTACACTGAACACCCTGATCTAAAGGTGAATCGCAAACTGACACAGGACCCATTGTCGTTCACGTTCCGTGAGTTTGTCCAGTTTATTGTAGACAACGCAGCTGTGAATAGCGCGCTAAATAAACATTATGTTCCGTATTGGAACCTTTGTCATCCGTGCCACGTTCACTACGACTACATCGGAAAGTATGAGACACTAGATGAAGACACGAACCACATATTCAACGAGTTATCGGTCGATGTCAAATTCCCAACACGGAGTGATAACTACACTGCCAAGATGACAAGTAAACTGGTTGGCAAATATTACAAAGATGTTCCGAAAAGACTTAGGAAACAGCTATGGGAGTTTCTCAAAACTGACTACCAGATGTTTGACTATCCGGTACCAGAGGAGATGGAATTTGATGACCCTGTCCTCCGCTGACGCAGAAGACATATAGAGAAAACCAGGCTAGTGTCCTTTGATATTAAGTTTATCAGGCAATGCTATGAAACGTGTAGGAATTCCGAGGCCTACCGTTTCAGAGCCGAGCCTGATAAACTTGATATCAAAATACACTAGCCTGATATTCTATTCATCAGATAACGTTTAATGCTAAAAAATGACATTACATTGACGTCATACGGTAACGACACGTGACATCATCCGACCAATGGCACGTCAGTATTCACTTCGGTATAACCCGGATGTTTGTATCAGGTCAATGCTTGATACAACAATATGTTATCAGTCTGTACGTATTCGGTCAATACAGGGCGGGTTACCTGTTAAATGAGTGTAGACACTTTTAGATGCGTGTAGCGTCAGATAAACTGCACGGTCACATAGTAAATGATACTGAACTGCAAACATTTAAAAGCAACACAAAGTTACATTGTTACATGACACCGTTGTTTGACACCGCGCACAGCCGTGTTCAAACGTACAGCGCGTGCTGTTTGACCATGGCTGTAGACAATGCTCATTTCGGGGCCAAGCCAACATCTACGTAATGCATGTGTCTCATGACGTTACTACAACGCGCCATTATGTCACCAGACCAGTTCACATCGGTCGCACTGACATTTTGAAATTGATGCAGAGGATGGAGCACAGGTCAGGTAACAGGGGGTTTGAGATAAAGTGCATTTAACGTGCACGAGACTGAAACGACACATTGCGCTATATCGTGCACGTTCATGAACGAGGTCGTGCACTACAGTGCACTTTACAGCTCATTGTAGTGGGTCATGAGCTACAGTGCTGCCCTACTGCCCTAAATCCGCGCAGTCTAATACGGATGTACACTGGTCGCCATCCAGTCACGTGATTCCATCCTAATCACGGTATACACCGTTCGATGCTAAATTCCCAGATTCTGACTAAAACTGGAATTAATGTATATTGTGTTTGAGCAGTGTAGATCTACATCTGCCTGCGAATCAACACATTCTGACCAGGATCTACACTGTTCGCAATTTAGTGAAAACAGAATCAATAATTTATTTGGTGTAGATCCATATCAGATGCACCACACGAGGGGATATTAAAGTGAAGGCTTATAGTAAAAGTTTTACATCAGAGTTCCTCTTCGCATTTGCAGCGTGTGCCATGCCCTGCTTATTGCCTTAATTTGGGCTAAATTATTTAATAAGTCACATATCTGCTCAATCCGTTTATCCGGGCCTAATTTCAATATCATTTCCACGCAAAACATGTCACTAGATATGTGTAAGTCATAACTGTTAATACACGCGGCGCGCTGTAGCCATAAACACATACTTATCTCATTAGTAGCGTGAAAATATATAAGTTTCAAGTTTCAAGTTTCAAGTTTCAAGTTTCAAGTTTCAAGTTTCAAGTTTCAAGTTTCAAGTTTCAAGTTTCAAGTTTTATTACTCATGGCCCATATGGGCATCTGAGTTAAGAAGCAAATATAAGATATTAAACAAACAAACATGGCATGATGAAAGACACAAAAACAATGTGATTCTACATACATGAAGTCAATGAAGATGATGTAACATTAATACTATTAACATGATAATTAATGAACCCTGTTCTGACAAAACCAGTCTCGTATGAAGTGAGCAGTGAAGATTCCTACCATGACATGATAATTTAATGTAGACTAGTGTTCACCACTAACCTCTAAGACTGCTTCTGTCAGGACAGGTATCATTTAAATGTTGATATGATAACTTTCATAAACAATGCTAACTTTACTTGCATTTGTTTATCAGAATAATTCAAAGTTATATTAAATTTGAAGGTGTTAGGCGATGTATAGAAATCTTTGTGAATATACTTTTTTCTTTCTTGGGAAAAATAGACACTATTAAAAAGATAGTGGAACTCATCACCTAATTCCTGTATATTACAGATATTACATAATCTATTATCTCTATGTATTCCGAAAAATCTACATTGTTCAATAGGCATTTTATGACTTAAGCATCTAAATTTACTCATGACAGAAATTAATGATGGAAGGAGAATCTTCAAGTATCTTTCAAACTGAAATGTTGACTTGTATATTCTGTAATTTAAACATTCAGCTGAATTACAAATTGTATTATTCAATTGCTGCATATATTGGTCATTCAACACAGTTTTAACCTTATGCTTAAAAGCCAGAGGATGATCAACTTTTTGTAATAACCAATGGTCAGCCATACCGAGACAATCATCCACGGTGAATGGTAAACATTTTTTATATGCATTGAGTACAATAATTTATACATAATACAACATATTTTGTCCTGTTTGCCAGTGATAATTCTGCTCCAGAAATGTAGAACTCTGCTTTTAACTTTTAAATTAATAGGAACTGCCCCAACTTCATCGTATACCATATCGGTAAACATCATCTGTTTGACATCTAGCAACATTTTATAGAATTTCAGTTGAAACTGATTTATTTAATCTTGTGACTCACACCCCCATACCTCGGATCCATACAATACAATTGGAGCAATCATTGTGTCAAAAAGATGAAGCTGCAAATCAGCTGGCAAACATAATTTCCTACATTTCTTAATTACATTGAACATTGCTTTTCGTGCCGGATCTACCAAATGTTTTTTAGTCTTTGCAAATTTACCATTAAAATTAAATTTTATACCTAAATAACTAAAATCGTCAACTACATCAAAATTAACGCCATTGAGATAAAATATTGGTTTATTTTTAAGTTTGCCTCTGGAAAAAATAACCACTTTTGTTTTTGCTGTGTTAACTTGAAGCTGCCACATTATTACAATAGTTTTGCATTGCATCCAGAGATAGTTGTAATTCCTCTATTGATTCAGCAAACATAACAGTATCATCAGCATATAAAAGTAAATACAGTTTGAAATACAACTCTACTTCTTCAGTATCTAGAAAAGAATGAATTTCATCAGTTAACATATTCAATCCTCCATAAGCACTGGACATAAATTGTGTCAGGTCGTTCAGAAACAAAGAAAATAAGATAGGCGACACATTTTCACCCTGTCTAACGCCAACTGAACTCTTACACAATTCAGACAACTGCTGACCTGATTGTACACATGATTTAGCTTTATCGTACATATTATAAATAACATAATAAGAAATTACCATTTACATGAGTTTGAAGCAATTTCCTCCAAAGTGCAGTGCAATTAACAGAGTCAAAAGCTTTACGATAGTCAATAAACGCACAAAACAAACGTTTATTTTTGAATAAATAAAAGTCACTTACCAATTTCAGAGTAAATATGTGATCAGTAGTGCCATAATGTTTACGAAAACCGGCCTGCTCCTCATTTAGTAACCCAGACTTTTCAAGAAAAATGTTTAATCTATTATTCAACTCTCCAGTAAAAAGTTGGCCAAAACAACTTAGTATAGTAATTCCTCTATATTTGTCTGGGCTGTGCATGTCACCCTTATGTTTGTACAATGATAAGATTACTCCGTTGCACCAAATATCAGGAACTGTACCTTTTTCCAGGATAAGATTAAAAAGTTTACAGTAAACTGGTAGCATAGTGTCTTTTGAATACTTGATATATTCATTTAGAATGTTATCTTTAACAGAACATGCCTTTCTACTTTTTAATCTGGAAATTACTTTAAGTACTTCTTCTGAGGTATTCAGATCAGTGTTATAATCCGGTAAATTGGCAAAATCAATCGGATCAAAATTATGGTCTACATTTTCTGAGTTGTTTAGTTTACTGAAATGATCATAGAATACTTCAGTGGATATTTTGCTCACTATATGTTTGCCTTCAGCCGAAAATTTATTTAGCATAGCCCAATATGACTTAGAATCAGTATCTTTTAACTTTCTCAACTTGTTGGCAATTGCATCATGATACAGCATAAATTGTTTATTTATTTCTCTTTTGTATGCTTTACAGTTCTGTTTTACATGATCTTAGTTTGACTGTGAATTTAAACTCCTGTACCTGCGTTTGGACTTAATATAGTCGGCCCTCCGTTAGTAGTAATGGGTGGCACCATGGCATGGTTTTTTAACATGTGTTTTTTACATAGACGGATTTTGCCCTTGCACCGTTTGTCTATGTAAAATCCACATGTTAAAAAACCATGCCATAGGTGCCACACCTTATTACTCCCATTATCAGGGGGTGGAAACTTCTTGTATTACGTCATAGTGGCTAACAAACCGTGCCATAGTGCCACCCCTGAACCATTTTGCTGGAGATTCGTGAATTTTATCCGGGGTTAAACTTCTTGTATTACGTTATAGTGGTTAAAAAAGTGTGCCATAGTGCCACCCTGAGCCATTTTGCTGGAGATTCGTGAATTTTATCCGGGTGGAAACTTCTTGTATTACGTCATAGTGGCAAAAAAAAGTGTGCCATATTGCCACCCTGAGCCATTTTGCTGGAGATTCGTGAATTTTATCCGGGGTGGAAACTTCTTGTATCAAGCTATAGTGCCACCCTGAACCATTTTGTTGGAGATTCGTGAATTTTATCCGGTTGGAAACTTCTCGTATTACGTCATAGTGGCTAAAACAAATTCAAAGTCGTTTTACACGTCGTAAGACAATAGTAGGAGGTATCGATCAACAATGGCAGGCTGATTTGGCAGATATGCAACAATTCTCAGGCGAAAATGAGAATCAAAGATATCTATTGTGTGTAATAGATGTATTTTCAAAATATGCATGGGTCATACCCCTTCCTAACAAAACGGGGCAAAAAACATTGATTAACGCGTTTGATTTGATACTAAAAACATCAAAACGTAAGCCACGTTCTTTACAAAGCGATAAAGGAACGGAATTTAAAAATAAAGAATTTCAACATTTCTTGAAATCTAAGCACATTCATTTTTTCACAACCGAAAACCCTGAAACTAAAGCAAGTATAGTTGAACGATTTCAAAGAACTTTAAAAACACGTATGTGTAAATATTTCACATATCATCAAACTAGAAAATATATTGATATTTTACAAAATATTGTTGATGGATACAACCGAACATACCATCGTAGTATTAAGAGGACCCCAATTTCTGTCAATAACTCAAATGAAATTGAGGTTACACATGCATTGTATGGAATGAAACAAGCTATTCCAACCAAAAACAAATTACATGTCGGTGATTTAGTTCGCATTAATAAAACAAAACGCACATTTGAAAAGGGTTATCTACCAAACTGGACGAAAGAATCATTTAAAATATTTCATATTAATAAAAGTTTACCAGCAACTTATAAAATTGAAGATCTTGATAGTGAAAAAATAATGGGTACATTTTATGGAAAGGAAATTCAAGGTATAAAAGATGATGAAATATATGAAATTGAATCAGTTCTTGCTCGACGTAGGTAATAAAACAATCAAGGAAACTAAAGTTCGTTGGATGGGTTATCCGTCAAAGTTTGATAGTTGGATTTCAACATGAAACATAATATGAATGAACAAGATATAATTGAAAACGTAAAAATAGAAAAACAAGAGTTTTCATTTTGTGGTAAACGAATACCAAAAAATCAATTTCAATATATTTCTCAAGTAGTTATAATATATGCAATTGTTACAACAGCCATCATTCATTTAAGTATCCAAAGTCCTAATCGTGAATTATGGCTCGTTCTTTTAAGTAGTTCTCTTGGATACATTTTACCAAGTCCAGGCTTAAAATTTACCAAAAAACCACAGGCAGGCTTCGATTTTACAGACGGTAAAAAATGAATTCATTTTACGTAACATTACTGAGTGATAGTTCTATGGATATTTATTCATCAAATAAACAATGTTGTTTCAAAGTTAAATTACCTCTTACAGTTCGCATCGATAAAGAAAACTAGGAAATAGCATTAGTGGAATAATTATTCCGTCACAGTTTTTAAATATTACCAAAGACGAAACAGAATTTAATATTATAACAAAAGATTTATCTTTCTACTTGAATGTTTTAGATATAAAAAATAAAAGATTTGATATAAGTGAGATAGGCTTTAGTGAAGATGGTACTCCGATTAAATGGAGTCTCAAATTTAATTTTCAACCTGGATCCTATTCATCATTAGCTCAGGTATTGGAAACAATTGATAATCTCATTCAAGATTCTTTTAACGATATTTTTAAAAAAAAACAAGCAAACGATTATCGTTTCATATTCTCATGGTATGAAACGTCCAAAATTTAGTTTCCATAAAATTCGCAAAACAGGAATTAAATTTAACAATACATTGTTTTTAAAGTTAGGTGGAGATCCAAAGTTAGTAAACGATACATTTTTTTCAAACAGTAATGCAAATGATTTTTTTCCATATTTGTCAAATTTAAATGAGGGGTTTAATCATTTGTTTGTTTACTCTGATATTGTTGAATATTCGATTATAGGACATATTCAAGCTCCGATTTTAAGAGTTGTACCATTCAAAACATCAAATTCAATTGAAAATGATAGTGACAATCAACATATTAACCATGAATTTTTAAACTTACATTATATGCCTGTATCAAAATCTGAATTTGATACAATTCATATAAATATAAGAGGAGATTCTGGCAATCCTGTTCATTTTGTTCTGGGAAAGTCTATGGTGAAGTTACATTTTAGGAAAAGAAAAATAGATTGAAAATGCATCCTGTATATCGAGGAGTTACACGACAGTATGGGGCAGGATTAGGATCCTTGTTCAAATCTGCAATTAGAACCGTTTCACATTTATAAAACCAATAATAAAAGCTGGGGTAAATTACTTTTAAAAATGAAGGAATGAAACAAGGAATAGGTTTAGCTCAAGATATTTTTCTTAAACACAAAAATCCAAAGGATGTAATTATTTCACGAGGTAAACAAACAATGAATTCAATAGGAAAATCGTTTTTGAAGAAATTAGGTATAAAAACAAAGAAAAATAAACGGAAACGCCAGTCGCGTTCAATACATCGAAGAGTTAAGGTGCATAAATCAAGTAGCAATCAAAAAGGTCTTGGTAAAAAAAGGAGAAAAATATCTAACAGAAATTTAGATATTTTTGACTAAAATAAAAAATGATGCAAAACGGTTCTTGTGAATGTAGTAAGACTGAGTTGGATGTTCAATCAGTACCTCCAACCATGACTGCTATGCACAAAAGTCAGTGGATTGAACATTTTCCGATTTCCTCTCTCAACAATAATGCTCCAATAGAATTTATAATTCCACCACAAACAGATAAATGGACAGATTTATCTCAATCTTACATGTATTTGAAATTGAAAATTTAAAAACAGATAATACTGTGTTAGACGCAGATGATAATATTACGCCAGTTAACAATTTCTTTCATAGTATCTTCAGTAACATTGATTTATATCTAAACAATAAACTGATAACAAATAATTCTGATACATATCCTTTTCGGGCATATTTAGAAAATCTTTTGTCATATAACGCTGAATGTAAATCAACACAATTAGCTGCTAGTGAAATGTGGATGAAAGATACCGCCGGTAAATATGAGATTGTTGACATTGCAGTGCAAATTTAGGTCTTAATAAGAGGAATTCATTTATTTCTGGAAGTAAAGTAATCGAACTTCAAGCACGATTGCATTTGGATTTATTTTTACAAGAAAAATATTTACCCAACAATGGAATTGAAATTAAATAAGGCTCAATAGAGCATCGTCAAAGTTTTGTTTAATAGGAGGCGCTGGCGCACCAGATGTAAAAATAGATTTTGAAAATAAAATGTTAGTTTCAATGTAAGAACTGTTGAGCTATTACCTGCTGTGTCCAATGACATGAACAGACTCATAGCTCAAAAGAATATGAAAATTCCTATACGTAGAGTAGAAGTCAAAACATTCACAATTGCAACTGGAATGCGCTCAAAAATAGAAGATCATCTTTTTCAGGGGCAATTACCAAAACGGATATTCATTGGTATGGTTGATAATGCTAGTTTCAATGGGGAATACGCAAAAAATCCATTCAATTTTCATCATTTTAATCTATCAAAAATTGATGTAAATTGTAATGGTCATGGTATTTTCAACCGTCCATTTGAGCCGGATTTTGAACATAAATTATATCTTAAATCATACATGTCTTTGTATCAAGCTGTGTCATCACTAGGTCAAAACAAATCATTTGATATTACTAGAAATGAATATGTAAATTGATATTGTTTGTGGGGATATGACTTGACACCTGACCAAGGCAGCGAAGAGGGACACCTACACCCTATAAGAACTGGAAATCTACGACTTGAACTTCAGTTTGCCAAGGCACTTGAAAAAGTCATCAATGTCATAGTGTTCTCAGAGTTTGATAACCAGATTGAAATAAATAGTCTTCGTGAAGTGATCACCGACTATTAATATTGGACAATTATGAACAAAACAAATCATAAAAGTAACGTATTGGTGAAATCAACATCCAAAGATGGAAACCATCGAATTACAACACATACTGGATCGAGAAATATGGCTGAAGAGATTAAACGGAATAGTATGCCCAAAAGACAAGCTACCAAATCACAGACCATTAGACGTCCAAGCGTACATAGTCAACACGGATAATTCTGATCAACCTGGAAAACATTGGATAGCCATTGTATTTGACCAGAAGAATGAAGCAACCTACTTTGACTCCTATGGATTACCACCACTACATGAAGAAATATTGTCTTTCTTGACAAACAATTCTACGAAATGGACATTTAACAAACAGAGACTACAAAGTGTATTCAGTACAACATGTGGAAAATACTGTGTGTTTGTGTTGGTTGCAATTGCAAGAGGAAATACTCTGCGTCTCTGTATTCAACAAACATTCAGTTCATCAGATTACTTCAAGAATGATAGGACTATAACGATCTGGTTCAAACATCACTTCGGAACACTCTACGAAGGACAAGGACCTCAACAAAGTTCAACATTTGTCGGGTGTCAATGTTGTAAACCATAACAATATCATCATGCCATGTCTTTGCATTTTCCAAAATTACTTCATGTTACAAATATGTTAACATAATATTGCATGTACTTTTGTAAAGATCAAATATGAATATCATATCTGGTCTATAATTCCATGTTGTAAAATATGTTGTTGTTCAATAAAATATTATTAAAACTTTACATATCTCGTATTCAATTTTCCCCCATAAATTGAAAAATACCAATATATTGATTTACAATCAATATTTATTTTCATTAACTTATGTCAATATTAGAGTTGTCAGAAGTGGGTGAAAATTATTTCTAGGACATTTTCATATGTATTTGATAATATTGGAGTTGTCAAAACTATTTGAAAATTATATACAGGAACAGTACATCCGCTAAATGTTCAGGGTGGTACTATAGCGTGATACAAGAAGTTTCCACCCCGGATAAAATTCACGAATCTCCAGCAAAATGGCTCAGGGTGGCACTATGGCACACTTTTTTTAGCCACTATAGCGTAATACAAGAAGTTTCCACCCGGATAAAATTCACGAATCTCCAGCAAAATGGCTCAGGGTGGCACTAACTATGGTACACTTTTTTTAGCCACTATAACGTAATACAAGAAGTTTCCACCCGGATAAAATTCACGAATCTCCAGCAAAATTGGCTCAGGGTGGCACTATGGCACACTTTTTAAACCACTATAACGTAATACAAGAAGTTTCCACCCCCTGATAATGGGAGTAATAAGGGGTGGCACCTATGGCATGGTTTTTGAACATGTGGTTTTTAAATAGACAAACGGTGCAAGGGTAAAATCCGTCTATGTAAAAAACACATGTTAAAAAACCATGCCATAGTGCCACCCATTACTACTTCCGTTCTTTACATTCTTGATTGAACCAAGGCTTTTTAGTTGTATGTACACTGTGAGTACTACTATCAGATTCACCGGTAAACTGATCAGCAGTGATACAATTACATTTCTCTGCAGCACCAACAAGGACATGTGATACTCTACTAGTAACTTCGTTAACTTTCTCGTTAATGTCAATACCTGTGTAAGTAGCTAACAAGTCAATATCTTTTAACAACTGGGTGATATTTGTTTGATCAACAGCACTTTGAAATTCCACCAGAGATTCCGGTTTCCATTTTGCTGGCAGCATTGTGAGGTTCATCGGTGCAAGTGGCAGGTGCAGGGATTTCTTGATAACCTTCTACGAAAGCAAACTCACAAAAAATTAATGTACATCAGAAAGCATGGGATCAAAGTCCAGTACCTCAAATTGAGTTATAGATGGAAACAGATTAGGCGTTTAAAATAACATAATCTATGATTGATCCTCCAATGGAAGTTGGTTTACCAACTGAAGCATCCAACCCCCAATAATACAGGCAATTAAACATTACGTGGTCTCGTTCATCTAGACGCTTGACTCACTTCGTGCTGTGAGTGAAAGCGTCTTGACGTACGTGATCGTGATTTGACATCAGCAGCAGCTAGCGCAATCCCTGTTCTACTCGACTGAGTGCTATGGAACGCCAAATCTACATAAACTCAAATATATATTGCTAGCAACAACTATTTGGAGCTAGCAATACATATTTGGAGAGCTCTCGAAATCATTTGGAGAGCTCTCGAAATCAATTAATGATATCTCGAAATCATTTGGAGAGCTCTCGAAATCATTAGGAGCGAGCAATATAACATTTGATTTGGAGAGCTCTCTAAATGATTTGGAGCTATCTCTAAATCATTTGGAGAGCTCTCGAAATCATTTGGAGAGCTCTCGAAATCAATTAATGATATCTCGAAATCATTTAGAGAGCTCTCGAAATCATTTGTAGCGAGCATTATATAACTTGATTTGGAGAGCTCTCTAAATCATTTGGAGCTATCTCGAAATCATTGGAGAGCTCTCGAAATCATTTGGAGAGCTCTCGAATTCATTTGGATATATCTCAAATTGATTTAGAGAGGGCATTATAAACTTGATTTGATGTTAGCTCCAAATACCACTCCACGTGGGAACTGGAGGAAAAAAACAATACGCGCTCCCTTCCCGCGCTTTTAAAATCTCTGTACGCATGTGCACCGAGCCTATTAAAAACTTCGTAACCTTCAATATGGAGTATATGGATGGAGTAAAAAAAAATTGTTTAGCTTATTTATTTTTCATTTATTGATGCTTTTAGGCATATTTAATTTATTTAGAGACCTCGGTCCGTTACTTCAACCTGTGTTGTAAACATGCTCGACATATGTGTATTCACTACTACACGTGTGACAGGCGACTTCCGGTCTAGGTAAAGTCGCACTAAATTTGGTATGGCACGATTTACCCAAATCTACCAAAATCTTCATGTAATTACTATATTTGTTAATAAATAAAGCTATATACATTATAATAATGATGTTTGGACTGTACTTACATAATATCTGTCATTAATTTGCTTATACCCGGGCCTTTTTTAATGGTTTGATGCAAAATGGAAATATTTGTACATGAAATAAAGGGAGAATACCGCGATTAACTTATGCTAGGAAGCCAAGGAATATAATGCACTTTATAATGGCTAAATGGGAATGATGATTTTTAATTGAAATACTCATAAAAGCAGTAGAACCTCTCTAATGTTGACATCCAAGGAGACAGTGTGTGAAAACTGTTATGTCAACTAGTATAATTATATATTTGTATACGGTAGTAATATATAATTTAAATATATAAACTACTAATATTTTAAAACTAATACTGCATTAATATGTATATGTGGCTGTGACTGGATAAATGGGGCTTATCGAAATTGTGACCAGTGTAAGTTCCGATTAAATAGATCCCTTCTGTAGCCTGGTAACGACCTACATTGCTAGTTCGAAGCTGATCAGACTGCAGATGCACATGCTGATCTGGATCTACACTGGTCGCAAAACCCATAAACCACATTTCTCCAGTCACAACCAGAGTATGTGCGATATACAATCATGGTCGATGATAACATAAAGTTAGACAACTGAGACATAATTAATGAGTCTCTGTAGTCTCCCTTTATAATAATGCTATATTAATCGTTTTCCCGCAGAAATATGTGCTTTATTCTTCATATGTTTCGGTCAAAATGTGGTTATTATATGATATAGTAATGATATATTGTAGAAAAAGTATATAATATAATCATAAATGTTATTTTTAATGAAGATTTGGGTATATTTGGGTAAATCGTGCTGCGTAATTCAATGCGTAATTCAATAATTCAGGGAGACATCGTTTTCATAGTTTCAAGCGATTTAATGCTAGCTCCAAATAAAATATATATTGCTAGCTCGAAATGAATTAGAGATAGCTCGAAATGATTTCGAGAGCTCTCCAAATGATTTCAAGAGCTCTCAAAATGATTTAGAGATAGCTCCCAATGATTTAGAGAGCTATCCAAATCAAAGTTATATAATGCTCGCTACAAATGATTTCGAGAGCTCTCCAAATGATTTAGAGATATCATTAACTGATTTCGAGAGCTCTCCAAATGATTTCGAGAGCTCTCCAAATGATTTAGAGATAGCTCCAAATCAAATGTTATATAATGCTCGCTCCAAATGATTTCGAGAGCTCTCCAAATGATTTCGAGATATCATTAATTCATTTCGAGAGCTCTCCAAATGATTTCGAGAGCTCTCCAAATATCTTTATCCCGTCAACACAGTGCGTAGGTGCCGTGAAACACGTTGCCGTGAAACATTTTTGATATCCAGTCAATACAATTTTTGCATTTTACAGCCATTTGTAGGTGTTAACGGGATAAATAGAATAGTAGGTTAGTGCCGTGAATGTGAAAAAAATATCTGGCGCGGCACGGAAACGGGATGTGCTCGGCAGAGCCTCGCCCATCCCGTTTCCTGAGCCTTGCCATATATTTTTTCCCATTCACGGCACTAACCTACTATTCTCTATATTGCTAGCTCCAAATATTTGTTGCTAGCTCTAAATATTTAGAGCTAGCAATATATATTTGAGTTTATGTAGATTTGGCGTTCCATAGAGTGCTGCCATAGACATAGAAATAGAGAATAGTAGGTTAGTGCCGTGAATGGGAAAACATATCCGCCAGATATTTTTTCCCATTCACGGCACTAACCTACTATTCTATTTATCCCGTCAACACCTTCAAATGGCTGTAAAATGCAAAAATTGTATTGACTGGATATGAAAAATGTTTCACGGCACCGTGTTTCACGGCACATACGCACTGTCTTGGCGGGATAATATATTATATGTCTGTGGTGCTGGTAAAAACATTTTCGCATCTAGTATGCAGATTTAAATTAATATAATCAGGATATAAATCGATCGCCAGTGTCGGTATTCATATTAGCTACGTGGAACAATCGTTGTGTTTTTGATAATATTTGTTCTTTTTTCCTCCAATTCCCGTTTGTTTACACCACCCCACCATAGGTCAAATATTTCAGTCATTAATTGTATGTAAGTGTTAAATAATAAATGGCTGTGACTGGGGAAATGGAGACTGTGCACAGTCTGATCAGAATCTCATGGGCGGAACCGGAACATTATTGGGGCCCAATCTTGAGGGCACAAAGGGTCCGATGTCCGAGGGCATGCTCCCACGTAAATTTCTGAAATCTAAGAGGCGTGAAATGCCATTTCCTGCATTCTTAGGGCCCAGTCTTGAGTGCCCAAAGGGCCCAATGTTGCTAGGATAGTCCGGGGGCATGCTCCCCCGGAAATGGCTGAAATCTAAGAGGCGTGAAACGCAATTTCCTGCATTCTAAGCTAGTTTGAGGATGAGAATATGTGTTTCATTACATAATTATTGAGGGGATGGGGGGGGGGGGGGGGGTGCACCCCCGCTTCCGCCGCCCCTCAATCTACACTGTTCGCCATTACAGCACGGAAACACCCGGCATGCGTCTAACAAGACATATACATTGTTATCAGGCTACAGGAGTGTGCCATCTGATCATGAGCTACACTGGTCAAAAATCACATAAGCCCCATTTCTCCAGTCACAGCCACATATTAATGACTACAAAAGTCAATACTTGTTGTCAGAGGCTGCGATATATTAATATCTGATTAAACCGCTTTTTGCTTATAATAGTGGAGTCGGTTAGGGGAATGATTGTGACAGACTGGAAGAAAGCACCAAATTTTGCACAGTTGTACTTGATGACAATACAATTTTTTTGAGTGGGGGGTACCCGATTTTAAAGGTCAAGGTCAAGGTCAGACCAAGGTCAAAGGTCAAACAATAGTGAAAAAACGGGTATGTTCTCTTTATTTCATATAATAGCACTCAGGAACTATGTTGAATAATGCAAATTGTCGGAATGCATCACCAGATGAATTATCATGATTCCACCATTGTCGGCTTTAACAATAAAGGTCAAGATCAACATACAATATCAAGGTAAAGGACATTTTTTGTCGAAAATTATCAGAAATCGCTTAATTTCCCCGCTAACAATTGGTAACTGATTGCCAATTGTTGTTGCTATGTATTTATTTATTTGCCCATATTGGCTGTTGATACATTTCCATACACAGTGGCCTATCTGGGGTCAAGGTCATATGTTAGAAGTCAAGGTCAAAACGATAAACTGGATTCAGAACTGTAACGGTAATTAGCATGATCCAAATATTACTTTTATCAAATATGCGTAAAATCATATGTGATATCACTTTACTATTGAACCTTGACACGATGAGTTCATTTGTGACATTTATTATGTGATTAAATGTCAAGCAAGGTCAATGTATAAGATCAAGGTCAATGTCATTTTTCCTCAAAATAGTCGGATATTTGCTTAATTTCCGCTAAAAATTAATATGAATGACGCTATCATGCCAATGTAAATGTTAGTTCAAAGTCAAATGTCATGAAGGTACACTATTCCATATATTAAGACTACAACAGCATGATCTGAATGTTTTACACTGCTGAAAGACATCCAAATACGAGTGGACATCATTCGATTTCGCTTCGCTTGTTCTGTATTAACACTTTGGAAATCATTATTTAGTAGTCACAGGTGGCCAATGCCATAACTGATTTGCATGTGAATGGGCTTTCACTAGTTTTAAGTGTCATAACGTTTGTTTTGTTGGCATATGACTTCTAGTACTAGTTCAAGTCCCGACCTAATCCAACCCTGGTGCACCCAAGATGCCAGTATCACCGAGATTCACAATTACCACGACAGTAGCACAATGATGTGCACTCCAGACCAGCATTCTTACATTTGCAGTACTTTGAGCAGATTGGGGTCGCCTTGCAGCCACACTTCACTAGTTCCCTGCAACTAACAGTGGAAGCCGGTAGTTTTGTCCAAGTTGGATACCATCTCGTGTCTGATCTAGTCCAGCCAAACCCTCCTGGGTTTGGTGCAGCCACAACTGGCTTCAGACATTCAATCCAAATACTTGCCTGATATATACTTATATTTACATGTTGGAGCAATGCACTCTGTGTTGGGGGTAGCTTTTCCATCATCTTCACCTTGCTGGTGAAGAGGTCCTGTCGAAGATCGTTTACCTTATCATGTTGCGTTGTGTTGTCATACATGACACATGCAAACCTTTCAACAATTCCGAAAGTTGGAGACGTGATGTCCATTGGAACGAAAGGTGAGATGGTGAATGCTTCGGTAATCGCCGGGTATGCTTGCCACGTCTTCCATGCTGTCTTCTTGCCCTTTCCACAGAACTGGGATGTCACATCTGAACCAGTAAAGGCATGGAAAAGTGGCAGGGCGCGAGATTTATCCGCTCCTAGCTTCTGGCAGATTTAGTTGATATTGATGTAGCGGAAGTGTTTGCCTGTACCAAAGCCCACACATAATTGCACTTGTGGATTGACCTGTAGAATGGCATGGAACACGCCTACCAATATTACTATCACGTTAGTGTCTACAGTTCGGACGAGACTAGAATTCGCTCCCTCCTTTAGCGCATCATGTACATGAAGGCATAGCCTAGTATCTGCTTCATCGTGATCGCACTCCTCGAGAGTAATGTTAACACGATTGGATTTCACGTCTCGACCTGCGGTAATGTTTACTGTCTTGGTAGCTATATAATCGTGATTGGCTACATCATCTGACAACATTGCGAACAGTTCTTCTTTGTTTCTGTCATCTTGATGGAATCCGACAAAGTTTGTGGGTAGCTTTGTACTTCGTGACACCTTTCTTCGTACTCCCTTTCCGCGTTTCTCTCTTGTTTCGACTTTCAGACTGTCACTTCGATACGTGTCCCAAACGATATCAATCCTGGAACAATTTACAAGCTGCCTTTCTGTCCACGGGATAAATATAGTGTCGCTATATACGCCAAACGTAGATTTGCTTTCGTGTGGGAGGGCATGTATCATAGCCGCACCATCTACGACCTTAGTGTCCACTTCAATGGGTGCTTCTGCATTCTCACCTTGTTCAAGACATGCTAGCAGCTCTAACTTGTTGCTTGGTAGTCTAAGTCGCCCATGCTGCGACAATGCTGGTGGCCATGGGTGGTTCTCGTGTGCGAAGAAGTCCTCCAATTTCGTGTCTCGGACCTGGGCAGCAACGAACAGCTGGCTGAACAGATTGCAATCGCTCTTTATTTCCTGAAATTGTTGTTTCGATCTTGATTTCACGGATGTCATGTTCAAACTTTTAAATAATGGCCGTTTGTTTTTCTTAATAGCCTTGTGGATCAATTCTTTCCTTTCAACTAGTACATCGCTGACATACGTTGAATACTGCTGCTTTCCCCATACATTCATTCTGTGCAGTGCATGGACAGCCGCACCATCCAGACAATCATGAGTATCCAGTGTCATTAGTTCACCTGATGTGTCGCTGAATGGGTTACCCAGTGTGGCTATTGTCTGGGTCATATTGTTCACCTGCCTTTGAAATATTTCTTGAGATGAATGACCCTGTTCATGGCTATCAGTTGGTAAATCACGGGAGTCGGGTACTTCCTCAAACTCTGTCAGGATCCTGGCCTGCTCGGGATCTGCAATTATCCACCGTTTAAATGCTGCGGGATTTTCGGTGAGACCGACAGCACCACCACAATCCCTTTACGGTTTCGGTGTTTTGCTCATGTGCTTGGTCAAACGGCATGGCAGAAAAATTCCGCGTCGTCTTTCAGAGGACCCAGTTCCTTTTAGGACACCTGTCACTTCGTTAGTAAGGGCCTTCATATCCCTAATATGCACGGGCAGCCATCGGACATAGTTCGTATGGTCTAGCAGGGTGCTAGCGCTTCCATGGCTTCAATGTAGAGTGCAAAGTTTTGCTCCCTGTGTTTGCATGATGTTTTCCCAGAACGCGAACGTTGGACTCCGTGTCGCCATTTCCGACTTCCATTCATCAAACATGTTGTCGCCTGATGTGTGTTGATCGTTGAATGCATCCCGCTGCAGTTTGCCTAGAGACATGGCCGTCACCTGATGTGCATGTCGTGTCTTCGTGAGATAGGCTACCTTTAGAAACGAGTCTGCAATCCCGGTCGTAGCGACATCACTCTCACTTAGAGCTGTGCACCAACCAGAACCGTCCAACATACCCGCTTTTTCTAGGAGCGGCAGTATATTGTCTAACCGCTTATTCTTCTCCTCTTTCGCTTCATTTAACGTGTCTGTGATCTCTTGTATATCACATACTGTTACAACAACAGATACAGTGTCCGTGTTGCATGCCACAGCAGGAACTATCCTGTAATTGTCTGGTAGAGATGGGGTTTTCGTATATGCAAGCGGAGGTATTGTGATAGGTCGCCTTAGTATTCCTGTGTTAGATATTGTCGGGTTTGGAATAAGCTCAGACTTGTTCCATGGAAATAACCTTCAGCTGTTTGTGATGTAGGATTATAATCTTGATTGTCTATCGCTCCTGTCGTATATATTGAATCTCTGATTTGCGTTGGACATACTAAACCGTCCTCATTGAATCGTTTGCATACCGCATTGGTTAACTGGTCTTCAAGTTCTAACACTCGTTCGTAACTAACGCTTATACCTAGCCCATGCAGTTTTGTCACAATGTTTTTGCTTCTTGTTTGAGTGTGCATATTCAGACCTATATATAGTGGTAGTGGGGTCTCTTTGTCGTTTCTGTGACGTTGTTTCACTGTTGGGTGTGCATTTTCCTTGGCATTGTTGAACCTGATCAGTTGACAAATAGTTAGGCAAGCCTGTGAGTTTGTTGCGTTTTGGTCTTTGATGTTTGGTCCATATAGCAGCATTGACACTACCATTTTGAGATAGTCTGGTACTGCACTAGTTTGGCAATCTGAAGGAAAACTACCCGCGAATTCAGGGAATTTGCTTTGAAACAGTTCCTTTCGAGCTACTTTAGAAACATGAGCCATCGAAAGGGTATCCTTTTCATAATCTCGTGACGCATAACTTTCTTTCAGTAGAGTTCGTAGACATTGTTTAAATACGAGAAGTGTATATTTACCGTCGGTTTGCTCCTGACATTCGTCAGGATAATAGCTCAACACTTTATTTTTAAGTCGAGTTTTGTTCACTTCTTTCTCAAGTCCTAATTCATTAAGGCGATTTTCGTACTTTGGTGCAAGTCTGTTAATCGGAACATGTATACATCGTCTTCAACACTACTTTCCATAAATGATATCAATTCAGCAAACACTCTGGATTCGTTCAAATGTTGTTCTTTGGCGCCTGGTAACGCAGCTTGTGCCTTTTTCATACTTCTGTGTCGGTTTTTAAATTAATTCATACAGTCCTTGTGATACTCAGCATTAATGGCTACTAAATCACCACCATCTATTGTGGCCAACATATCTTTGTCCTGCAAGACGGTCGCCATGTCTGACAGTCCTAGATCTTTCTGCGTACATTTGTGAAGTATGCCGTCTTTTCCTTTGCAAAAGATACACATTCCAATATTTTGCACTTTGCCTCTTCAGTGAGAGTTAATCGTTTTGACTTCCTTCGCTCAGTCGCATCGCCAGATTTCTGAACGTTCCGCTTTTTTGCCTTTCTCTCCTGTGCTCTTTGTAGTTTCGACTCAGCAAATAGCAATTTACAATTGTGGTGACATTTTGCCTCATTTGTAAGAAGTTCATCCGCGTTGATATTATCAGGAAAACACAGAATCGTAGGCAATGCATCCAGTTCTCGGAAGCTGTGTACTCGTTTGATAAAGTCCTCGTACACCTGTAGGCCTTTACCGTCTTGTCTGGTAGCAGGACACTTTAACGAATCGCCTACCCTCACAACGGCTGTTCCACAAATGATGCACACTAGCCAGTCCATGATGTCACTAAAATGCTATACTCTACTGTCAAATGTATGAATGTGTAATTCGTATGATCTCTCAGAACATTGTCGACCCATCGATTTACTGCAGCGCAAAATATAGGTATATACGTCATTTTTGTCGCGCCCGCTTGATAAAGCGGAAAGCGCGATATAGTCGGCGCTTTGCCGTTCGTTCGTTCGTTCGTTCGTTCGTTCGTTCGTTCGTTCGTTCGTTCGTTCGTTCGTTCGTTCGTTCGTTCGTTCGTTCGTTCGTTCGTTCGTTCGTTCGTTCGTTCGTTCGTTCGTTCGTTCGTTCGTTCGTTCGTTCGTTCGTTCGTTCGTTCGTTCGTCCGTCCGTCCGTCCGTCCGTCCGGGCACACTACAGGGTCTTAGGTGGTTAGAGGCGTGGCCACTAAGACAAAATAATACAATAGATTTATTCCGTTGACCACTTAAGCCTATTGTTCCTTAGGTGGTCATTCCTTTGATCTTTTATATAGTAAAAACCACCTAAGGGATGTCACGTAAGGACGTCCGTCCGTCCGTCCGTCCGTCCGTCCGTCCGTCCGTTCGTTCGTTCGTTCGTTCGTTCGTTCGTCCGGATTTGCGTTAAGGTTTTGTGATTCCCATTATCTCTGCAACCGTAAGTCGGATTGAGTTGAAACTTCACATACTGATTAATCATCATCCATTTGCGACCATATGTGTGTCCGTCCGTATGCATCTGAATTTTTCTTTATTTCTCTATACGGCATTCATAGGGCGCGACATACGGGCCGCGGCCATCTAGTTGAGACAGTTTTTGTTTGTTAAGCGAATCCCCACAATGTTGAGCCAAATTGAAATTGACCTTGATCTTATACATTGACATTGACCTTTATAATCACAAAATAAATGTCACAAATGAACTCCTCGCATCAAAGTTCTATAGTAAAGTGATATCACGTATGATTTTCGCATATTAGATAAAGTAATATTTGGATCATTCTAATTACTGTTATAGTTCTGAATCCAGTTTATCGTTTTGAACTTGAGTTCTAACATATGACCTTGACCCCAGAGTATGGAAATGTATCAGCAGTCAATATGGGCAAATAAATAAACACATAGGAACAACAATTGACCCTCAGTTATCGATTGTTTGCGGGAAAATTAAGCGAATTCTGACGATTTTCGACAAAAAATGAACTTGACCTTGAATTGTATGTTGACCTTGACCTTTATTGTTAAAGCTGACAATGGTGTAATCATGCCAATTCATATGATGATGCATTCCAGCAATATACATCATTCAACATAGTTCCTGAGTACTATTATATGAATTAATAGAACATACCGGTTTTTTACTATTGTTTGACCTTTGACCTTGACCTTGACCTTGACCTTGACCTTTAAAATCGGGTACCCCCCACTAAAAATGTTTGTATTCACCTAAGGTACAACTGTGCCAAATTTGGTGCTTTCTGCCAGTCTGTCACGATCAAGTCGATTTTTGGACTTAAGCTAATCTGCTATAAAGAGCATAACGAACGGAACATTCTGACGCGGGTCCAATCTTGTGCAAGAGGCAGTTTGTGGTTCGCGCATAGTATGGTTGTGACTGAAACATTGTGACTTATGGGCTATGTGACCAGCGTAGATCCAGATCAGCATGTGCATACGCACC
Source organism: Conchocele bisecta (assembly GCA_029237695.1). Classification (NCBI taxonomy): domain Eukaryota; kingdom Metazoa; phylum Mollusca; class Bivalvia; order Lucinida; family Thyasiridae; genus Conchocele; species Conchocele bisecta. The sequence goes on along the minus strand of CM055269.1, from coordinate 104,217,783 downwards.
GTCTGTTCAGGATCTTCACTGTTTGCTATTCCGGCCATGAACAACAAACAATACTTATCGGTGATATTATGGTGAATCACATAATTATGTGACTGGAGAAATGAGACTTATGGGTTTTGTGACCCGTGTAGCTCTTGATCAAATAGCACACTCCTGTAGCATGATACTGATCTATAATGATGGAATGGCAAACAGTCAGATCCTGATCAGACTGTGCAACAAATATGTGTCTCAGTAATGTATTAGTGCAAGTTGTAGAATGAGATTACATGTTGTTAGAGTGAATGGTTGGTCGGGTGAACGTGACGGCGTAAATTAACGGTATGGGTTCATCCTTATAGGAATCACGATTTGCCTGGTTTGGCCCTCAGGTATGTTTTTATCTTGGGCTGTTTTGAATTGGGTTATTTCCCATTAGAAAAGTAACAAGATTATTACTGATCCTACTGCTTTTGGGAGGGGGCCAAGTGATTCTGGTGTGGCGAGGACCTGGCATCCGATCAGGATTATTCTGATCTCAGGACTGAATATGTAGTTTTTTTACTGTAAATATTCAGTTCTGATCTTGGGATTTTCCCTCCATTTGTACATGTACTTGAACATAGGTAATATATGGGATTTAGTACTAACCCATTGACCCGGAGTTAAATGACCTTAGCTGTTGGTAGGCCGTTAAACCCCAACAAACAAATATACAAAAATTATGTTGTTTGCAAATGTCCTAAATAACATGTGTATTATCATTTATCAGGTAACCAGCTTTGTATTGGCCGAATACGTACTGACTGATAACATCATGTCATATCAGGCATTCACCTGATAATAATATATTGTATACAACTAATTGAAAACTGATGTTTCATTGGACGAACAGCGTCACATGATTTTATTGATTGACGTCAGTATAATGACACAATGTAAACAAGTCTGCGTTCCTTTCAATGAAATCCGCACCATAATTCCACATTATATAGCATAACATGTTACCTGATAAATAGAATACAGAATACCATGCTAGTGTGTATTGATACCATGGTTATCAGGTTCGTCTCGGAAACAGTGAGCCTCGGAAACAGCGAGCCTCGGAATTCCTACATGGTTCCTAGCCTTGCCTGATAAACTTGATCGCATCGTATTCTGTATGTCACAGATTGTTACTAGTTTGCGGTTTGATAGAGCTAGTTCAAGCGTGTGCACAACTTGGATTATGTAAACTATTTTATTGCATAAAATAGGCTTACACAGTGTAATAACACAGTGTAATACAAATCTTAATACACTAGTGTAATAAATATACAAATGTGGCCCGTACAGAAAACAAGCTAGGTGGTCATTTACAGCTTCGATGTATTGTGATGTGCATATACATGTATATGCAATAAATAGAATCAAACATTTGTGTATGATTTAATATGAGATTTATTAAACTTGTTGACTGCTCATTTCATAAGAAACTTGGCATTTATGAAAACAGTAAACTTGTACAAAACATCAATTTGCATTCAATTTACAAGATGTCTTGTCATGAAATATTTTCCATTCTAGACTCTGGCTGATCCACCCGAAGCAACTGGAATGGATATTGATATGTTAATTTTGCAACCAACCCAATCCAATCGGCACAAAATGATTTTCAGACTAGTCAATTTATGAAAAGGGGGCGTTATTGTTCTCAAATATATGAAAATTTACTTGCAAAAAGTGCAGATCCTGATGAGACGGCTCATCTGGATCTATACTTTTTGCCAATACCACTATACAGGCCTGTAGTGTAGCAATTAAGTGTAAATTAAGTGTAAATTAGCTCAATTGCACAAAACTAGCATAGTTACTAGTTATCACAAACAAACATTTTATCAAAATCCAATTTTTTCAGGCAACACATGTTTCCTTTTGGGTTCAGAATAAGATACAAATCTACAACTGAAGTATTTTTAACAGATCTGTTACATAACTTTCTGCACATATCTGAGACCCAGTAACATTAAATAGATTGTTTATGCCCCACCGGCACCACGATAGTGGAGGGGGCCTTTAATGTTACCCATGTCCGTCCGCACCAATATATAAGGTACATGTGGCTAGCCCCCACAGGGATGGACTTAGTAAAGAATAGGGTTAGTTATATTAGCCACCTAAACAACCGATTTATGTGGCTAAAATCGGTTTGTGTGGCTTATTCCGTAGTACTCAGAGGGGCCGTATGTGGCTCGTAGACACATAAACACATTTTTTAAGAACGTCCGTCCGTCACCAACCTTGTAAGTTGTAAAACTTTTAAACCATACTAGCTACATACCTGAAACTTGGTATGTAGCTTCCTTAATATGATGAGTAGATGCACAAAGTTTATATGGGTTTTTGATTTGACCCCCGGGTCATGGATTATCTCTCCCTTTTCGACTTAGAATTTGGCAATTTTGTCTTGTAACTCGTAAAACTTTTAAACTGTAAGACCTGAAACATGGTATCTATGATGAGTAGAGGCGCAAAGCTTATTTCGATTTTTGTTTCGACCCCCCGGGTCATGGATTATCTCCCCTTTTGCACTTGGAATTTTGCCTTGTTTATTATCAAAGCGGTATGTGGGGCATCCGTGTTCTATGAACACATTTTCTATTTTTCGACTATGATTTATTATATTTAACATAGTACATATATTTAAAATAAAACTTAGAATTTACCGTGTGTGGTTTATATAAATCACGAGTACAGTGTAGATGAATTATGTAGGTGAACATATGGTGAACATACATACCATGACCCGAGTCAATGACACCTATAATAGTCTTTTGTGAAATACACATGAATATAAATATACCGTAAAAGTGCGGGTAACCCAACCCATGTATGTGTATGTGGGTGAATTGTCGACCTTGATCTTTTGTATTTAAAGTGTTTGTTCGCGCATTCGTAAATAGCTGGCCAACAATCGATCGGCCAGTGGCCCATTGTGTTTCTTCACGGAGCGTTACAATGGATTTGACAACTCAACACAATATGTTAAGTGTGTCGCTCTACGTCAATGGGTTGGATAAGGACACGAGAGACAGATATTGTTCAAAGCTTATGTATGAAAAAAAAAACTCTAGATCGCTACCAGACCCGTTCCAGGGGCCGTTTCACTAAACTTTGTACGACTAAAATGTTCGTAAGTGCAGAATTATGATAGTCTGTTCATAGAGAATAGTAGGTTAGTGCCGTGAATGGGAAAAAATATCTGGCAAGGCTCAGGAAATGGGATGGGCGAGGCTCTGCCGAGCACATCCCGTTTCTGTGCCGCGCCAGATATGTTTTCCCATTCACGGCACTAACCTACTATTCTATTTATCCCGTCAACACCTTCAAATGGCTGTAAAATGCAAAAATTGTATTGACTGGATATCAAAATGTTTCACGGCACCGTGTTTCACGGCACATACGCACTGTGTTGACGGGATAAATTTCACACTGTTTTCTTGTAAACAATATTGGATTTACATTTATTGAGCATAGGCTGCTATGCAGCCAGCCTATGCTCAATAAATGTAAATTCATCAATTGAAATTTCCAGACGATTCTAAATTTGCACTTACGAACATATTAGTCGTATGAAGCTTTGAGAAACGGGCCCCCTGTGTGGTACCAGAAATAGTTACTGTTCATTATAACACACCCAGGTAACAGGTCTGATTGTTGATATATATATTTTAACTTGCCACCTTATAAATACAATGATAAGCACATGTATATTAACAGAAATAGTTATTGTTTCGTATAGCACATCCAGCTAACAATGAATCTGGTACCAGATCAGGCTATTGTAAGTGCAATTAAATGTAGAGCTGTGTTTATTATTCCGCCACCATCTTCCAATACAGGTGAGGTACTGGTTCTGCCTGGTCATGACTATTAACCCTTTCCACACCACATACCTTTTTCTTGGTGTTTGCAAACAATGTAGATCCAGATGAACCGGCTCATATGGATCTGTCTCGTCAGGATCTGCACTGTTTGCAAGTACTTTTATATCATTAGGAAACACCCACTTGTTTATGAATGAACTGATCTAAATGCCTTTTTCTAACAATTGATTGGTCTGAAAATTAGTTGGACCATTCCAGGTCCGTTACTTGGGTCACACACCTTGAGAATGTCAACGACACAGTAAACCAGACTCTTTTGTTACTTGCACTTACACCGTGGACATCACAGTTTTCGATTCTTTATTAAACATGCATATCAACATTATACATGACTTTATATACGCTGTGTTTCCCATTTGGCCAACACCTGCTGTCACACTACTCTTATATGTAATACGTTGTATCGTAGCACGAAGACTTTTAACCCTTAGAACGCTGAAAAAGAAAATTGTCATCTGCTGATTTTAAATATTTTTCTATTTAAAATCATTTTTTTGAAACACATTATAATCGTCTCAGCTTGAGACAATTCTACTGTGCTGCCAAAACACGATTTTGAGACGAAGCGAGAATAAAATACCAAATCAGCAGACACAAATGTTGGTTTCCAGCGCTTGAATGCTACTTGTTTGTCAGTATCTCTGTTAGTACAACCAAATACCACACATTCTTTCCCCATCAGATATTGTCAGTAAATCCCGATAATAATTATGCTATTATTGATACACACAGAGCAATGTAAATACGCTCTGGAACAATGGCTTCGTCGAAGCAGGAATCTGACGGCCAGCTATTTTTAGTAACAGGAATACACCCTGCATGACGTCAGCTCAAAACCTCCTATACCCAAAAATATTAAAATGCGGCCAACCCGACCCAGTTTATGTGTATGTTGGTGTATTTTCGAGCTTGATGTTTTGTATTTAAAGGTACATACCCACTCAGTAGGCACAAGGTGTTCTTTATAGGAATTAAATAAGTGTATGATTGTGTCACTATTCCACCAGTTGTAAAAATTACAAGTGCCCGCTATACAGATATAATCATTTAGTAACATATATTTTACTGATAGTGACTCGCGGTGGTATCAGGCTATTTTCATATGCAAATGAGGCATGATTTTTTTTTAAATTATTTATATTAGTTAAATGCGTCACCTCATTATAAAGTACGATCTCATTGCACATCAAAACATAAATACAGCGAATAAACAGTAATATCGCAAAAAGCAAACACGGTTATCGCCCCTGATGTCAGTTTGTAAATTTACGTCTAATATAAAATGTTTACTAATGACAATCAATACGTGGGGTAATGGTGAATGAATGTTTATTTTACAAAAAAATGTCTCAGATTATGTCTTTGATATAAAGAACTACTGAGTGGGCATGTACCTTTAATGTGTTTGTTTTTGTCTGTGGTTTTCAGTGGGTGGTAGGTGGGAGCATGCGATGGGTCATTTAATGATCGGGGTTCATCCTTACCGGAATTCCGACTGGAGACCTGGTTTGGCCCTCACACAACTTCGGCATTTTGTATGTGACAGTTGAATCTGGTTATACCCTTTATGTGAGTATTACGATTATTCGTAATCCTATTCTAGGGGAAGGGGCCAAGTGACTTGATGTGGTATTGACCTGACCCCAGGTCAGGTTATTCTAATTTCAGGGCTGAATATATTCTTTTCTCGATGTAAATATTCCGTTCTGATTTTGGGACCCCCCCCCCCCCCAATGCAGCAAGTTAAAACAGGATTGAACCCGTTTGCCCGGCCTTACATGATATTAGCTGTTGATAAACACCAATAAACAAACAAACTGTTGTTTTCAACTGTAATATGTAGATTCCTTTCTTTTTCTATTTGTTATAGGCCTCTAATCAAGTTCGAAAGTAAGAACATGGTATAATGACATTTGTAAGTGTAGTGTAAAAAAAGCAATCAGTGCTATCTATGCATAGTAAATATATATGCTGCACTGTTTTTTGTGCCTCAAATTTTGTTCTTGTCCTAATTAAAATACAGAATAATTCAGGTAATTGAATAGGTGATAAATCAGTGGGCTGTGATCTGACACAACCACGATTATTGCATTTGCATTTGCAGTTAAGTAGTGTCTTCTATTGTCGCAATGTCATGCAAATATCCATTCTGCACAAACATTATTATCGATTAACCCTTTCAACTCCCCGTGTCTCTCTCTTTATCACAATGATTGCAAACATTGTAAATCCTGACGAACCATCTCTGCAGAGTATTTAATCGGACGGAATATAACGTTTAAACTTGGACTGATTCAAATTTCTCTGCAGCATGCTCAGACTTAACTACATATGTAATGCTGCTAAATTTGGTATTGGCAGACTCGTAGTATTAACGGCTGGAACATGGTCATCATTAAAAGGAAGAAACCACAGTCGTATTGATGAAAAAGAAGAGACCTCATGGGTGCCGCCATTACTCCAATTAACACCATAAACGCATGATCCCATACTCTGTATCTGGGGCTACACTGATTTCATATTTAACCCTTAGAATGCGGGAACCGAAAATAGTCGTCTGCTGATAATTCATATTTTGTATTTTCTCTCAGTAAAAACATGGTTTGGCAGTATTTTAGAATCATTTCCATTGGAAATGATTCTAAAGTGCTGCCAAACCAAGTTTTTGATGAGAAAAATGGAAAAATATTCAGCAGACGACACAAATTAATTCAGCACTGTAAGGGTTAAACCTTTTTCCCATAATGTATAAGTCTCTACTCCCACAGCATAGTGAAATGTTGCATCCAACATATTCAACATATTCACTCTGGGGTCATTTTTCAATTAACCCTTTCACCACAGTAACTGGAATGGATTTTGATTTGTTAATTCTCCGACCAATCCAATCATCATAAAATAATTTTCAGACTAGTCCATTTATGATAAGAGGGTGTTTTATTTTCTCTAAAAAGTATGAAAATTAGTTGTGAAAAGTGCAAATCCTGATGAGACGGCTCGTCTACACTTTTTGCCAATACAACTATACAGGCCTGTGGTGTTGAAAGGGTTAGAAATGTGTGTGGTGGTAGGGAGTTTGGCGACCTGTCTATAGCATCGGTATACTATTCTCTATTCTATCGGTATACTAATGTTATGTGAGTATTACGATTATTTGTAATCCTATTTTAGGGGAAGGGGCCAAGTGACTTTAACGCTTACCTGATTGAAATGACGATCATTTGACTAGAATTACGTGATTCATTTGGCGCAAAAGTGAACATCATTTTTTTTCTACAGAAATGGCACTTTCAACAGGTAATATCTTATTTTTGTTAGTAAATATCGTTATTTTAATGCGTTTTCAGTACAGCCATACCTCTTCTAGAATGAGCCAGAATGCACCAAATCACATGTACATGATAACAAAAATTCCGGGGGAGCATGCAACTGGACCCCCTAGCTACCTCCCGCGTTCCGCGCGGTCGACCACCGCTGCGCTATAATTTATTTCTGGGGGAAGACCTGGCTATGTACTTGTAATGTTGTTTGCGCACATGCCTTTGCCTTGTACGTAAATAAGTTGTAATTATCTCGTATAGATATGAATTCATATAAGATATTAGCTTGTTTTCAAATCCATGTACATTTCACATGTAATGATGTAATGATATACCATGTATTGTATGAAATAAATGGTGTTTAAACTAACAGTTAATTGCATTTCTGCAGAACTATTGCCAGTATTGGGTTCGTGTGATTTTTACAACGGAACTGTCAACAAGTGTAAACATAAGTTACGTCTAATTCACATTATGTGTACAGTCCCATAGAAAACGAACAGCCAAATGCCAAGCTGATTCTGACAGGTTAATGTTCCTGTTAATGATTTTGTATTGCACTATGGGGTCAGCTAATGAGATAACAAAGCATGCAGAACTACTTTCACTGCCCAGCTGGAGTCTCCAGTAACCGCTAGACACGACCATCGTGCATGAGAATATGTACAGGTGAGTTTTATTACCACCAGCGACTATTATGGCCGTAATCTTTGCAGCTTAGGTCCAGATCAGAATGAGCAGTCACATCAGGATCTAGACTGTCAGTTTATTTGATACTGAATGAATGACTGTTAAAACGTTTGATTAGAAAAGTTTTATAAACTATCAACAGAGCTCAAGCTAAGGTGCGTAATTTTATCAATTCTGGATAACAACAAATTTCTGCACCAAAAAATGGCAAGTTGGGAGTCTCAATGATCTCAATGAGACGATTCTAAAGGACTCCTAACTTGATATCTTTCATTGAGAAATAAGAATTTCGCCACCAAATTATACACCTGACACGGAGCTCGATCTGTATCAATCTCAAGTCCGCGCAGTCTGATCAGGGCTAAAGTTTTTTGAAGGAGTAATATTAATTATACCAGGAAAACACTTTGACTCCCAATCATTCTCAGTGTCAATTAGTGCAAATATTCTAATCAATAACACACAATTGCAAATTATACATATTTGGCCTTATATTTGTATATGCGTATACTATGTATACAGTGATCCGTTATGAGACCAACCATGTAAGTAATTTGATACATTTCCACAGTTGTCATAGTTCATGAAAAATATTTACATAATTTATGATTTTCTTCCGTACATGACAACGAATATTTATGACACTTTCAAAGCATATTGCAAGATGTCATCATTTACTAAAAAACACAAGGCTGTTATAAATATTATTCTTTGAATATCGCGGATGCTATTATGTATGAAATCAATTGAGATAGACGGAATGGCGAACCGTGCAGACCCTGATCAGACTGCGCGGATATACAGGCTGATTTGGGTAGCGGTTTGGCAGCATAGATCATAAGCCCCATTTCTCCGTCATGACAACATATGCCATATGTATGCATGTATTGTCATAGATAATTACAGGTTTTGCAATCGTGGTGCCATAATTATGTGCTCTTCATATTACTGCTACATTTTGAATAAAATATAAAAATACAGCAAATATCTAGTACATATCTCTGCTATCGAATAATAACAAAAAAGATTAGAATAATTATTATATCTTCCCATTTTAGTTCAGAAACCAGACATATTTATTCTGTCCTATGCAGTGGTCAAGCCGCCTGACCATATCCATGCGCGGACACAAAATAGTTCTCACACGTCCATTTTCATTTTCGCACATAAGGATTATGTTTGGCGATTTGGCTTCTTGTTAGTTTTCGTTTGTTTAGTGGAATGCATACATATATCGATTCACCTCGGTGTATATATTGAATACGATTTTATATTATAATGGTATCATAGATAGTATTTTGGCCCGCATATTCCTACGCCGTATTGGAACCATTTTGGCGGGATTTGGAGAGGTCTTCGGAACACATATTTTGGTAAAATCTGATTTTTTTTTCACAATATATTTGTCGTTGGTCAACCGATTTTGACGGGAGAAAAGGCATTTTTGCATCTCTGATAATGATAAAATTGATCATAGCATTATTTATAGATTTTATTTGCGTTATAACATATTTAGAAATTTAACTGGGAAATTTCAGAATCTTTATCATATCGCCTAATGGGCCATTTGACCCGGTGTTAGGAACATTAAAGGAACATTAAATCTCACCGTAGGAACATTAAATCTGGTTGGTATCAGGGATGCAGACAGGTTTATTCCAGTATCCAGCTGTGCAACTCGGGTTTCCTGACCCCACGTTTTCTTTGAAGTAGTGGGGTTTACAAGTACCCGACTTTCTATGGGAGCGTACACCTAATGATGTGATTACCCATCTGTAACACAGGTGGAAGACTCGGACCTGGTAAATGGCTCATTTGTAAACCGATACCCCACCCACCAATTTCCGTACAAGACACTATAGCGTTTTCAAGGTAGGAAAGAGCTTGGAAAAATGTCGTAGTTTTGGACTCGCTCAAACACCACACATTTCGATTTTTCTGCTGACTTATGTCTTTGGTAATCGATAAATGTCTTAGGTCTTCCAAATATATGCAAATGAAACATACTATGTTTTAAATATTTATATTAATTAAATGAGTCACCTGAACAAAATAATATTTTCGACAGATTATAAAGTATGATCATTGCAAATAAATACGGAGAATAAATTGTAATGCTCGTTAATATTTTAAGGAAACACAGTTATCGCCCCTGATATCAGTCTGGAAATTAACTTCTGATATGAAACTATAATAATTCCACTGGTAAATGAATGCTTATTTTGCCAGAAAATGTCTCAGATGATGTCTCTGGTATAACGAACAGTTTGTGCCTACTGAGTTTGCATGTACTTTTAACGTTTGGAATGCACCAAGTATGTGACATTGGCCCTGGGCTTAACGGGGGCGGGACGATCGTGGAATAGTCACAGGGTGGCATAGGACCATTAGAGCAAGCAATGCGTATGTGAAATATCAAGCATATCCGTGCAAGAAAACAGAAGTTATAAGACATTTGCCCGAGCGTTAAGGTTACACATGCACCAAGTATGTGACCTTGACCATGGGCTTTGCAGGAGCGGGACGATCGTGGATTTGTTGCAGTGCAGTAGAGAAGCATTAGAGCAATGCGTGTGTGACACATCAAGCAGATCCCTGTAAGGAAGTAGAAATTATAAGACATTTAACCGAACGTTAAGGTGTCGGGACGGGCGAACGGACGTGACGTACGGAACGTGCGGACGCCATGACACTATATGCCCCACCCCCTCACCATTCGGTGGCGGGGAATACTATAGGACCCCGTTTAAAAAATGGTTTCGCATCCTTTATTGCCGGTCAATGTGTTTCATTTCCGTATGATCTGACTATACTGGTATTGTAATGTAATATTTTCTACTGGACACGATTTTTTGCGTTTTGCTTTTATCGTAGATTTAATGATTTTGCCTACCGCTTTCAGTAAGTTAGTACGGTCAACGATAAAAATAGAGTAGATATATACAGTAAGAATCAGTAAAACACACAATCTGACACATACATCATATAGTGAATAAGACACAAGCACTACGGTAGTTACACAATGTTCAATGTGCCCTCCATAGCTTGTCGTATACAGGGCCTATTAATTCGACCCAGTCGTACACAATTAACAAATGAAATCAACACCACTCCGCTTAATATGCTAAAGCAGTATAGGCCGTCAGCCAGAAATGGAAACCCTCCCCCTGGGGGATTTTTGCAGACATATATTTTCAGAAACTACAGTCAATTAAGAGTGTTATGCCGTATGTCCACGCTGTGTAACCCGCTCGATGAATGGTTGGCACCATTTTGAATTATACCAACATCGGACTTTACGCAATTGTGAAAAATCGCAATGTTCATTCACATTCGACTATTTCTTATCATTTGAAACAACGGATATAGCATTTGTGTACATGCAATATTCTGATTACATAATGCCTACAGCAGATGATACAAAGCTAAACCAAGTAGTTATAGCCATTCGCCACCCATTGAATTTAAAATGGCAATTACATGCAATACATCTTTTTTCATTTTATACGCTGCCAGAGCTCGAAAGGTTCATATGAATGTGTAGCTACTAAAACCTATACTATTAGTTGTCCAGACACATTTCAGATACAGAATGTGCGTGTTCGTCTCTCTATATGTACATTTCATATGTAAGCAGCCATGACAATTATCATGAATACTATGTTGTGTATTCCAATATTAACTTCTCTGATACATATACAGGTAATTATCGTTATCTCGAAGTTGACCGGACTGAGCAAAATATATTGACATATCCGAACAGAATCGCTTCAAAACTACCGACTTTACTTTACTTCCGGGTTTTCATAAATCGCGCATTTTCTAATAACTAAATATATCGCATATGCATGACACAATTTCCGGTACACAACATTTCTTTTGCAAATCATACCCAATACACATCAATGAATAAGCGTTACATCTAAAGGTCAACGCTCGCCGTTTTTCCTAACGATGTTATTATTCAATCGCAAAATGTAAGACCCACATTTCGTCCCCAAACCATGACGGACCTAGACTCGTCGGCCACAAACAAATTCGGCCCAAGTTGAATCAAATCGGCGTTAAGAAATGTCACGTTCCATTGACTTGATATTGCCACGCCGTAATTATTACTCTTAGCTGTTGACAGGTCATTAAACACAATTTAGTAAAATACATAAATAAAGATTATTATTATTGTCAACAATATAGGTCGTAGACACTAATTTGCACACTGGGTATAGAACATATATATGTTCTACCATGCTGGAATAAGTTGTAGTACATACTACACGATAATTACTAAACTATAGAACATTAAGATAGCTGTACAAGCAATACAAGCAACCTAAGTTGAAAAATTAATGGACAACTATTGTGTACACTTTCAAGATGGCAGTCATACAAGTAAATGCGTTTGTTTGACGAAAGAATAAAAGTAGCTATAGTGGACCCGTTGAAACAGGTACAATAAATATCCCCATTCCACATACTAATGTATTTATTGTGCATTCCAATATTCTTCACATAACCCATTTCAAGTCATCAGCAGGAATAGGACTCAAACGTTATGCGTAGTTGGCACATGTACTTGTAAAACATGTATACAATCAAACCTCCCCGAACAGCCATCTCTCTACAACAACATCCTCTCTATAACAGCCACTATTTTATATCCTAAATGGATGATTTCCTCCGTATCTAACCCTTAGACTGCTGAGCACGAAAATTGTCGTCTGCTGTTGCTTTGCCTTCTTTCTCAATACAAACATGTTTTGACAGCATTTTAGAATCATTTCCATTGGAAATGATTCTAAAATGTTGCCAAAGCATGTTTTTGACGATAATTATTGATGAAAATAAATAAACAGCGGACAACACAATTTAATTCGGCATTAACCTCCCTACAACAGCCACCTCTCTACAACCGCCAGTTTTGCGTCTTCCCATGGGTGGCTGTTGTACAGAGGTTGCACTGTATATTAAAAGTGCATAACATGTGTTGACAACCGTAGAGGAAAAGCAAATATCTGCATCTCTGTAAGGCTGATAACTACTGAAATACATTATGTGTCATACGACAACGTGTGTGTTCCAATGTGTATGACCGTCATCCATTACCAGTGTAAGAGCACACTCGTGCATACTTCATGGTTATTGCCTAATGCATGCATATATATTGCTCAATTAGTGCACAATCTCATTGGAAAGGCATCCATTTACAATAGTGTATTTTGAAAGTGTGGCCTTGTAAGTGAATATTTAACCAGGATCTCTTAATAGTAACATTTGGTAACATGTAAGGTTGATATACCATTCTATAATGTTCATATAAACAAAGCAATTTAAGGTACGTGCTCTTTTTAAAAGCATGCATTTGCTCTGCAAATATATCCACTATATTCATATAGCTGTTATGTACGCATGTATGAACTACTGTTTTGAACATTCAGTGTTCTTAATTGTTTCACATATGTTATTCTACACCTGTTGTGTCAAATTACCAAACAACAAAACTGATGTAGGTATGTAATCAACTTGTAATAGTTCAGATTGGCATACAATTACACCAGTATACCATACGGATATTACATATTTCAAATACGAGAAAATCGCTGAAATGTATTCAAACTGAATATGTGCAAATGTGTCTAAATGTGTCTAAATGTATCAAATACTTCTGAAAAGTTGTATATGTCCTCCAAGTTCACATATATAATTATATAACTGATGGTCATAAATGCGTCTACAATGCATATATATTGGTATGTGTATATTAGCATGCATTTAGTCTATCAAAGCCATTCTGTGATATTCAAAAACAGGCGACCCTATTAAGTGGTACTGTTATTCCAAAGCTGACCAAGATGGAATCTAATACATCAATAGGAGAATACTATTACACAAAGTATGTGCCAACTTTTCACTAAATGTCCGAATTTATCAATTTACAACAGTCAAATTATTTATATTACACAAGCTCATGTGTTACCAGATGTACGAGTTGCCACACACACTCACATGACCATCAATATGCATTTAAATGCCCTAAATGATAACTGTATACCAACAATATATTATGCAATGTATCAAAATCATCTAACAATATGACATAGCCTCTGTCTTGGACTTACTATGCAGTTGAACTAATATCTACATAACATTCAAACTATTTACACGGTCGGTCAGACTCAGGTTTGTGGAAGGTGCTTTGTGCCACATGTTGTGTATTTGTTCAGGCTCTTTGGTCTCCTCGGGATATATAATTCTCTTATTGTGGCATTGAATCAACGTAACAATCCCTACGGTCGTCTTTCAAATTTAGTACACACCTGTTGGATACACTCCATTACTAACGCAACAAGAGACATGTATTTAAGTATATCCTATGGGTTAGCATATTTTGGTGTCAGCACAAGACAATATAATTGCAAAAGCGGCCATGTTGATGGTCATCTTGAAACTGACAGTCATTGTGACAGTGTACATGATTAAGTTTTGGGTATATTAGGTTAAATAATGTTTAATAAGAAAAACGGATACAAAACATGTAGTGTTTAATGTAGAACTGAATACACCAGTGACTGACTGCATGAAGTATATATCGTTACCATGTATTGTATTTATTTTCCAATGTATGCAACTCACGAACAAGGGTTAATTTAAATTATTGGCACATGGGAAGACATATGTGTGATTCTTACTATTGGAGAAAGCCATGCATACTTAGAATAAGCATACACATGCCATCCATCATACTTATTATAATGTACCATCATACATTCTGCCTTGGCCAATGATAATCATCATGCTTGCCTGTTTTGGAGAAGTGTGCTTGGTACCTATCACATTGACAACAAAACTCAATAATAACATTGTTCTCATTGCCAACCGTCAATACATTTCTAAAATACTTTGAAACATTTCTTCATTACTCAAAATGATTGAAATCCATCCATATTTGTCTGTGAAAATAAACAGAATAGCGCACTCTCTGCATAGCAATGTTAAAGTGCTTTAATTACTGAAAATTGCAGCTTCGTCGTTACCCTATTGAACAGCCTTCTGTACGACGCTTATTTTTCGATTTACCCTACCCAGAGAAGAATCTATATTTATGTGAAATTCATCGTAGAAACCGAATCCGAGTTTTAAAATTGCGTAAACCGCGGTTGAATGCCGTATTTTTTACATTTCCATGGTAACCGTAAATTATCTGTGGAAAAAGTACAGATAAAATGTTAACAGTTGTCGCAGTGATTACTGTCAATAAACTTGTGGTAATAATATTGTATTAATAGGACATACGTATATTTCACTCGGGATTATATTTATATATAAATTTCAGAAATTAAATGAAATATTCTGGTAACCATAGCAACCGATATCCTAACAAATCAGCAACAATTTCCTTAGGCAGCATTCTGCACAACGTCTATTTTGCGATTTACCCCACACACAGAGTAAAACTTTATGAAATGAATCTATCTTTATGTACAAATCATCATAGAAACCGAATCCGCGTGTTAAAATTGCGTAAACAGCAGCCGAATACCGTAATTTGGAAATTTCCATGGTAACCGTGAATACTGTGTTGAAAAAATACAAACAAAAAAATGTGAACAGTTCTTGCGTTGATTACTGTTAATAAACTTGTGAAATATGATTTCATTAATAGGATGCACATATATTTGACTCGGGCTTATATTTTTCTTTTAACGTCACAAATTACACAAAATATGACGTAACCATAGCAACCGATATTCTAACCAATCAACTAATAGCGCTGAAAATTGCGCCTACTTTAAATAATGGGATAACATTATGTGGTAACGCACATGTAGAAACAAGTGCAATTTGTGCATGCTGATCCGGCAAATAAATCATAATTAAGAATTTCAAACCAGATGGCCGCGGCCCGCGCATATCATGGTGTATTTATTTGCAGTTTGAATTAAGGGTTGTGGAGATATTAGGTATGTAAAAGCCTTAACACAAATTTTAAAGTCATTTGACCTTGATCTTAGGCATGTGGGCCGCATGGGTGGGCTATATAATGAAAATAAGGATGATAATGAAGAATTATTTGAAGTTTGAAGTAAATCAGAGTAAGTGTTGTAGAAATATAAGGTATGTAAAGACTTGAACACAAATTTCAAAGTCATTTGACCTTGACCTTTGGGCATGTGGACCACATGGGCCGGCTATAGAATGAAACTATGGATGCCGAATAAGAAATATTGGATGTTGGAAGTAAATCGGAGTAAGTGTTGTGGAGATATAAGGTATGTACAAACTTTGACACAAATTTCAAAGTTATTTGACCTTGACCTTCGGCATGTGGACCACATGGGCAGGCTATTGAATGAAAATATGGATGATGAAAAGTATTGGAAGTTGGAACTAAATTGTAGTCACAATTGTGGAGGTATAAGATATGTAAAAACATTAACGCACATTTTATAATAACGCAAACTTCTAAGTCATATGGCCTTGACATTGGGGCAGAAGGGCCGCATGAGTGGGACACAGAATGATTATATGGATGACGCCCAATAAGCATTCTATCTAGCAAATCTGACTTACGGTTACATAGATAGTAGGTATGTGAAAACTTTAACGCAAATTTTGAAAGAAACTTTAACGCAAATTTCTAAGAAATTTTACCTTGACATAGGGGCACAGGGGCCGCATGAGTGGGACACAGAATGAATATATGAATGATGACCAATAAGCATACAAAGTTTCAAGCAAATCCGACTTACGGTTACAGAGATAGTAGGTATTTGAAAACGCAAATGTTGACAGAAACTTTAACGCAAACTTCTAAGTCATTTGACCTTGACATAGGGGCACAGGGGCCGCATGATTGGGACACATAATGAATATATGGATGATGACCAATAAGCATACAAAGTTTCAAGCAAATCCGACTTACTGTTTCAGAGATAGTAGGTATTTGAACGCATATTTTGACAAAAATTTAAAGCAAACTCTAAGTCATTTCACCTTGACCTTGGGCGGTGGGGCCGCATGAGTGGGATACAGCATGAATATATGGATGATGACTAATACGCATATGAAGTTTCAAGTGAATGTGACTTAGGACTGCAGAGATATAAGGTATTTAAAAACTTTAACGCAGATTTTGGACGGAAAGACGCACGGACGCACGCACGCACGCACGCACGCACGGGCGCACACACGGACGCACGGACGCACGGACACCCGGACGTCATGGTGACCACTATGTCTCGCTTTCCGCAAGCGGGCTCGACAAAAACAAAATGGCCGCCAAATGGTTGTTTTATCAATATCCGTTCTAAACATCTGACTGTGCAAATGTACCTTTGCTTATTATAGTATTTGTCTGTTCATAGATGCATATTATTTATCATGTAATATGTTTCCCTGTTGCCCATCGTTCCTGTTATATGTAACAAAGAGATTAAAAATGGCTCCCATACTTTGAGAATATTGCATGTTCATGTATAATGTAATGTTCTGTTATCGACACTTAATTACGCAATTATGCAAATTCCTTTACAAATGTTTACAATAAAATACTATTTTTTATAAGTTTAATATATTATCAATCTAGTATTTTTCTATATAAAAGTGCATCGTGTGTATCGGATTTCGCTCCGAAAGAAACAGCATACATATAAATTTACAAACAAATAATGTCATCTTGGCACATGTTATACATTGACGTTTATTTCAAATTATTTTGCGAGTGTACCAAATATGTAATTGTGTACACGCTTTGCCTGGTAAATATTCATTTCCCATGCACAATACATTTATTTTATATGCGAGGTAAACTGTCAATTCTAACAGCTATAAGAAAAGCTCAGTTATTGCGTTAGACTGGCGCTGAATATATATTGCCACCGTTGAATGAGTTTAACTTTCATCAATAATGTACACTCGTATGAAATGTCACAATAAATCTAATGTAATTGAGTAAAATCATGTATGACGTTTAGCCGACAGTACCATATCAGATAATGAACATACACATACACAATAATAGCAGCTGCAAGTCCTGTGATCGCTGCTTAATCAATTTATGTGTACATGCATATTATGAGTCACACATCCCCATGTAGCTCACCAGCACACACAAGTTTATCAAAACATACTGCATTATACTATGTTCCCGTTACATACACTTACAACGTTAGCATAACTTGCACACTACTATTATATTTAAAGTCACTAAATGTGTTTTTGAAAACAGTTGTGTACATATAATATCTATTCTGAACATGGCGTGCATCTATAACTGTTCATTATTACCCCGACTCAATCATTAATGTCTATTAATGTGTGTCTTACATATCTAGAACTTCAATAAATGTACGTGTCCGTGTTGCCATAACACCATTTTGTAGGACCACCGGAATTATGCGTTCAACTAGTACACATGGGTCACAGATAAATGTGCATGTCTATATCCACTATTTGTTCCTTAGACACTTCGCAAAAAAATGGAAGTTACCAATTGTATGTACTGTATACATGTACGTATATCACGTATCGTTCATGAAATACATATTGCCTATACCAATCACATTCATATACTATTATTTATATTGCATACATGGCATAAACAGATATTGCTTTCAGCAATGCACCTCTATATGTACACTTGTTTAATGACCTATCTACATCACCAATGATTTTTGTTTATATCAAATCATTTTAAAATATTAGCAATGTGATGAACATATATTTAACCACCACCAACAACATGTATGGTTTGTTGTTATACTATACATTCCACCCACATTCATTGATCAACAACAATATATAATTATACCAGAACCTCTTCTATCATAACACAAGGCGGTTTCTTGTACCTCACTAGTCTGCCAGAACACCGACACATGTCTTCTACGCAAAGTGACCTGACTATATTTTACCAAAGCCCAGGTGCATGTGACAGCCATATGCGATTTCAAAATGTAACACTTTATTTCTACAAAACAAATACACATATAGTATGTATATTTGCTAGTATGACTGTGAAGCATGTTTCTGCGTCTAATGGGTTAATTATTCAAATATGACAATATAATAACTGTCCAATTATGTAACTTTGATAGCCGCATATGGCATTAATGATTATATACATTTTCACTAGACGTATTTCTATCACAATGTATTCGAAATTAATTTGTTGGAAATATAATTGATTGGCCTGCAGACTGTTTCTGCCACGTACAATCAGTTTGATATGACAAACACATAATACTATTGGAATGTATATGTAATCAAGAAAATCGCACTGCAACATAAAGGTGCAGACAAATGCGAAAGTTTGCTTTCAGCACGAATAGTTGACAGGAAAGTTATAAACATTATAAATATTTGTTCTTTCTTGTTAATTTAACGGTTGCCATGGAGATCAGCAACACAATCGATATTTCGGTCGCAGTTTTCGCAAAGCAGTACGTCGATATTATTGAACATTTGGTTATTTTGGTGTCCATTTTGAAAATATAATTATAGCATCGTATAATTGGATATGTATCTATTATCAACAGATTCGAGTTGTATATCACTGGTATGGATACATTCAATATTGTACATGGAGTAAAGAATAGAAAAACACAATGGCGGCCATTTTGACTTTCTTGACAATTATGGAAGGATATTCCATCACAATCTCCTGTAATTTATATTTATTTGTGAAGGAAAGCAACGTATATGTGTTTCAACTTGATGAATGTCTGTAATAGTTCGTAACAGAACGCGAATCGCAAAACAAAAATGTTGCAAAACAGCCTATTTCGGCAGCCGTTTTAAAATATATTGCCATTTGCCATTTAATGAAATGTAAAATGTATTATAAATCATTTAAAATTGAAGCTGTGACTGAGTTATAGCAATTTACCCAGTTAATATTGATCAGACTGAAAGTTAACAGTCCTTTTTGAAATAATACAATACTGATCGACGGCCATCTTGAAAAATGGCCGCCATTTGTTCAACCAGCGGCTTTGTTAGCGCAGACAACCAGGTTTGATACACACTAGGCTACTGAATCCGAAAATCATACTCACCAGAAATCCCCCAGGGCTGGGAGGGGGAGGGGGATGGGGGTTATTGCTGGCTCAAAGTCTACTACACTCGGTGTCATCCCGATTCTCCCACTTTGATGAAAACAGGTAAAAACCAAAGTGGGAGAAAGGGGATTTTGGTGCAGTGTTATCATAGCGTCGGGTCACATTTTTCGTATGTTCTGTTTCAACTTTGAACTTGGAAATCATATAGGCCAATATACATGTAGCTGTTTTTTGTTTTTTTATTAGGACACTGATGTGGTAATTGTCTGATGTTTTTATTTCTTACAGATTGTTGTATTCTACGAATATGTAATAAAACATGCAATAATAGTAAAGAAATATTCTTACAGTTTGTTTTATTCTACAAATATGTAAACGAAATGGTAGCTATGTGATAATGGACGGACAGTCGGACATACAGACAATTAGCTGCTTATGATTGTTTTTGCTATATGTGAGAGAGAGAGAGAGAGAGAGAGAGAGAGAGAGAAGAGAGAGAGAGAGAGGCATACAGACAGTCAGAAAGACAGACAGAAAGAAAATAGTGAGACCATATTATATATAGATACCATGAACCTGTAACCACCAACAACAAGACTTTGGCCACCATGCTTGTTGCGGACAAACTTGATTTCAACTTGTGCATTCGCCATAACATTCAGTCAATGTGTAGTAAATGATAAATATACATGATTTATATATGTTCTTCAGAACTATTCTTAAACATTAACATAATTATCAAATTATCAGTTTTAACAGGTCATTGGTAAACTTTCTTTAATCATTTATTACTCAATTCGATTGGCTGTATGATTGGCCAATCATTATTAAATGGTGTTAAATCATTTAATGCTTCATAGGATTTATGAATGTTCAAAGTCAACTCATTTAAAATCCTGTTAATAAGTTAACATTGGCCTAAAATTAATTAATAGGTCAAATCAGTGACCGTATATTGATACTGACTATAGCCCCAAATCGAGAATGGTAATTTACCTGTAAAAAAGTAAAGTGGGAGAATCGGAACATCTGGTCATCAAAAAGTGGGAGATTCGGGATTAAACCACTACACTCACTGGTCAATTCACAATACGAAGGAATCTCGTAGCGGTTAAGTGACAAAGGGATATCGACAGTGTGTGTTCGTGCTCTAATTAACGTAAGTATAAAAATATATATAAAGTATAAATGTTGAATTGTTTTGTGTTCTTTTAAACTATATAGAAGCGTCCTGGTTCAAAAGGCTGAAATAATTTAAGTCATAATTAGGAGATACTAAATCATTATTGAGATTTGTCATGAAATATATTTACAGGAACTGTGATCTTTTCTGTAAATGACGTCGTAAGATGACGAAATGTTTCGTACCAAATGCAGAATAGAATTCATCAGCTTTCAACGTCATTTGCGAAACATATCGTAAATATTGTCGAGACATCACACATGTTCTTACTGTCTGTCCACGTTTTTTAGCCGACGAACCTTTGTCTATACATTACATCTAAAATGTAATAACTTTTTCATTAAAAACAAAATAGTCACCTTTGCATTTTTTTCTATTTAATGAAACCTTTGTTTTCTTAGTTAGATCAATTCCAAGCAATCTAGCCAGGTATCAGAGTCAATTCCAATTTGTTTCGTTTGTTGCACTCCTCGACTTCATTTTCCGCCATATTAAATTCCCATAGACAAACCAATTGTTCGTAATAAAATCAATATTTGACAAAAAATCACGAAATAAAAAAAGGCTAATTTTATTATTATTTAATATTATCGAAAAACAAAATGTTTTTGCATTGTTTCTGTGGCCGTATCGGGTAGGTTTCGAGAAACAGATGGTAGTAGGAATTGAGATATTATTTGAAATACATATTTATGGTGGCATATTTCTGCCGTCTACTACACGTGGTAACGGCCCTGGGTCTCAGATGTGGATGAAATGCGAGCCAAACAATTGGTAAAAGAGCGTTTCAGAGTAGATTTGAATTAGTTTTCTGAACATATACTTGAAAAAAAAACAACAACAAAAAAACAAAGTAAAACAAATAAAATGTATTTAGTATGCAAACCCTTGTGAAATCAAAATAACTTCACTGGTGTCTGATTTACATAGGGTCTACACTAATTTTATATGCAGTTATATATTTCCTGAGCAATTATTTAGATAAATACCGCTGTATTTCAGATAATGATCATAGACACGCTTGGAAACATGCTATTACGGAGTAAGACTATTATACATTCGTGTATGGTACATGTAATGTGACTCTTTGAAATTACTAGTGTATGCATACCACCCTATCAAATGTAAACACAAACCCATGTAATATCTCCTCGTATTTGAAGGAGTCATTACGTATACGTACCAGTGCGATGTGGTTTTCTCCGGGTACTCCGGTTTCCCCACCATACATCTCACGGAGTAATGCAGTTTAGGCCGGAATTAGCCGCCCGCATTACTCTGATTAAACAATATTGACTGTAATATGCACCGTATGAAATCAAATTTTGAAATTTCTGACCATGACCGGCGGTATGGTGCGTGACACTTTCCACGAATATCAATTCCACGAAACTATAAACTATAAGATTAATCTCAGAAGGCTAAACAACTGCCAGCCTGATACACGGCACTCACTGCATCTCACTGCGAGTCCCACATGAGGGTGTAATATTTCTAAGACACCCTTCTGGTCGCATTTGATCCACCACAGTTAGTATTGGAGTTTGTGATGCGTGATCATGCGAGATTAATACCGAGTTGCTAAATTATAAATTCTAAATTGACCAAAAACATGCGACCATGTAAACGCGTATATCTTTGTTCAGAAAATCAAAATTTGTATTTGCTCTTAAAATATATGATTAAACAGTTCATGAGTATTAAATTAATAGCTATTCATGTTGATATTTGTATGAACATGTACTATGTATTTGCTCTTAAAATCTTAAACGGACTTGGCAGTTTTAACATACACTGGTAGATCATTCCATATGTTGACTCCAGAATAGACGAAGGTTGACCTGTATAGATAATTTGGGTATAAGTTATTCATGCACTTAAACATTTGAATTGCTTTTTGATATGTTATTCGATCTTCTATTTTCATTCAATTAAGTACCTTAAACAGGGGTAGTCTATAGGTTTATCCAAAATAGTCGGATCCGGTTTGTTATGCAATTTGTGGTGGTAGCCGATTGTTTGAACAGATATATGCATCCCTCGTAATTGCCCGATACAAAACGTGAGGTAGTAATGGGAAACGGCCAAAAGAGCGGCCGTGTATTAAGCCAGGTGTGTACTGCGTATTAATTACGCGGCAATAAGCGTGTACAGTGCAACCTCTCTACAACAGCCACCCATGGGAAGATGCAAAATTGGCTGTTATATAGAGGTGGCTGTTGTAGGGAGGTTAATGCTGAATTAAATTTTATCGTCTGATGTTTATTTATTTTCTTCAATAATTCTCAATAAAACATGTTTTGACAGCATTTTAGAATCATTTCCAGTGGAAATGATTCTAAAGTGCTGTCAAAACATGTTTTTATTGAGAAAGAATGCAAAATCAACATCGGACGACAATTTTCATGCTCAGCAGTCTAAGGGTTAGATATCGAGGAAATCATCCATTTGGGATATAAAATAGCGGCTGTTACAGAGAGGGTGTTGTTCTAGAGAGGTGGCCGTTCGGGGAGGTTCCACTGTATATATGTTACGTTGAAAACGGATGAAAAGTGCGATAGCACTGGTTTTGTCACAGTCCCAGTCGACATTAGTCTAGTCTATGGTCCTTCTTAATTCAAATATTGATTTTATTGCGAAAAAACTATTTCCCCATGTTAAATCCCCATAGACATCTTGACAGAGTGAAGATGTCTATGGAGATTTAACATGGCGAATTTGTTTGAATTTCAGAAATACTTGACCGATTTTCAAAATTTAACTTTTGTTTTCTTAGTTAGATCATTTCCAAGCTATCTAGCCAGGTTTCAGAACCAATTTCCAAATTGTTTGTTTTTCGACTCCTCCTTCAAATTCTCCACCTCTTTTTTCCCCATGTTAAATTCCCATAGAGAACTAATTTTTCGTAATAAAATCAATATTTGACCAAATTGCCAGAAATGAAAAGAAGGCTCATTCTCAAATTTTGATACAATTTAATATTATCGAAAAAAATACTGTTTTTGCATTGTTTATATGGCCGTAATTTGGGCAGGTTTCATGAAACAGACAGTAGTGTCCTTAATTCCACTAGTATGTTCCGCCTCCTTAAACAGCATGTTATAAACGGGCCAAAGGTGCGACAGCACTGGCTGTGGGTCCCGGTTGGCAAAAGTCTAGTCTAGGGGGCTTCTGAAAATTCAGTCTGAATTGCACAATCCGTTCCGCCTTAGCCAGTACGTTATACTTCAGGCGTTGCAAAAACAAACTCACGGACTGGTAACATTACATACTCAGATTAGCTCGTGGAAGCATTAATAAAGTGAAGAACTGCCAGAGTATCTGTCCTCTAAAACAGTTTTTAAGTATTTCGTAGTATAATTAGGAAATTGCTTAGGTCACTCTCCACGAAGTAGAAGATAAACAAAGATCGCTTCAAACGCACATTTGGAAATACTACTCCGTCATAACGCTTAATAATTTGTAATGCAGTGTAATGAAATGTAATTAAGAGTTATGTACTCAGAACACGCACCCATACACCACGACGTACTAAACAAGAACAATGGGGCTTCTGTGCATAGGTGGTCTTTATTTTCTGGGCCATTTATGTAGTTATTACGAGGCTGAATTCTCGTAGTCTGTTTATTTGGATTTCGTAAGTGTTCTTCATTATTTTGTCTTTTTTTGTATATGGGGAATTAGCTCATTATGTCCAAATAATGAATTTAACAAATAACCACGTTTAACAGTTTTATTTTGTATGTTTCTTGTTTGTTGTCATGTCAATAAATTACCAAATACAAATGTAACATGTTGAAGATGTATCTCCAAACCCACGGTCAGCGCGCCAAACGGCGGCTGTATGTCCGTTTATTACTTTTACATGATGTTTCCTTGTGAACAACTATTTTGCAACTCCCGGAATATATTTCCAATTTTCAATTGCAAACATAATGGATACACTAGATTAACCAAGTGTTCATATTTAAGATTATTTATGAATCAAAGTGCAGTGTAAGAGAAGACTTCGCTGATATGTAACCATTTAAATTATGCGTTCACCATTTTGAATTCATAAGGACAAACGACGAAAAAGAGTGACAATGTCAAAGAACGACAGTTAGGCGACAATGTACAGCGCCTCAAGCATTTCTAAGTCATTGATGCTGCGAGAAACTCGTGCAAGTATCCTTGCTATAATATTTTGTCACGACACCATGGCCATAACGTCAAACATGTATTCACGTTCAGTGACGTCACAAATACGTGACGTCAAGTCATGACGTCATAATATGAGTACTGAGGTACAAGGCATCGCGTCTCATATTAGTGAAAGTTTCAGTAAGTTATCATTTTCCGTTTTCTGTTCACACTTAATGTTAACTGACACCAGTAAACGTAAATGGGAGGGCAAAATGTGAACTTTTACGGCGAAGTTAGACAATTTGAATCGTCGTTTTTCCGACGTCGTTTACCGCTTTCCATAACGTTGTCATTAAGCCCGGTTTTCGTATGGCGCGGGCCATATTATGTTCTGGTAAGTGTGTCAATCTAATATCGTATTTTTCTACATTTAGAAAGGTTTTACAATGTTTGTAGTGAATACAGTTAGCACTGGTGTCGATATCGCTATGCCAATTTTGTTTACAACAATCAAGAACACGCTGTTTAAATTGGTATACACATATAGTTACGTCACCTACGCGGGTTGTAGACACCATCGGGCGGTTGGCGATGGCGGGTGGTGTGACAATGGCTAGTTGTGGACACCATCGGGCGGTGGGCGATTGCGGTTGGTGGGCCGACGGCTGGTGGTGGGCAATAGCTATAATAATCAATGATGACAATAATAACCGTTATGATGATGTATACAAAACGGTCTCATTTACTTAAAAATAGTATACACTCTCGTTCGTATCCGAGCCACCATATCATGGCATGGTGTAGATATAAGTAGGAACGCAACGCCATACGCAATTGCCTTGGACTAGCGGAAACAAAGTGGAAACAGATTGGAGGCAGTGGGAAACTATTGCAGATGTGCGTGTCCACACTCAAACAGCCGAAAATGGCATTACATGGTGGTGGGTGGGATAGAGTGTGAATCAGGTCAGGTAGCATGTACTGCCGATATAAACCAGATGGCCGCGGCCCGCATGTCGAGCCCGCCGAGGCATTTGACCTTGACCTTGGGCACAGAGACCGCATGAGTGGGACACAGCATGAATATATGGATGATGACTAATAAGCATATGAAGTT
Organism: Conchocele bisecta; assembly: GCA_029237695.1. Classification (NCBI taxonomy): domain Eukaryota; kingdom Metazoa; phylum Mollusca; class Bivalvia; order Lucinida; family Thyasiridae; genus Conchocele; species Conchocele bisecta. The sequence goes on along the minus strand of CM055269.1, from coordinate 104,191,387 downwards.
TCAAGTCAATGTGACTTAGTACTGCAGATTATATAACGTATTTAAAAACCTTAACGCATATTTCGGACGGACGGACGCACGGACGGACGCACGGACGGACGAACGGACACCCGGACGTCATTGTGATCACTATATCTCGCTTTCCTCAAGCGGGCTCGACAAAAAAATCATTTCCAGGTGAAGACATTGGATACAGATACTTATCGAATGAGTTGTTGTTCGACCAGTTGATCCAGTGAAAATAACGAAAGCACGTGCTGCGAGCCCTTATATACTAGTGCGGGAATGTAACGCTTGATTGATCATTGAGTTATAGTCCAGTTAGGACAGGAGTTATTTACAGGCCGGTTCAATAATCAAATCCTTAAAATAAATTGGTTTATTCGAGAAAAATAAACCGCAATAGTGGTACAGTCTACATTCGTTTACTCAAAGTCGGTTAAGTCGAATTCCCACGTTACGTCGAAGTCGTGTCCAAGTCCCGTTTCAGATTCTATTATTTTCAACGTAACTGGCTACCGTTACGTCGAATTTCGTTACGTCGAATTTTCGCCAATTCGAAGTAATTGTTAGGTCCCGAAAACAGAAATGTGTGGTATTTCACTCTCGTTAAGTTAAAGTGTCAGTTTTCACTCGAAGTGCGAATTCGCGGCGCCAATTTACCGGATCAAAGACTAAACTTGTTTACCTGTGTAAGCCTCTGTAAACAAACTTTGAATAAGTTTTAAAGGTGATTTACTCGACACCAATTAAACTGTAAGCGGTTTACATGCTTTATTTATTAAGCATAACGCAAGCAAACACATTATAGTTGCAAAATGGGCGTTGCATCCCGTAACGTGTATGGCAATATTTCGAGGGTCTGTTCAGATTTCGTTACGTCGAATTTCGGTTTACTCTAAGTATTTATCACAGTCCGACGGACTTCGAGTAAACGAGCGTCGACTGTAGTTCATTATTTAATAGACAAACACTGTGTGTGTAAAGAAGCGGTCACAAATTACGGCTTTTTTTCTTCATTGTGTAATATTTGTAAGGAGTTGATTACGGGGTTCTCTGACAGTGAACCCCATGCAAATAACTCTCTGGCGCTGCGCTCCGCGCCGTCGTAAATGTAACGCATTTCATCAAAATTGCAAAGTATACTTTGAGGGAGTAATCATTGATTTTTCCGAAATGAATTATTTCATACAGAACTAATGATTGCATATAGTTGATGATTAAAACTATGCAGAATTATTATACTGAATTTATTACATTATCACAGCCAAAATGGTTGTGATAATGTAATAAATTCAGTATAATAAAAATTATTAAATTTATTCTGAAATTGAAAATTTCTCCCTCAAAGTATACTTTGCTAAGAAAGTATACTTTGCAATGTTGGTAAAATAGACCCCTGATGAGATGCCACTCTGCTCTTCTTAGAGCTACCACATAAACGCAGTTTTGTCTAGTAACCGGCGCACATGTCTTGCGCCGGATACTAGACGAAATGTGTTTATGCAGTATCTTTTACATGTAGCAAATGCATGGCAATTCGTCAGGAATCCGGCGCCTATTTCGACGTGAAACATTCTACACCGGCGCGGACTGCAGCACCAAACAGTGTATATGAATATGTTTCCTAAATATATTATTTCAGGCATTTTCGAGTAACTGACAGTTGGAATATCTGAGTAGGCAGTTTCATAAGCCACTGTTATATCACGTTTTGTCCACACTTACGAGGAGATAATTCATCAGCATTAGCAATCGTACATGCGGACGAATGTGATATAACTGTGTTATCGCAACCTCATGTCTATACATCGCCCACGTGCTATGTGAAAGAAGAAACAAACTAGAAAATGTATCAAAGGATATTATCATTCTTTTTAAAGGAGATGCCGCTCTGTCTCATATAATGCCTCGCATGGAAGCGTCCTGGTGTCAATGCTAAACTATATATCATCTCCTAATTAGGGGATACTAACTCCTAATTATGAGATATTATTACTTATTATCTCCTAATTAGGACTTATTATCTCCTAATTAGGAGTTACTATCTCCTAATTAGGAGCTACTATCTCATAATTATGAGATAATATCTCCAAATTAGGAGTTAGTATCTCCCAATTAGAGATAAATTATTTGTTAGCATCGGCACATATTCTAAGTCCTAAGTAGGAGACAGTAAGTCCGAATTACGAGATCATAACTCATAATTAGGAGATACTAAGTCCTAATTAGGAGATACTAAGTCATATTAAGAGATACTATCTCCGAATTAGGAGATAATATCTCCAAATTAGGAGTTAGTATCTCCCAATTAAGAGATAAATTATCCTAATTAGGATATAGAATCTCCTAATTACGAGATAATAAGTCCTAATTAGGATATATTAATTCCTAATTAAGACTTAGTATCTCCTAATAGTATATGTGCGTTTCTGTTGTAGCTCTAAGTAGAGCTGGGTGACATCTCATCAGAGAATGCAAATATTACACAATGAAGACAAAAGCAGTAATTTGTACGGTGTTCCGTTAAGGCCATCGTAATATCGCTATCTGGTCGATACTACGATACTACGATAGTACGATAGTACGATACTACGATGACGATATTACGATACTACGATGACGATAGTACGATAGCACGATGACGATAGTACGATACCACGATGACGATAACGCGATACCACGATAGTACGATGACGATACTACGATATTATCGACCCGATAGCGATATTACGATGGCCTTAACGGAACACTGTTTATCGTAGTATCGTACCATCGTCATCGTGCTATCGTACTATCGTCATCGTAGTATGTACTACGTATCTAGTATCGTACTATCGTCATCGTAGTATCGTACTATCGTCATCGTGGTATCGCCATCCGGATGGACACGCGCATGGCGAAAATGGCTGTACGCCTTAATCAAGGTGGGGGATCACGTGGTTTCCGAACGGCATGACGTCATGTTTTGTAGATGTGTTTACAGTAGATTCTTTGTGAGATGTATAAGTTATTATAAATAACTTTTAGAGCACCCATAAAACACATATGCCATCGTATTTGGTGCGCTACATATCATCAAAATCCGTCCGTTTGTTAGTAAGATTTTAAAGAAAATCTACTGTAAAAATGACGTCACAGATTACGTCACGTCGGAAATCGGGTTCGGAAACCTTGTTAAAGGTACATGCCCACTCAGTAGGCACAGAATTAGATCAGAATTAAATACGTGTATAAATGTGTCACTATTCCACCAGTTCTAAAAGGTACACGTGCCCGCTATACAGATATAATCATTTAGTAATATTTGTTTTACTGATAGTGACGCGCGGAGGTACATGTATCAGGATATGTTCATATGCAAATGAGGCATGGCATTTTTTAATTATTTATATTAATTAAATGCGTCACATGAAAAAAAAAAAATTTTCGACAGATTTTAAAGTATGATCATTGCACATCAAAATATAAATACAGAGACTAAATAGTAATGATCGTTAGCATTTTAAGGAAGCACGGTTATTGCCCCTGATATCTGTGTGTAAATTTACGTCTGATATAAAATGTATAATAATGCCAAGCAATACGTGGGGTAATGGTGAATTAATGTTTATTTTGCAAGAAAACGTCTCAGATGATGTCTCTGATATAAAGAACATTTTGTGCTTACTGAGTGGGCATGTACCTTTAATATCGCAAACAAGAATTTCGGCGCAAACAAGATTAATTTTTAATATATCTATCTTAAATACCTAATCTAATGATGATTATATAATCTAAATACCGGCGAATTACCTCGTCATCCATTGTTTTGATGCGAATGCACATGTCCATTCGGAAAGCGATACTACGATGACGATAATACGATACTACGATGACGATGGTACGATACTACGATGAAGATATTACGATACTACTATGACGATAGTACAATACTACGATAAACAGTGTTCCGTTAAGGCCATCGTAATATCCCTGTCGGGTCGATACTACGAGATCACGACAGTACGATGACGATATTACGATACTACGATGACGATAGTACGATACAATATCGTAGTATCGTCATCGTACTATCGTGGTAACGTGTTATCATCATCATTTGTATCGTACTATCGCCATCGTGGCATCGTAGCATCGTCATCGTAGCATCGTACTATCGTCATCGTAGTATCGTACTATCGTCTTCGTAGTATCGTAGTATCGACCCGATAGCGACATTACGATGGCCTTAACGGAACACCGTAAATTTGTGTCCTCTTTTTTACACACACAGTGTTTGTATACGGAAAAATGAACTCGATTCCGTTCTGATTTTGGTATTTTCCCCCCAATGAAGCAGGTTAAAATGGAATCGAACCCGTTTGCACGGCCTTACATGGCCTTAGCTGTTGATAGGCCGTTAAACACTAATAAACAAACAAACAAACAAAACAATTTTACATAACACATTACACGTAATAAGATAAGGCGTAAACATGGTCAGCTTACAATTACACTCCAAAAAAAAATACATAGAAGGTAAGCTTTTTTATTTTGTAAAATACTGATGATGTTATACACATAACATACATACATAAACTGTTTGTAATTCCCTCAAACGATACATTATTGGATGCATAAACGTTTGCAGGCTGTGACATTAGTCAATGTATGATATATCGAGAGGGTACGTTGTAATGAATTGGTGCCCAAGTGAGATGTTTTGTGACAACGATACGTTATTCTAATTTGATTAGCGTTTGAGCAGCAATCCTGCTAGAAAAATCTGCCAAATGGATAGGTACAAAACCTTAAGGACCCGTTCTATACCTGATCATCGTTTGATTCTAAGATAATTGCTTCGTAAATATGATATAATATATGTATAACATATATGTGAATACTGCCTCGTTACTGTATCCTATACGGCACATGGAGTGGCCAAATCGGCCATCTTTGTGTGTTCCAGCCATCAGCCAGTTTCACCTGTTCTGCCGTTTGACAAAGAACTCAAAATGTGAAGTAGAAAACATATGATATAAAGAAGCTAATCACATGTAGAAAAGCCAGTAGAATGGACTCTTATCAATTATATTATACCAAACTGTAAAATATGTCAGTTTTCTGGACAGGTTTGTCGCAGAACAAGTGAAACTGACTGATGACTGGAACACACAAATATGGCCGGCCTACTTGGCCATTCCATGTGCCGTATAGGATACAGTAACAAGGCAGTATTCACATATATGTTATACATATATTCTATAATATTTACGAAGCAATTATCTTTGAATTAAACGATGATCATGTATAGAACAGGTCCTTAAGGGGCAACAAAATAATTCCACATATTGTTATAAAATAGAGCGTAATATACGCAATGAGATTCTCGGTTGTTTTATTCTTCAAATAAGTATATTGCACGGTTAGTTTCAACACATTGGTGTCAATGTGAAATTTAAAAACAGGTCGTTGAAAATATTCATCCGAAACTCCACAAAAGTAGTCCTTCGATCTGGTTCACACGAACGAAACTATAACACAGGCTGTAAACATCCTATGTAAAAAGAGAAATCTCGCATCTTTGACACGATATTTATTAGAAAGCCCGCCAATGCCAATAAAAGGCCTCCAATAAAGTTTTGATGGCATTTTTTTTGTTACAAATGGGTACCCATGCTGATCGACTTATATTATATGTAAGCTGTCGGATGGGGGTGGGTACCCCCGCAGATTTGCCCTTTAGGGGTCATTTCTGAGGTCATTTAGAGGTCACATTGACCTAAATTTTCTCATCGACATGGGTGTATAGATGTACGTATATGATTTATACCAGTATTGATAGCCTATTGCTGGTGAACTCTTTTGGTATCTATATACATTATGATTCTCAAAATACCGAACTATTGAAAAAAAGACATGTCTGAAATTCAAGATGGCCGCGAATTTGCCTACGAAACAAGAAAATATAATGTTGTACGTCATATCTGTGTTGATAGTTAAGCCAATTTAATAGTCTTAATGGTAATATATATATTTTGCGATAGAGAAATTGTTTACAAACAGTTTGATGCCATTTTATCAAAGTTACTGTTCGTAAATCCAAGATGGCCGCCAAAACAGTATGCTATATTCAATTCGTTCTGATTTAGCCTATTGCTAACAATGAAGATATTTCCTATTAGCATGTCATTTTCATGGAATTTGTTACTAATATTATCCTTCATTTTGTATTATTGATTAAACTAACATATTTTAAAATTGGGACAATCGGAGCTAGATTTCCTGGAACCCCACATTCAAAATGGCCACCAACGCAGTAGCAAAGTATAAGATGAAATATCTCTGTAATCAGATGAAAAAAAAATAAAACTGAGATGTCCTTTTTACAGTTTTATGTACTTTCTGGTAATACATTCAAAGTATCTATTGATTGAGTGTTGTATATAACGGCGTATCAACAGCCACGGTCAATGAAGTCCGGACCAATGGGGTCCATCCGGTATTTAAGCTATATGTACTGGAGGTAAATACTAAAATCAGAACTAACTATTTACATCACTGTATACTCAGCCTTAAAATTAGAATAACAGGACCTGGTTTCATGTCCATACCACACCATAGTGACTTTGTTCCATCTCAAAAAGTAATCAGATTACCACTATTCGTATTTGATTTTAATGGGGTACGACAGGATTTAGCACACATCACGGACACTCAAGGGCCAGCATATCTGATCCTTAAGATAAATCTGGATCTACAATATGGATGATGAACTAGATGAAGGCGACTACATATACAATATTCCAAGAGGGACAAACTATCACCGACATTTCTGACGATTTATTTTGGCTTAAATTATAAGACTAAGACTAAGTAATCAGCATAATTGATCTTCTTCAATAAGAATGCTTCGGATTCTCCAGACATCTGCAGATAACAATACCACTATGACGACTGTAATACATCGCATTATCAACATTACTAGACATTGTTATATCTATATTTGTCAGTTTTATACTGTTGCTGTGAGCCAAATAATTTAATTTGATATGTTATGTACGCGGTATAAGTGATATATTATACCATTCATATATTTTATAAAATACAAAAATAACATATTTAGAACTGGTTATTCTAAGTAGCAAGATTATGTTTTACATTTTATTGTTTATTTTGCAGTTTGGCGGCCATCTTGAATAACTACTTCTTACATTACCTGGATGATTTACTAAATATATAGTATAACCAATGTAAAACAGGTCATGTTCAACACTCTTTTTACATATTTTGTGTGAGCTATGTATGCCTTCAAATAGCGAAATGCAGAAAAAAACTTTTTGTCTTGATTTGACCCATGAATAACCTTGGAACTGCGACCAAACAGTCCACCTTGAGTGTAGACCTATATCTAAGCGTATGATTTTGAAAGGTATAACCCACTTTGAGCACTCATGTGTAAACAAAAATGTAGAAAGGATAATCACCCGTACCCGTGTCTGGAGTGGAATCGTGACAATTTACCAGTTATTCATTTGAAAAGTTCACATATGTAATTATTGGCGGCCATCTTGGAATTAAAGTTAGTAAATGATATTTAGTTAAAATCCAAAAGATAAATCTCACATCTTTGACACGATATCTATGAAGGTGTGAAGTTCTTTTTTTTAATATTCCATACGATATTCAACTTATGCTCCGGACAAGAAATGAAAAAAAGAAAAAAGAGCGACAACTGAAACAATAGCGATGAAATTATCCAAATTAGCGATGCTAGAATAGTCATTCTTGCGTGCGACACACCTTTGACTCAATATCTTGTATGCGTGTGTGAAGTTTTGTTAAAATATTGCACACGCTATTCAACTTAACCCTTACACCGCTATCTTAATTTTTTGTCGTCTGTTGTTTATTTTCCAGTTTTATCACCATGCTTTAACAGCACTTTAGAATAAGTGCTGTCAAAACATGTTTTTATTGAGAAATAAGGCAAGATATAAAAGTAACAGCAGACGACAATTGTTGTGCGTAGCGGTCTAAGGGTTAAGATGGTCCAGACAAGAAAATGTCTTCAGACGTGACTGCTTGACTGGCCTTAAATTCATAATGGAGACGCCCATTCAACGTATTGCGTTTATATCCCAGTACATTACATTAAGCCCCACGTGATGTCGCATCCGTGTTCTATGAACACATTTTCTTGTTTACTATTATTGTTATAAAGCCTACAGATAATCCTTGTCATATGCTATCGTGCTTGAAGATACTCTAAGTAATTACTTATTACAAATTTGGCTGCAACTAAGATTTTTAAAAAGAGTATAGGCCTAAAATTTATCGAAAATCAAACTATAGTTTCGCAGAAACATTTTTGGTGTTGTGCATACTTCTAGTAAACGCCTGCTCTCTTGTGTCAGTCTCTGCATGATAAAAATAACTGTCGCACGAACGTGAAATTATTCACAAACTCTAGCTTGACATTGTCTCATATATATATATATATATATGAACAGTATAAATGACGATACATACACACAATTTCGTGCAATTATTGGAGGGGCAAACAAATACTCTGCCCCCCACCCCCACACTCTCAATATACTGCCCCCTGCTCCTACGCCTATGTTATAATATGACGTGTTGTAATTTAATACTGCCAACAGATAGTTATCTGAAAACTTGGGTCTCGACTAATCTACATGTGCAGTGTTGGTACAGTATGCTTGCATCACATTTCAGACACAATATCAAATATAATTAGTCCATAGAAACAAATGCATATTTGGAGGTCAAAAACAAATTACACGATGATATGTTTAACGTCAAACATGATGCCAATAATCGGGAAGCACGTCGTTAATGGCTGTTCATGATATATTCGCAATTTTTTTTTTTTAGAATAAATAGAGGATCTCAAACGAGTTTCCATTTGTTATGAGATTTATAAAACGAGTCACGCACAATATTTGTGTATTTTCTTTATGCGCTGCAAATGACATTTATCAATCAATCGCACCATTTTATTTGATGAAGTTCCTCAAAACATGCGATATATTCAAGGGCATACTATCAGAAACTGTGATAAACAAGGGAAATAATTTGGGTTGGCATAATTTAGCATTTTTGCCGTACATGCACCAGTAAGAAAAAAATGTGAAATGTCTTAATTTTTGCTGCGAAATGATATAGAGAATACCAAGCTAGTGTCTTTTGATATTAAGTTTATCAGGCAAAGCTAGGTAACGCGTAGGAATTCCGAGGCTTGCCGAGGAGTTCCTACCGTTTCCGAGCGGAGCCTGATAAACTTGGTATTCTATTTATCAGGTAACGTGTTATGCTCGAACATGACATTATATGACGTCATATTATATGGACAGAACGCGGACTTGTTTACGTTACGTCATTACACCGACGTCATTCTGTAGCGTCACGTGACGTCATCCGACCAATGGAACGTCAGTTTTCACTTCGTTGTAACCCGGATGTTTATATCAGGGCAATGCCTGATACAACAATATGTTATCAGTCAGTACGTATTCGGTCAATGCAGGGCAGGTTACCTGATAAATTCTATACCACATTTAGAAGAAAAAAAACATTTCCATTATAGACGGTAGTGTAATTTTTGAAGAAATAAAGGATATTCCATTGTACATTTTGAATAGCGGGAAATAATACACAAGTGTGCATCGGCTTCCGCGTAAGCAACGAGTGAGCGTAGCGAACGAGTTGCTTGCACGGACGCCGAGGGACACGAGTGTATTATTTCCGTTATCCAAACATGTAAATAACATGTAATAAAAATTAAACATGTTGCATGGTAGCTCGTTGTTTCCAAGAAAACAGGCGCGTAATTACGGGTGTTCTCTTCACGGTGTATTATTTGTAAGGAGTTGATTACGGGTTTTCTCTCACAGCGAAACCCGTGAAAATAATTTGCAAGAGTGTAATAAATTATATTCGTAACTATCGATTGCAAAACATATGTATATTATTGAAAAATAACTAACTTTGCAACCCTAGTTATTTTGTCAATATTATAAACATTTTAGTTACAAATTCCTCTTTTTTTTCAAGGCGATTTATAGGTACAATTTGGTTCTACGATACAAACCTTCCATTAAAGGTTTTTTAATTTAAACGCTTTTTCCTATAAATCATTTTCATCAATTTCTAGACGTATCTGAGAACCAGTGCCGTTAAACCCTTCAACACTACAGACCTCTTAAACGGCTCTACTGGATCTGCACTGTTTGCAAGTAATTTTCATATTTTTTTTAAAAACAATCACACACCTTTTTATCATTGGAGTTGTCTGAAAATAATTTTGTGGCGATTGGATTGGTACTTAAATTAACATATAATTACAGTCCATTTAGGGTTGAAAGCGTTAAACTGTTTAGGATGTGTATACAAGAATGAAACTGATACGAAACCACCCTCACCCCGCCCCGATCCAACTGTCGAGGACGGCAAAACAGGATAAAAAGACACAACCAATCAAGACTGATGAATGTACTCTAAAAAACTGTAACGCAAAGAAACAAACTTTAACGCAATATACTAAGTAATTTGACATACGTACACGAAGTTTCAAGCCAATCCGATCTATATTAATAACAGTTATGTAGTGGGTACCTGAAAAATGTTAAAGCAAATCTCGCACAGACAGACCCACAAACACACAGATGGACAATGCGACGAATATATACACCCCTGACGCACTTTTGTCAGGTAACCTGCCTTGTATTGACAGAATAGTACTGACTGATAACATAATGTTGTATCAGGCATAGATAACGACGTCATATGTTGTCATTTTCGACCATAAAACGTTACCTGATACATAGAATACCAGGCTAGTGTCTTTTGATATCAAGTTTATCAGGCTCGGCTCGGACACGTTAGGAAATCCTCGGCAAGTATCGGAATTCCTACGAGTTTCCTAGCCTTGCCTGATAAACTTGAAATTAGAAGACACTAGCATGGCATTCTTTATGTATCTATATATTCTTCCACCCCAGGTAACAGCTGAACATGCCACATCTACGGTGTTGTCAACCCAGTAGGTGGGTGAAGGTAGTCGTGATTTACTTCATTTCGCTTATGGCTGTATTGCTAATCAAGGTCCACACCTTCGATGGTGAGTACATTTGTGGCGTTGACTGGAGAAATTGGGCTTATGGGATTTGTGACTAGTGAATCTCCTAATCAAATAGCATACAATCTATATTGTTTGCTACAATCATGACGGGTGTTTCATTGATGGAATGGCGATCAGAGTAGATCCTGATCAGACTGTGAGGATATACAGGCTGACCTAGATCTACACTGATCGCAAACCCATAAGTCCCATGTATCCAGTTACATCACAGACAAATGTTAACTCTTTAGAATGACTTCACGGATGAATGCAGGTTATTATAATGTGTCTTGTTACTTCACATATAAAGGCAAGTCTTTAGAATGTGTTATTGTGGCTTCACAGACAAATGCAAGTCTTTATAATGTGTTATTGTGGCTTCACAGACAAATGAAAGTCTTTAGAATGTGTTATTTTTGCTTCACATATAAATGTAAGCCTTTATGATGTGTTATTGTAGCTTCTTAAACAAATGCAAGTCTTTAGAATCTGTTATTGTTGCCTCACAGACAAATGCAAGCCCTTATAACAGAATCCCAAATAGAAACGGATTTTCCCAAGCATATCCCTTTCTGGCTCACTTTTTTGCTCTCTCGCCACGACTGATTTCCATGTTTGAGCAGTTTTGGGGTCGAAATGTGGTCAAACTCGCAAATTGGAAGCTCATCAAATTGGCCTCTAAAACTGATCATTTCCAGGTTTGAGCAGTTTTGGTGGGCATTGTAGGAAATTTCCTACATTAGAAACTCTCCATTTGCAAGTTTTCGTAGTTATTGACAGCAAAACAAACAACGGAAAATGGGCAGTGTTATTTAATAAATTAATTTATTAAATATAAACTAGATTGTGGGAAATTTCCCACAATTGAAATACAGAATGTACAATTTAACAAAATAATTACAAATTGGACACTGAAATGCCAAAAAATACAACTCCGACAATATCCGAATACAATGAACTAAACATGATGATTAATCAGTTTTCACTGTAGGAAATTTCCTACGTTCGATTTAGGTGTTTTACTTTTATCTAGGAAATATTGTTAAACTTCTCTAAATAAATTTCAACACTGAAATTCAAAACATACAACTTTGACAATATCCAAATGTACATCAATTTAATTGAACGTAGGACATTTCCCACAATTAAACCTCATTTACAGAAAAGTCAGAAACCGATCGTCGGAAATTTCCTACGTTTCATTCAAGTGACTTACTTTTGTGCAGGATATATTGTCAAATACATGTAACTTTCAACACCGAGATTCAAAACATAAAACTTTCACAAAACTGTGATCAGTCGTATTTGTTTTACAGAAACAACAGAAACCGATCGTAGGAAATTTCCTACGTTCGATTCAAGTGATTTACATTTGTCAAGGATACATGTATATTGCCGAAGTTCTCGAAGTTAATAAATTTCAACACTGAAATTAAAAACATACAACTTTGACAATATCCAAATGTACATCAATTGAATTGAACGTAGGAAATTTCCCACAATTAAACCTAAAAATCATTCATTTTATATCAGTCATATTTCTTTTACAGAAAAGTCAGAAACCGATAATAGGAAATTTCCTACGTTCGAGTCAAGTGATTTAAAGTATCTAGGATATATTGACAAAGTTGTCTATGTTAATGAATTTCAATAATTCAAAACACAACTTCGACAATATCCAACTATAACTCACTTGAATAGAACGTAGGAAATTTCCCACAATTAAACCTCAAAAGTTATTAATTTTATATCAGTCGTATTTATTTTAAAGAAAAGTCAGAAACCAATCGTAGGAAATTTCCTACGTTCGATTCAAGTGATTTGCTTTTGTCCAGGATATATATACGAAGTTCTCTATGTTAATAAATTTAACACTGAAATTCAAAACATACAACATACAAGGAAATTTCCCACAATTAAACCTAAAAAATAATTCATTTTAGATCGGTCATATTTGTTTTACAGAAAAGTCAGAAACTGATCGTAGGAAATTTCCTACGTTCGATTCAAGTGATTTAATGTATCTAGGATATATTGACAAAGTTCTCTATGTTAATAAATTTCAATAATTCAAAACCCAACTTCGACAATATCCAAGTATAACTCACTTGAATTGAACGTAGGAAATTTCCCACAATTAAACCTAAAAAATAATTTATTTAGTCGCATTTGTTTTACAGACAAGTCAGAAACCGATCTTAGGAAATTTCCTACGTTTGATTCAAGGATTTACATTTGTCTAGGATATATTGACGAAGTTCTCTCAGTTAATAAATTTCAACACTGAAATTCAAAACATACAACTTTGAAAATATTCAAATGTACATCACTTGAATTGAACGTAGGAAATTTCCCACAATTAAACCTAAAAAATAATTAATTTTATATCAGTCGTATTTCTTTTACAGAAAAGTCAGAAACCGATCGTAGGAAATTTCCTACGTTCGATTCAAGTGATTTAAAGTATATAGGATATATTGACAAAGTTCTCTATGTTAATGAATTTCAATAATTCAAAACACAACTTCGACAATATCCAAGTTGAAGTATAATTCACTTGAACGTAGGAAATTTCCCACAATTACACCTAGACAATAATTCATTTTAGAATAGTCAAATTTCTTTTACAGACAAGTCAGAAACCGATCGTAGGAAATTTCCTACGTTCGATTCAAGTGATTTACATTTGTCTAGGATATATTGCCGAAGTTCTTGAAGTTAATACATTTCAACACTGAAATTCAAAACATACAACTTTGACAATATCCAAATGTATATCACTTGAAATGCACGTAGGAAATTTCCCACAATTAAACCTAAAAATCATTCATTTTATGTCAGTCGTATTTCTTTTACAGAATACTTAGAAACCAATCGCAGGAAATTTCCTACGTTCGGTTCAAGTGATTTACTTTTGTCCAGGATATATTGACGAAGTTCTCTAAGTTAATAAATTTAACACTGAAATTCAAAACATACAACTTTGACAATATCCAAAAGTAAATCATTTGAATGGAACGGAGGCAATTTCAAACAATTAAACCAAAAAAATAATTCATTTTAGATCAGTCATATTTGTTTTACAGAAAAGTCAGAAACGGATCGTAGGAAATTTCCTACTTTCGATTAAAAAAGTAATTCATTTTAGATCAGTCTTATTTGTTTTACAAAAAAGTCAGAAACCAATCGTAGGAATTTGCTGCGTTCGATTCAAGTGATTTACTTTTGTCTAGGATATCCGTCAAGCAATCGGTCAAGTAATATTAGTTATACCATGATGAAGAAACTTGCACAAACTTTTTCTTACGGAAAAAAAGTGTGTTTCCGCAAAGATATGAAGGTAAAACAGGCCATAATCATGTTACTGGCGGCATGAGTGTGTTCGCAATGTTCACATGCATCAAGTGTCCAAACATTGAAGCAATCCGTCAAGTAATATTAAAGTTATACCATGATGACGAACCTTGTACAAACTTTTTGACAAAAGCGGCACATGCACATGATTGTGAGATATTTACTACAACTAAGGACATACAAGTTTGTCAATATACATAGCAAAGCCATAATAAATATATGTTGTTCAACTCAACTCAACATATCTTTATTTACATCCCATTACAGTGAATAACATGCAACATGGGGAAATAAAACAGAGTATATATGCATGGCGGTATCTGCTACAGTACAATATAGTGGTTTTTCAAATATGTAAATACCGTATAGTATTCAATGCACGAAATATATTACTATTGCATGTCCGTATTAAACATGAATATGCGCAGTGTATATATGTTTCTGGGGAAAGCCAAATCCATCATATTCCTAGTAATAGTATAGGTAATTGCAGAGAATTACTTGCGATGCGGATTATCGACAAAAATAGTGGTGTCGGTACGCCGAGTGGATTATATTACAAATGTATCACGTACTGAATGTGACGTACTGAATGTGACGTACATGGTTACAAACATGTCTGCGCACAGAGATACGTACTGTAAATGCTCAACAGTGTTATCAACAGAAGCCTAGATCGAAACGAAATATCTAGGAGACTGTTATATTCACGCGTTCGTAGCTATGTTAATACACACTGTAAATGCGTATCATCTACAGAAGCCTAGACAGAAACGAAATATCTAGGAGACTGTTATGTTTATGACATGGTAATATAATAATACTTTTGTGCACATAACTATTATACAAAGGCAGTCACTATATCTGCAGACGTACATTTCACGAGCAAACATGATATACAACATATACTTCCAACAATGTGCATGATAGAACTAAACAGAAATATCGAATTGTATGTGACACGGCCTCGTGGGTAAAGCTAATAATGTCCATATGAAAGAACGTGTATCACTTTCGCAGCGAGTTTGTCATCCGACCATATCACGTATATCCATGATCCGGCACGTGTCACACTGACTACAATATTGGGGAATAGCAAAGGCGGTGTATAAGACAAACCAAATACCAATAACTGTTCACATAGGTATACATAATCGACATTGTAGATTAGTATAAATCGGCTATGCTGGACTGCATTCTTACAGTTAGTGTATTTAGTGGACCAGACATCGTTCACTTGTTATATCATTACCAGTGTCGCTATGTGATAAGCGGGCCTATTGGACTCTCGCCCGATGCAGTGTCGGATCAGAAGGCAGAAACGTGCATCCCGGTATGGACATCACTGTGAGTGTAATTTGTATGACAGAGTATCCATATTTGTAACAGGAATCTAAATAGGTACATATTCGGGCTGCACGGTTGTGCAAGCTAGCACGGGACTGCATTGTTCGGGAGCCAAACTTTCTCTGTCTTAATTGGTATGGTAACTTAGCGAAACTTGTTCATGATTACGTTTGCGAATTTACTCAGGTTAATTAATTCGACTTTATCTTCGGTAGTCATTAATAATTTAAATGTATGTTCGCTTGGCATTTCATGATATCGTGAATGGATAAGCTGTTCACGTTCAGTACGAAAAATGGTACATTTTAAAAGGTAGTGTTTTTCGGACCCTACCTCGTTTAAGTTGCAGAGTCTACAAATGCGGTCATTGAGTTCATCGCCAGACCATCGTCCCGTTTCTATTGGGAATCTATGATTAGCTGTGCGTAATCTAAGAAGCGACAATGCCGAGTTATGTGGTAGTTTTATTAAGTAATTCTCAAAGGATATTGCTGATTTAAAGCTATCATAAATCATACCTTTATTTGAGTTATTTGGCAGCATTCCAGCTTTGTATATATTGGTCAACCAATGTACGTTTAACTCCAAATTGATGCTTCGGTTTTGTAGTGTTAATTGATTTAACCATAAGTCGTGTCTTCCTACTGACGTTAATATGTTATAAATGCATGTTGGCCATTTATATTCAACTTCAGGATTATTAAGCATTGATAAGTATATAAGGTATGCATATTTGGTATGTTTACCTGTAATAAGTCTATTCCAATATCCTATTAGCCTACTTTTTACAATTATCGATAGTGGGTAACGGCCTAGTTCTCCGTATAACTTATATATCGGTGTGCTTTTTCTAGTTCGGGTTATTTTCCTCAAAAAAGTCGTTATGTACCTTTTCGATCATGTTAAGAGTTTCAAAGCCCCATACCTCGCAATTATACGTTAATATGGGTACAATTGTATGATCGAATAGCTTGAGTTGGAGGTCGATGGGAAGGTCAAGATTGTATATTCTCGTGTAAAGCAGATACATTGCTTTTTTTTGTTTTTCCTGTTCTGTTAAGTGTTTTCGAGTAGTAGCAAACGAGCCATTACTAGTAAAATATACACCCAGGTATTTGTATTTATCTATGATGTTTATATTCTCACCGACAACTTTGAATTGAAACCTATTAGTATTACGTGCCCCAAAAACAATTACATTGCTTTTCGATAAATTAACTTTCAGTTTCCATTCGTGGCAATAAGTGGAAAAATAGTCCAATGAATTTTGGAAATCTATTGGATTATCTGATAAAATTAACGTATCATCGGCATATAGCAAAACAAGTAGCCTCAGCCATTGATGTGCATCACCATATTGAATATTTACTCCTTGTGATCCTGATATTATTAAATTTGATTCTAGGTCGTTCAGAAACATCGAAAAAATTATGGGGGACAAGTTTTCACCCTGACGCAATCCACGTTCGCATACAAAAAAGTCTGATGTTTGACCTTCACTAAAAATGCATGATTTAATTATTGTTGTACATATTGTAGATCAGGCGAAATAATTTTTCATTTATTGAGGAAGATAGTAGTTTTTGCCAAACGCCCACCCTCCAGACTGAGTCAAACGCTGCAGCGAAATCAATAAATGCACAGTATAGTTTTTTCTTGCCCTTTTTCATCAGTTCTATTAGGCTATGCAGAAGAAAAACATGGTCGGTGGTTGAATATTTTTTCTAAAACCAGCCTGATTCTCATTAAGTAGATCATTTTCTTCTACGAATATATTTATACGTGTATTTAAAATTGATGTAAATAATTTGCCTAAGCAGCTGAGTAAAGTAATAGGACGGTAATTACCGGGTTCTTTCGAATCTCCCTTTTTGTATATTGGTATGATGTAACCCTCGAGCCAGCATTCTGGCAATATTCCAGTATTTAATACTCTGTTAAACAAGTCAGCATAAACTGGTACCATACTATTCTTTGTGCTCTTTATGTATTCATTTAAAATGTTATCTGATGGACTAGAAGCTTTAGCATTGTTTAGGTTAGAAATATGTTTTTATTATTTCATTTTCAGATATTGGGCCGTTAAGTTTCTCTTCGCTGTTGAGTAACAGATCATGTGGCAAGTCAAAATGCTCATTTTCGTCATTATTCTGGTTGCTTTGCTTGAAAAAATCGTACAAAACATCGATTGGTGGTAGGTCCATTTTGGACTTTGTTTTCAGACAGTTGAGAAAAGTCCAGTATTTTTTGGGGTTCGTACTGTGCATATTACGCAGTTTATTAGCATTTTTATATTTATACTTGTTAATATATTTGTGCATAGTTTTTTTGTAATATTTACTTTCACGAGCTAATTTGCCTTTGTTATAGCTACTTTTATTGTGCTGATATTTCTTTTTGGCTCTATGATACCCTTTTCGTGCTCTCTTACATTCATGACCAAACCATGGCTTGTTACTATCTGAGTTTTGTACATATTGTGAAGTTTTATTAAAAGTTTTAGTTTATTTGCTGCCACTTCAAACACCTGTGCTATTTCAGTGGTGATTCGATTTATTGAATCCTTTGAATCGGGCAGTATGAGTAAATTATTTAATGTCGTAATATTAATATTGCGTGAAAAAGTTTCTGACAAATTATTATTCCATCGTTTCGTTTTCTTTTATGTGTGAGAATTGCGCGCATTTTGTACAACTCGTTTACAATTCAAATCCACACTCAGACAGCGTGTCCGTCCGAGAATAACGGGTCGGTCTCTGTAATTTTTAAAATCAGCGATATGATGAAACATATCAACAGACGCTATCGCGTAATCAATAACTGATTTGTTTCGGAATGTGAAATCACCGTTATGTTTATCAGATCTGCGCGACCTTTATTTTAGTAAAAATAAATTATTATTTCTACATGTTTCGATTAAAGAAATAGCCATGTGGGTTATTCGTTTTCTTATCTTTAGACTGTCGTTGCAATGGGTAACCTAGGTTTTCTAGTGTGACATGCTTAGAAAAGTAGTTCATTGTTTCGGTATCAAAAATCAAAATGAGACGATAAAAAATCATCCGATACAATATAGTCAGGCAGGCATGAGGTTCTGGCATTTACATCCCCAAGTAGTATTGAGAATGTATAATTTGTACAATATTGAGCAATTTCCTCATCAAGCAATATCATTTGATCTTTCATCGAGATAGCGAGAACCAGTAGGTGGCAAGTATATTGCGCCTAATAATATATCGCTATCCAAGTTCATTTCATGTTTAATCGTCAACCATATTATGTATTCACATGTGTTATGCAAAACAGTTGTAGAATCCGAGAATATCATCCTTGATATATACACCAATGCACCAGATCGTTTGGATGATAGTGTGTTTCTACATTTACTATGAAAAGTATAGCCCTTTACATCAACTACATCATGCGGGCTCATATTGGTTTCTAATACACAAAATATATCAAACGTACAAAGCATATCTATAAATTCTGGATAACAAAGTCTACGCTTCAGTCCATTTGTGTTTAAGGAACCAATTCGTAAGGGGATATCGCTACTATGAGAGGCTTTCCCCGTGCTGTCCTATCGTGAGACACTCCAGTGGTCAGTTCAGGAGAAACCGTGTTATGCCGCGCCGGTGCGGAGCCTGACGGTGGATTGTGTACCGACGATGCGTCAGCGAATGTTCCGGGCGGTGATCACTGTTGCCGAGAAGTGACGGCGATTCAGGGTCGGGAGTTACAGTCAGTTCGCTGTGTGTCGGGATTAACTGTGGGAACATCTCTCGAACTTGGTGTAACGATTGGTGTGCCCTCACCTTGGGACGTGTCAGTGGTGGGATCTGGGCGCTAATAAGTGATGGGGATACAGGATCGTTAGCTACGACGTGACGAGTTGGGACTGCTGGTGTATCAGTGGTCGGGCTTGGTGCGATTGAGTGCGGGCATTCGACGTGGAAGGCTTGGGAAATGGGTGAATGCACGCCTTGAACAGCCGTGATGTCCATAGCAGTATATCCAGTATCTGATGAGTCGTCGGGACGTATCACGAGGGGGGGGGGGGGGGGGGGGGGGGGGGGGGGGGGGGGGGGGGGGGGGGCGCACGTGTATTGCTCCGCTCTGCACGTGGTGTGTTACTAGTGCGTTCGCTGGGATTAGACCGCAAACTGCTCACTGACCTGTTTATAACTCACTCGACTGCGCCGCATGAATTCGTCCCACTGTGGGAACATGTCCACTATGACTCGCCCGTTATGCACGAGTTTGGCAGGGTAAACAATGGACACGGAATTCCCAGTACCTGTGTGACGTGACCGCAAGTCTTTGTATCGAGGCCATAACATTTTACGTGCCTGAACTATTTCATGCGGGAAATCCCTGCTGATACTGTAGGTTTGTTTTTCAACATGTGGCCTTTTGACAGAATATTATTCAGTGTCAGTGAAATATGTGAAGGCAACGATGATAAATCGCGTGTTGCCACTGCGGAATCTGCCCAGTCTGTGCGCACGATCCATATACATTTTTGCCCTCACCTCCAATGCCCAGTTCGGTTTGCAGAAATTCTTGGATTTTCTCAACACAGTTTTCATACCGAGACTCGGCAAGGCCCTTGAACAGAAGGTTGTTACGCCGGACACGTGCCTCATTGTCAATTGATTTGTACTCGAGCACAGTGATGCGGTCCGAATGTTAAGGACGGTTTCCTGTGTATCACGCAATGTATGTGTGGCACTGATCGCACGATCCAACTTGGACTCAAGATGTTTTATTTTGGTCATGGTCGATAGAATGAGGTTCAGTTTTTCATCTGTAGCCAGGGAATCATAATTAGTGGCACTGGGATTATCATCACTTACATGTGTCATTGCTGGTCCCTCCTGTACTTTTTCCTTCCACGTTTTTTGATCGTTTACTACGCATTAGCGACCATTGTTCATCATCACTGTCAATGTCAACAAACACATTTCCGCATCTTGTTCGCCATAACGGGCACCTGCACGTGCACCACTTTTCACCGCCAAACTATAGTCCATCCTGATAGTTTATGTAGAAAACACTAATACCACAATAATCCAAGCAACTTCATACATTAGTATACCAACAAAATTCCTGTCTAGTTACTACGAAACCGCGAAAATTACACTTATTTCACAGAGCTCAGATTTGTGTAAGATACCGCCATATTGTCACGTGACTCACGTTGTTTACATGGAGAACTATGCCGAGGAGGCAGAACAATTTATTTATTTAATGGTGTTTAATGGCCTGTCAAAAGCTAAGGTCGTCCTAGGCCATGTTAATTAGGTCAAATCTCATATGTCATCTGTATGGGGGTACCGTCAATGGAAATTCAATGGCAAACAAATGGAGTTACATGTATGTAATAAGATATCTGGAGTGATGTGACGCAGGATCTCACACATGATGCACGCAGCAGCACATAATTTCACATTTGGTGTCACACAGGATCTCAGAAGTGTTGTCAAGCAGGATCTTACAAATGATGTGACGCAGTATCTCAGGAATGCACAAGTGATGTGATCATGGTGATGCAGCGGATCTCAGGAATGATGTAACGCAGGATCTCAGCAACTCACGAGTGATGTGACGCGGGATCTCACATGTGATGTGACGCATAATTTCACATTTGGTGTGACGTAGGATCTCAGAAGTGTTGTCACACAGGATCTGACAAGTGATGTCATCATGAGGACGCTGCGGATCACAGTAAATGATGTAGCACAGGATCTCAGCAACTCGTGAGTGATGTGACGTAAGATTCCACAAGTGATATGGTGCAGGATGTCACAGATGCTTTAACACAGTATTTCACAAGTATTGTGACACATGCAGGTTTTCACACATGATGTGACGCAGGTTTTCACGCTACGTGATATATCATTTCACAAATTTTGTGATGCAAGATTTCACACTCGATGTCAGATATTTACATGCCACAGAGTTTCTGTGATTGAGTTTGACTGTGACGAAAGTGTTCCAACAAGGTGATGACATTGATGCACAGTGGCATGTCATACTGAAGATATTCATTGTCCGGGTTCAACAAAACATCTACGTCAAACTGAAACAGATATAGAAAAGTATACAGTATTTATATCGTATGTTTGATCAAATTCATTAGCGAACAGTGTATGCCCTGAACAGACTACAAACGCCCAGGCTGATCAGTGACTACACTGGTTGCAAACACATTAGGTGATGTCATTTAAGGGACGTCAGCAATAACAAATAATGTTCTCCCGCTTTTAATGAATTTATGTAGTGAATAATCGCCATTTGCTGGAAGAAAATGTTCCAGATCCCTTAAAGGTACATGTACATGCCCACTCAGTAGGCACAAAATGTTCTTTATATCAGAGACATTTCCTGGCAAAATAAACATTCATTCACAATTTCCCCACATAATGATTGGCATTATTATACATTTTATATCAGGTAAATATTCATACTGATATCAGGGGCGATAACCGTGTTTCCTTAAATTGTTAACGAACATTACTAATTATTATCTGTATTTATATGATGTGCAATGATCATACTTTATAATCTGTCGAAAATACTATTTCAGGGGGGGTGAGGCATTTAATTTGTATAAAATAATTAAACAAGAGCTCCGCGGGAGCAAGTGTCCCGCCTGGCGTAAGCTTGATAGTACATAAGGAGCTTGTAATAACCTTGGGGTTAGGAGCGCCGTGGTGTAATTGGTTTAGTGTGTCGGACTACTGATCCAAGGGGTCGTGGGTTCGAGCCTGACTAGCGGCGTGCGTTGTGTCCTGAGCAAGACACTTTATCCACACTGCTCCATTCACCCAGCTGTAAATGGGTACCGATTAATTCGTAGTTGCTCTGTAAATACGAATTACCGGCTTCTCTCAAAAATCTCTAACCTCGTTCTTTCTCCCATTCTTGGGAGACGGCATGCAAGGTCCTAGAGCCAGTGCCGCCGGTTAAATATAAGCTAAAGCTAAAAGCTTGGGGTTAGTGAGCACCATGGGCTTTCTGTAGAATGATGCGGGATGTTGTTACAAATGCATGTATGGAAAATATTAAGCATAAACTGAGCGTTAACTTTTACAAACACGGAAATTTTTAAGTCAGCAACCCTTGACCTTTGGTTTTGCGGGCACCATAGGCTTTTCTGTAGAATGATGCGGGATGTTGTTACAAATTCATGTATGGAATATTAAAGCATAAACTGAGCGTTAACTTTTTGCAAACACGGACATTTCTAATTCAGTGACCTTGACCTTTGGGGCTAGCGGGCACCATGGGCTTTCTGTATAATGATGCGGGATGTTGTTACAAATGCATGTATGAAATATTAAAGCATAAACTGAGCGTTAACTTTTCCAAACATGGAAATTTGTAAGTCAGTGACCTTGACCTTTGGGGTTAGCGGGCACCATGGGCTTTCTGTAGAATGATGCGGGATGCTGTTACAAATGCATGGAATATCAAAGCATAAACTGAGCGTTAACTCTTCCAAACACAAAACTTTCTAAGTCAGTGACCTTGACCTTTGGGGTTAGCGGGCACCATGGGCTTTTTGTAGAATGATGCGGGATGTTGTTACAAATGCATGTATGGACTATTAAAGCATAAATCTAAACACAGAAATTTCTAAGTCAGCGACCTTGACCTTTGGAGTTAGTGGGCACCATGGGCTTTCTGTAGAATGATGCGGATTGTTGTTACAAATGCATGTATGGAATATTAAAGCATTCCATTGAGGGAAACAGAAGTTACAATGAATTAACCTGAGAGTTAAGTTTTAGAAACAGAGCTAAACGCAAAAACTTAACGTTGAATGCATGCGAAAAGTAGGTCAATGAACCATGATAACTAGGTCAAGGTCACATGGGCTCCCTCTGTGTGAGATGGTTACATCACAGTGTTGATGTATACCGAAGCATTCCATCAAGGGAAACAGAGGTTGTAATACATTAAACCGAGCGTTAACTTTTCCAAACACGGACATTTCTAAGTCACTAACCGTGACTTTTGGGGTTAGCGGGCACATGGGATTTATGTAGAATGATGCGAGATGTTGTTACAAATGCATGTATGGAATATTAAAGCAATCCATTGAAGGAAACAGAAGTTACAATGAATTAACCTGAGCGCTAAGTTTTAGAAACAAAGCTAAGCGCAAAAACTTAACGTTGAATGCATGTGAAAAGTAGGTCAATGCATCATGAAAAGTAGGTCAAGGTCACATGGGTTCCCTCTGTGTGAGATGGTTACACCACAGTGTTGATTTATACCAAGTATCGAGGTCGTAGGAGGTATAGTTTTCTGGAAACTGAGCTAAACGCAAAAACTTAACGTGAAATGTTGACGCCGCCTCCGACGCGGGACAAAAATATCATGCCTCATTTGCATATGAAAAAGGCCTGATACAACCGCGCGTCACTATCAGTAAAATAAATATTACTAAATGATTATATCTGTATAGCGGGCACTCGTAATTTTTAGAACAGGTGGAATAGCGACAGAAATATACACTAATTCCTATAAAGAACAGTTTGTGCCCTCTGAGTGGGCATGTACCTTTAAAACTGTGAGTACTGACTGTGCCTCAGATACAACGGTAATATCCAATAATTCCAATTCATGCGCAGTAAATGACATATATGTGGCTGTGACTGGAGAAATTAGGTGTATGCGCATCAGCATTCTGATCAGGATCTACACTGCTCGCCATTTCATCAATGAAACAACCGTCATGCTTCTAACAAGCAATATAGATCTTTATCAGGCTACATGAGTGTGAAGTGAAGAAGCCACACATATTCCATAAGCCCCATTTCTCCAGTCACAGCCACATATTATCAATCAATCACACTATTTTATTTCATCACATTCCCCAAAACATGTGCTACATTCTCAAGTACATGCTATCAGAACATGTGATAAGCAGGGCAGATAATTTGGCATTTTCGCTATACATGTGCCAGTATGTTCTGAAATGATAATATATTATATACAGAGCTCCAGTAGCCTATTTCATCAACATTGCAAAGTATACTTTACTAGCAAAGTATACTTTGAGGGAGTAATCATTTAATTTTCCTGAAATGCATTATTTCATATAGAACTAACACATGCATATATTTCATGATTGAAAGTATGCAGAATTATTATACTGAATTTATTACATTATCACAGCCAAATTGGCTGTGATAATGTAATAAATTCAGCATAATAAAAATTAATAAATTTATCATAAAATTGAAAATTTCTCCCTCAAAGTATATTTTGCTACTAAAGTATACTTTGCAATGTTGATGAAATAGGCTACTGATATGGTGCGTATTTGCGTAAATACCCAATTAAAATTGCCAAAAACCCAATTGAAATCAGAAGTAGTGACTATCAAAAAGCAATGAAAGATTTGTGGTATCTTTATCATGCTACAGAATACAATAAACAGACCACAAATTATAGCAGTCTGCGGTCTGCTGATGTGTAAACAGTAGTGTGATTCTATTTTACACAATTAAAATTTTGAAATACCCAATTGCTTCAGAAATGATGGAGTGACAATACTCAATTACTAATTCCTTATTTGGAGCCCCCTGTATATACCACATTTAGAAAATAGTTCCAAGTATAGACGCTAGTGTAATTAATATATGAAACAATATATTAACCTTCAATTGTAAAATATCTATAATACTGAAAAATACTGTCAAAATGGTTTCGGAATTATTAGTTTGTACTTGTATTATGTTTATAATATTAATATTTTTTTCAGATGTAAAATATGTCACATTAACTACTAAATCGCAAATTAGATTTAATTACTAAATCGCCTATGAGTGGAATCGTAACTCTGGCTACAAACAGTACGCGAGTACAAGCCAAGAGTTACAGTTCGCAATTATACTGCTTCAAACAGAGCTCCAGATAAGCTGCGTATTTACTTAAATAACCAATTATAATTGTCAAAACAAAAACAATTGAAATAAGAAGTGGCGAGTATCAAAAAGCAATACAAATTTTGTGGTACCTTTATCATGCTGCAGAAAACAATAAACAGACCACAAATATAGCATATTTTTCTTATTTTCCATGAAAGCACAACTTGGTATTTCATTAGAATTGTCTCTATGTTTTCATTTTGAAGCAAACTACCGTAAGTACCCTATGTTTTTGGACACCCTAAATATTCGGACACCCTTATTTTTCAAGAAAATAATTATTGTTTGTGTCTCTAAAATTTCGGACAGGTGAAAAATGTGGGCGTTTTGTTAACCCTAAAAAATTCTGTTGAATTTCAATTTGCAATAATTAATATCCGCATATGTACGAGTGTTACGGTACCACAACTTGCCCAGGTCCCTTCGTTGAAACAAGAAAGAAACAGCAAATTAATCCATACCGGTGTAATGGTCAGTAATCCCCCCGTCCAAAGTCCCCCCGGGGGGAGTTTGGGCTAGCCTAAAATACCCCCGGGGGGACTTTGGGCCGGCCTGAACTCTCCCCGGGGGGACTTTCAACTAGTCAAACTCCCCCCACCCCCCCCCCCCCCCCCCCCCCCCCACCCCCCCCATCAGTCTGAAATCCCCCCAACCTAATTTTTTTTCCGAACAAAATAAGGAAGAAAAAAATTGAGACATAAGTTAAACAGTGTTAGTATTTATGGTCGATATGTCATAAATATATAAATTATATAAAAATATATATTATTTTTAGAGTTCAGAGGGGGGGGGGGGGGAGGGGGGGGGATTATGGGCCGGCCCAAAGTCCCCCCCCCCTCCCTGTACTACTTATCTGATTTGTATTTATGGTTACCCTCACCTAATACTTGCAGCTGATTTGTGTTCATGTTGACGAGTTGAGGGGGGGATTATGGGTCGGCCCAAGCTCCCCACCCCCACTACTTATCTTGCATCTGATTTGTAGTTATGGTGATGAGTTCAGAGGGTTGGGGTGGATTATTGTATTATTATTCAAAATCCTCCCCCCACCCCACCTAATAATTATCTTGCTGCTGATGTGTGAGCATGTCGACAGGCGGGTGGGGGGGATTATGGGCCGGCCCAAACTCCCCCCCCACTACTGATCTTGCATCTGATTTGTATTTATGTTGACGAGTTCAGAGGGGTGGGGTGGATTATTGTATTATCATTCAAAGTCCTCCCCCCCCCCCACCTAATAATAAATTTATCTAGCGTTGATGTGTGTTCATGTCGACAGGCGGGTGGGGGGGATTATGGGCCGGCCCAAACTCCCCCCTCCTGTACTACTTATCTTGGATCTGATTTGTGTTGATGGTTACAAGTTTTGAGGGGGGGATATGGACCATCCCAAAGTCCCCCCCACCCTCACGCTCACCTAATACGTGCAGCTGATTTGTGTGTATGTTGACGAGTTGAGGTGGGGGGATTATGGGTCGGCCCAAAAACCCCCCACTACTTATATTGCATCTGATTTGTATTTATGGTGACCAGTTAAGAGGGGTGGGGGTGGATTATTGAATTATTATTCAAAGTCCTCCCCCACCCCACCTAATAATTATCTTGTTTTGATGTGTGTGCATGTCGACAGGCGGGTGGGGGGGATTATGGGCCGGCCCAAAGTCCCCCCACCCCCTGTACTACTTATCTTGCATCTGATTGGTATTTATGGTTACAAGTTTTTAGTGGGGTGGATATGGACCATCACAAAGTCCTCCCCACCCTCACCTAATACTTGAGATTTTCATCTAATCAACTTCCCCACCCCCCCCTCCCCCCCCCCCCCCCCCCCCACCGAACGAAATAAGGAAGAACAAATTAAGACATAAGTTAACAGTGTAGTATTTATGGTAAATATGTCATAAATATATATATATATTATTTATATTATTTTAAAGTTCTTTGAGGGTAGGGGATTATGGGCCGGCCCAAAATCCCCCCCGCCCCCCCCCCCCCCATCCCCCCCCCCCCCCCCCCCCCCCCCCGCTGTACTACTTATTATTGTATTTATGGTAACCAGTTCAGAGGGGGGGGTGTTGAATATTGTATTATTATTCAAAGTCCTCCCCCCACCCCACCTAATAATTATCTTGCCGCTGATGTGTGTGCATGTTTTGTATTCATGGTTGGTGACGAGTTCAGAGTGGTGGGGGTGGCCGGTCCAAAGCCCCCCCCCCCCCCACCCCCCCCCCCCCCCATTGTACTACTTATCTTGCATTCAAGGTAGGAAAATATCCCTAACTCCCCCCAGTGAAAGTGCAGCCTAGGACAAAATTCCCCCACCCCAACCTCCGTGTAAAAGCATACATAGGCAATATGTCTGTATACAAGACATTTGCTATTGAAAGGATGGTAAACCACATTTCATCATCATCAAATTATGTAGAAAAAGGATCCTTGGAGGTAATTTTTTTTTTTTTTATTAATAGTCAATTTGGTTTGGTTTTCAAATTTCATCCTCTAATCCTCTTTAATCAGGGTAATTGAATCACTTGATTGATTTTAAGTAGAGTTGATTACTGATTAATTGATTGATTTTCATTTTGCATTCTTTAATCACACTATTTTAATTAATTGATTGCTGTTCAGTAAGTATTTGATATAATTATGAGGGAATTTTTATATATCTTTTATGATCACTTTGAAGTACATTTAATCAGGCATTAAGTAGACTTATCATTTTGGCAAAGAATCAGTCTTTGAAATGGTAACCGATTCTTCACCAAAACAAGAGGGTTTGGGACCGATATCAGTATACCAACGATACATAAATGTGCTTGTTGATGTGCTTATTGTTGGCAATTTCCCGGGAAATAAGAGTATTCCCAGGACGGCGGGAAATACCGGGAAATACTGGGAAATACCGGGAAATATGAATCTTGGTGGTCTTTTTAATTCCAAAATGTCAAGATGAGTCTCTATATTCCCCTATATCTACTATGGTTTGTTTCTGTGTAGACTGATAAGCCTACAGGTAAAAAATTCTGCAATAAAAAAATAAATAATAAGTTTATTTAGAGAAAAAAAACATATCATTATTTTCTAGAAAATGTTCTTCCCTATATACAAGTCTATGTAGTATTTGCCAACTGTCTATTTTATTGTATATGAGAACACCACCTCATTACTATAATAACCAGCCACTAATAAAAGCAACTTTTCGAATTTTGAGAAAATCCCTGTTGATAATGGATAATCCATGTACAGTGTAAGTGTAATTGTTTTACAACTTGACATGACCATATACAGACCACCTGGGTTCTTATTATACAGTATGACACAAAAGGTGTGAGAGAAGGCTGACAATTAACAGCCTGTTGTCATAGTCTGATGGTTTATTAAAGTGTATTAAAGTCTCATCAATGTACATGCAAATAAGTAGACATTAGTAGGTTTTTGGCTAATTTTCACGATTTTAGGTACTGTATCTCATACGTACCATCGTGGCCCATAGTCTTCACGTTAAATAAATGTCATAATAATAATGCAAATAAGTAATACAAATGCAAAGCATAAAACAACAGTATATTTTCAGTCATATAAGACTTGTAAGAGACTATGTGTATGTACATCATTCATGCTAAGATCATTTATTCTCATTTGTTGATACCGAATATTAGTGTGGGAGGAGGTTGACAATTAACAGCCTGTTGTCTAAACATAGTCTGATCATGATGACGTTGTGAATTGTATCTAGCAGACATGCAGATGCTTCATAAACAATGAAGAAGTAATTTACAAAAAAATAATACAACCAAAATATAAATGTCATGGTTGCCAAATATTCCACCTGATGAGTACCCCTAGTTGGGAATGAAACAGAACTATACATTGTAATTAACCCCTATATCTAATTATTAAGTTGTTGATTGTTTAATTAACTATTACTGAGCTTAAAACGTAATTTAAATAACTTTAATTATCAAATAATAACATCATAATTCATATTTCCCGGTATTTCCTGGTATTTCCCACTTTGGGGAGTATTTCCCGGGACGGGAAATACCGGTATTTCCCGCCGGGAAATCCCGCCCCCGGTATTTCCCGGCCAACCCTGTTGTTGATGTTTATTGTACAACTGCAAATACTTTATAAATGTGCTTGGTTTGATGTTTATTGTGCAAATAAAAGTAATGAATATCTGATTGACCTTGATTCTGGATTTTGTCCGAGCTTAGATGGGGTGGGGGAGGGCGGGGGGGGATAATGACATTATAATACTGTTCTATATCTGTTTCAGTTTGACGTAGATGTTTTGTTGAACCCGGACAATGAATATCTTCAGTATGACATGCCACTGTGCATCAATGTCATCACCTTGTTGGAACATTTTCATCACAGTCAAACTCAATCACAGAAACTCTGTGGCATGCAAATATCTGACATCGAGTGTGAAATCTTGCATCACAACATTTGTGAAATCCTGTATCGCGTAGCTAGAAAACCTGCTTCACATCATGTGTGAAAACCTGCATGTGTCGACATCCTGCACCATATCACTTGTGGCATCCTGTGTCACATTACTTACGAGTTGCTGAGATCCTGTGCTACATCATTTCTATGATCTGCAGCGTCCCCATGATGACATCACTTGTCAGATCTTGTGTGCCAACACTTCTGAGATCCTGTGTCACACCAAATGTGAAATTATGCGTCACATCACATGTGAGATCCCGCGTCACATCACTCGTGAGTTGCTGAGATCCTGCGTTACATCATTCCTGAGATCCGCAGCATCACCATGATCACATGTGCATTATTCCTGAGATACTGCGTCACATCATTTGTAAGATCCTGCGTGACAACACTTCTGAGATCCTGTGTGACACAAAATGTGAAATTATGCACTGCTTCATGTGTGAAATCCTGCGTCACATCACTCCAGATGTCTTATTACATACATGTAACTCCATTTGTTTGCCATTGAATTTCCATTGATACTGGTGAAATATGGGATTTGACCCAGTTAACATGGCCTAGGATGACCTTAGCTTTTGACAGACCATTAAACACCATTAAATAAATAAATTGTTCTTCCTCATCTGCATATTTCTCCATGTAAACAACATATATTTATTATGGCTTTGCTATGTATATTGACAAACTTGTATGTCCTTAGTTGTAGTAAATATCTCACAATCATGTGCATGTGCCGCTTTTGTCAAAAAGTTTGTACAAGGTTCGTCATCATGGTATAACTTTAATATTACTTGACGGATTGCTTCACTGTTTGGACACTTGATGCATGTGAACATTGGGAACACACTCATGCCGCCATTAACATGACTATTGCCTGTTTTACCTTCATATTTTTGCGGAAACACACTTTTTTTTCGTAAGAAAAAGTTTGTACAAGTTTCTTCATCATGGTATAACTTTAATATTACTTGACCGATTGCTTGACGGATATCCTAGACAAAAGTAAATCACTTGAATCGAACGCAGCAAATTTCCTACGATTGGTTTCTGACTTTTCTGTAAAACAAATACGACTGATCTAAAATGAATTATTTTTTTAATCGAACGTTGGAAATTTCCTACGATCCGTTTCTGACTTTTCTGTAAAACAAATATTGTCAAAGTTGTATGTTTTGAATTTCAGTGTTAAATTTATATATATCCTGGACAAAAGTAAATCACTTGAATCGAACGTAGGAAATTTCCTGCGATTGGTTTCTAAGTTTTCTGTAAAAGAAATACGACCGATATAAAATGAATGATTTTCAGGTTTAATTGTGGGAAATTTCCTACGTTCAATTCATGTGATATACATATGGATATTGTCAAAGTTGTATTTTTTTAATTTTAGTGTTGAAATTAATTAACTTCAAGAACTTCGGCAATATATCCTAGACAAATGTAAATCACTGAATCAAACGTAGGAAATTTCCTACGATTGGTTTCTGACTTGTCTGTAAAAGAAATTCAACTATTCTAAAATGAATTAATTTTTAGGTGTAATTGTGGGAAATTTCCTACGTTCAAGTGAGTTATACTTCTACGTGGATATTGTCGAAGTTGTGTTTTGAATTATTGAAATTCATTAACATAGAGAACTTTGTCAATATATCCTATATACTTTAAATCACTTGAATCGAACATAGGAAATTTCCTACGATCGGTTTCTGACTTGTCTGTAAAACAAATTCGACTAAATAAATTTATTTTTAGGTTTAATTGTGGGAAATTTCCTACGTTCAATTCAAGTGAGTTATACTTGGATATTGTCGAAGTTGTGTTTTGAATTATTGAAATTCATTAACATAGAGAACTTTGTCCATATATCCTAGATACATTAAATCACTTGAATCGAACGTAGGAAATTTCCTACGATCAGTTTCTGACTTTTCTGTAAAACAAATATGAACGATCTAAAATGAATTATTTTTTAGGTTTAATTGTGGGAAATTTCCTACGTTCAATTGAAGTGATGTACATTTGGATATTGTCAAAGTTGTATGTTTGTTGAAATTTATTAACTTCGAGAACTTCGGCAATATATCCTTGACAAATGTAAATCACTTGAATCGAACGTAGGAAATTTCCTACGATCGGTTTCT
The DNA here is from genome assembly GCA_029237695.1 of Conchocele bisecta. Taxonomy (NCBI): domain Eukaryota; kingdom Metazoa; phylum Mollusca; class Bivalvia; order Lucinida; family Thyasiridae; genus Conchocele; species Conchocele bisecta. The sequence goes on along the minus strand of CM055269.1, from coordinate 104,159,018 downwards.
GTTGTTTCTGTAAAATAAATACGACTGATCACAGTTTTATGAAAGTTTTATGTTTTGAATCTCGGTGTTGAAAGTTATATGTATTTGACAATATATCCTCCACAAAAGTAAGTCACTTGAATGGAACGTAGGAAATTTCCTACGATCGGTTTCTGACTTTTGTGTAAATGAGGTTTAATTGTGGGAAATTTCCTACGTTCAATTAAATTGATGTACATTTGGATATTGTCAAAGTTGTATGTTTTGAATTTCAATGTTGAAATTTATTTAGAGAAGTTTTACAATATTTCCTAGACAAAAGTAAAACACCTAAATCGAACGTAGGAAATTTCCTACAATGAAAACTGATTAATCATCATGTTTAGTTCATTGTATTCGGATATTGTTAAATTGTACATTCTGTATTTCAATTGTGGGAAATTTCCCACAATCTAGTTTATATTTATTAAATTAATTTATTAAATAACACTGCCCATATTCCGTTGTTTGTTTTGCTGTCAATAACTACGAAAACCTGCAAATGGAGAGTTTCTAATGTAGGACATTTCCTTCAATGCCCACCAAAACTGCTCAAACCTGGAAATTATCAGTTTTAGAGGCGAATTTGATGAGCTTCCAATTTGCGAGTTTGACCACATTTCGACCCCAAAACGTGGAAATCAGTCGTGGCGAGAGAGCAAAAAAGTGAGCGAAAAAGGGATGTGCTTGGGAAAATCCCTTTCTATTTGATTCTGTTTTATGCGTTCCTTCCCATAGACATGCAAGTATTTAGAATGTTTGTTTATTGGTGTTTAATGGCCTATCAACAGCTAAGGTCAGGTAAGGCAGGGCAAACGGGTTCGATCCCATATTTAACCTGCTGCATTGGGGGTGGGGGAACCAAAATCAGAGCGAAATATTTAAATCGAGAAAAATATATATAGCCGCCCTGAAATGTAAATAACCTGACCTGGTGCCAGGTCCATACCACACAAACATCACTTGGCCCCTTCCCATAATAGTAATAGGATTAGGAATAAGAGGGGTATAACTAGATTTAACCCTCACATACAATAATGCCAAAGATGTACCTGAGGGCCAAACCAGGTCTCCGTTCGGGATTCCGGTAAGGGTGAATCCCAATCGTTAAATTACCCATCATAAATGCACTCACCTGCCACCCACCTAGAATGTGCTCGTATTACTTCACAAATAAATGCGAATCTTGTGCAAGTCGTTAGAATGTGTTCTTGACTTGGTATAAACATATTTTATTCATATTATGTTACATGATATGTACATGATGTAAATCACGAGCAAAACTCAAGGTAATATGAATTGGATTCAGAAGAAAGCAAGTTGCTTATGTGAATCTGTCTCCCTATGGGTCATAAGTCAACGTAACGGAGAGTCAACATGGATGGATTGAGTGAGCCAGTCTATGGATAACTGGTCCACTCATTCGAATAATAACTACATCGATCATGTGCATGTGTGCACTCAGTCCAACAGTCGGCTAGTGAGACGTCCTATGTTACGCCATAACTGTGCTTAGTCAAATGGTGATAGTAAATCATCAATATGATATGCACTTGTAGTTATCATGGTTATATCAAACGACCCTTTCAACAATACAGACATAGCATAACGGTTGCAATCAGTGCTTATCCAGATGATCCGGTTCGCAATGAGCCGTCTCATCAGGATCTGCACTATTTGCAGACATTCTATGTTTATAGCACAGTACCCTTTTCAGAAAAATGTAATACTCTGAAAATAACATGGGAGTGTCCATTCCAGTTACTTAGGGGTGAAAGGGTTACTTGCCAGGCGTCTACACAGGTAGCAGAGTGTGTGTGTGTGTGCATGTAGCTATCTAGATGGTAGTTGATGATATGTGGGTGTGTGATACCGACACAGGACTGTCCACCCGGCCATAGTGAGCGCTTCCAACAGGTTCGCGTTGTGTCAACAGCTTGGTAGAACGTAAGTAACTGAGACAAAAAGCGGTGTTTGTTTTTATGTTCGCTTCCGGTGTACCATATAAGAGTATGTTGGTTGTTGGCCTACACATGTTTGTAAGTTCGTTGTATAGTAACTGTCGATGTTGATTGTACAAATTGCATTGTTGAAAGAAGAAGTGGTCAGTGTCCTGGATGTGTCCGCATACACAGTTGGGGTTATCTGTTATATTTATTTGAATACAGGTGTGTGTTTAAAGAGCTACACCCTGTCCTCAGACGAGTGTGAAGTATGTCCGCCTGACGATTTCGTGTAAAGTAGTACTTTGAAATAGAGACATTTTCTCTATTAAAGGAACATTTGAATGTTCAAAGGGAACCCGCTGTGCGGAGATCAAGAGATAACGCGTTCCATACCCAGATACTTGATGGCAGGAATGAATTATAATATTGGGTAGTTCTAGAGTTTATTGTTTGCGTATTTTCGTTGAAACGTAAATTGTATGTGGTTGCATTACCAACAGTCGTTGGCAGTAGAGATGATAGGTAAGTTGGGAATAGTTGATTTTGCATGTTGTACAACATTATTAGCTTGTGTTTATGTCTTCCATTTGTTAAAGGTTCCCATCTGTTTCGTCATAGAGGGATTCTAAAGACACAAGTTTGGTAGTTCCTGATACTATTATGGCTGATTCCAATTGTATTTTCTCGATGTATTCGAGCTCATAATGAGTGCAATTGTCCCAAATGACATCGGCATATTCCAAAACGGGTCTGATAAAAGCAATACATATAGACGCCAGTGCTTTGCGGCATAGACGGAATTTCAGTTTTTTTCATTATGTTTATGTGTTGCCGTGCTTTAACTTTAATATACTCTATGTGGGCATGCCAAGAACCATCTTTTGAGAAAAGATTCCCAGGTGTTTATGTTCTGTGACTTCGTCTATACGTTGTTCTTGCATTAATATTGACGGGTGGTCAATTCGGTTATTGTTTCTTGTAATAAGTAGATTTTACTTGGATTAAAACGTACTGTTCTTGGACATGACAGATAAATGCATGTCCTTCGAATGTATTCTTGTTGCTTCGTAAATAAATGAAAGCCTTTAGAATGTGTTATTGTTGCTTTACATACACATGCAAGTACTTACAATGTGTTATTGTTACTTCACATATAAATTCAAGGCTTTAGAATGACTGTGTTCTTGTTATTTCACATCCAAATACAATACTTTAAACTGTGTTATCGTTGCTTCACATCCAAAAACAGACTTTAAACTTTGTTATCGTTACTTCCCATATAAATACAAGACTTTAAACTGTGTTATCGTTACTTCACATATACATACAAGGCTATAAACTGTGTTATCGTTACTTCACATATACATACAACTGTGTTACCGTTGCTTCACATATAAATACAAGACTTTAAACTGTGTTATTGTTGCTTCACATATAAATACAAGACTTTAAACTGTGTTATTGTTGCTTCACATATAAATACAAGACTTTAAACTGTATTATTGTTGCTTCACATATAAAATCAAGACATTAAACTGTGTTAGCGTTGCTTCACATATAAAATCAAGACATTAAACTGTGTTAGCGTTGCTTCACATATACTGTACATACAAGGCTTTAAGCACTGTTATTGTTGCTTCGCATATAAATACAAGACTTTAAACTTTGTTAACGTTGCTACATATATAAAATACAAGTCTTTAAACTGTGTTAACGTTGCTTCACATATAAATGAAAGGTATTAAACTGTGTTAACGTTGCTTCATACATAAATACAAGGCTTTAAACTGTGTTAACGTTGCTTCACATATACTGTACATACAAGGCTTTAAACGGTGTTATTGTTGCTTCACATATAAATACAAGACTTTAAACTGTGTTATTGCTGCTTCACATATACATACAAGACTTTAAACTGTATTAACGTTGCTTCACATAAATACAAGGCTTTATAAACTGTGTTAACGTTGCTTCATGTATAAATACAAGGCTTTAAACTGTGTTAACGTTGCTTCACATATACATACAAGGCCTTAAACTGTGTTAACGTTGCTTCATATATAAATTATATAAATACAAGGCTTTAAACTGAGTTAACGTTGCTTCACATATAAATGCAAGGCTTTACACTGTGTTAACGTTGCTTCATATATAAATACAAGGCTTTAAACTGTGTTATTGTTGCTTCATATATAAGTACAAGACTTTAAAATGTGTTCTTGTTACTGCACAGACAAATTCAAGTATCTAGTATGTGTTCTTGTAACTTCAGATAAAAGCAAGAATGAGAAGGCAGATCAGAGCATTCCCGTTAATGCGCCGCCAGCTTTACAAGAAACCCATCGCCAAGATGACGGCCGCCGTATATTACAGAAAGACAAAGGTGTATGGGACGGACACATGAATACTCAGGTTTGGTTATTTGATTTTATCAGGAAGTTCGCAATTCATTGATCGATTTATTTATTTTATTCAATGGTGTTTAACACTTATTGGTATAATACGCACTGATTGATAACATGGCGTCGAATCATGCATCGACCAGATGCGCACATCCGGGTCACAACTTTCTCTGACGTTCGATTGGTCCAGCGACATCACATGACGTTACTGAATGACGACTCTGTAATGATTCAACGTAAAGAAGTCTCTTTAACGAACACAATGATATTTTGCTCATCCTCTATCAGGGCTCCAGATAAGGAATTAGTGATTGAGTATTGTCACTCCATCATTTCTGAAGCAATTGGGTATTTCAATATTTTAATTGGGTAAAATAAAATCACATTACTGTTTACACATAAGCAGACAGCACGTATTGAATAGTTTGCTTCTAAATGAAAACATGACTTGGCATTCATTAGAATTGTCTCCTTGGAGACAATTCTAATGAAATACCGAGATGTGTTTTCATTGACAAATATGCTATAATTGTGGTCTGTTTATTGTTTTCTGTAGCATGATAAAGATACCACAACTTTTTCATTGCTTTTTGATACTCGCTACATCTGATTTCAATTGGGCTTTTGGCAATTTGAATTGGGTATTTAAGCAAATACACACCTTATCTGGAGCTCTTCCTCTATCATAAAACGTTACCTGCTAAACAAAATACTATGTTAGTGCCTCCACTGGGCTTGGGAACGGTTCCTTGGCGAGCCTCAGAATCAATTCCTAGCATTGCCTGATAAACTTGATTTCAAAAGACACTATTGTCTGTTTCACGTTTTGCTGCCGACAAACTTTTGACCATTAACCCCATTAAGTCTAAAATATATTTAAGGGTTATCGCCATTGTAATAAAGTAAAGATGCATGTTTTAGAACCTAGTTATAATGTGATATCCATAGAGGATCTTACATGAGTGATGATTTAATATGATATTTATTAAACGAGTTTACTGATTTCATAACAAACGAGGTTATGCTAGAGTATATGTATTGCATACATTGAACTGTACTTGTCACCAAACGTGTTTTCTGTAACAAGCTAATTTGCATATTTATTACACTAGTGTAATATGATTTTTATTACACTGTGTCAATACACCGTGAGAGCCAATTTTAAGCAATAAAAATACATTCTAGATGGAAGGTGTAGTACGGAGCCACGCCGGGGACATGGACTCGTTGCCACGAAATAACAATTCGTTCCCTCAATTTAACAATTCGTTCCCACGAAATAACAATTCGTTCCCACGTGGGAACGAATTGTTAATTCGAGGGGACGAATTGTTAAATTGAGGGAACGAATTGTTATTTCGTGGGAACGAATTGTTAAATTGAGGGAGCGAATTGTTATTTCGTGGGAACGAATTGTTAAATTGAGGGAGCGAATTGTTATTTCGTGGGAACTAATTAATTAAAAAAAAGAATATCTACGTCCCATGCGGAGCTCCGTAGTGTAGTGAATTTTGGATAAACATGAGGAATTAATGGGCAGACGAGGTATGTCAATTGTACGGTGTAGTCTGTTTTGAAAATGAGAGATATTTTTTTCTGACAAACAATGGAAGAGTAATGTATCGATGAAGGTCGCCGTTGTTGTTTATATACACTGTTAGAAAAGCGACCGTTGCCTTGTAATATCATCCCACCGTATCTAGTTCTTATATCAACATGACACACAAGTTAGCGTGCATTCAGATTGAAGCTACAATTTTCTTCATAGCGGCCATTTTGAAAATAAAATTACTTGGACAAGGGCGGGTTGTGTTGCTCGTATATGTATGTAATTAACATATTCACATATTGATAGCTTCTGCACTTATTCTGTTAGAAATGGACATACTTTGCAACTGAACGTTAACATATATATCAACTAGAAATGGCAAGATGCTTCACGGCGGCCATTTTTATATGTAAAATGACTGAATTACATGGTTTATTGCAGATAGGGTTTTATTATCACTAACATGTTTACATTTGTGATCGTTATTGTTATCATACTGTGTTGAAATGTGGAAAATCAGGATGATTCAAGATATTATATGTCGACCGGTAGTTACGTTATGGTGGCCATTTTGGAACAATAAATGGATAAGCTGATCTTCAATTTTCTCTGTTCATAATTCATGGTTATAATAAACGTCTTTATCTGCTGACACCGCACAAGTAATGAGCTATAATCAAGTGATAGAAAGTGATATAATGTTAGTTCTTTCAGGCATGGTGATCATCTTGGAATTGGCGGCCATCTTGGTTTTGGAAAACTTACACCAGACTACTTTAGTTATTTTCCTGCAACATAAAGGTGCTGAAAATGCGAAAGTTTGCTTACAACACGAATAGTTGACAGGAAAGTTACATTCTGGTCGAACATAATAAATATTTGTACTTTCTTTTTGATTTAACGATTGCCATGGAGATCAGCAAAAGATCGATCGTCGGCCACTCAATTATAACATGCTGTTCGAATTATACGATGAATCTCCTATAAGAATAGATGTTTCAAAGAGTTATACCCTTAGTAGGGGTAGGTAGAACAATTCAGCCTAGCTCCAAAGCAGTATATTTGTTAAGTAATTAGGCTGTTCCGTGAAATAGAAAATAGTAAGTGGTGATTCTATTCCATATATGTTAACAATTTTTATTTTACATTCCACGCATTTTATAATGTTTTCATATTTACTTACAAATATTTTCAGCATACTTTACAGGATACCATTTTTAAAGCACTTCAAATGTGAAAATGATTCCAGAAATTAGTTTACGATCATCAACATAGCTAGAAAACATGTATTATAATAGCAAATGACACTGTTTGCGATCTATGAAATGGCCATCCATTTTCAAAACGGCCGACGGCAGCCATCTTGGATTTGAACTACGACTTCTATAGTTTGATATGAATTCTTCTATGACCGCTCGGAAACCTGCATATATCAGAAGAAATTTGAATCATAACTTTAATGAAAATTTAGCTGAACTTAATAAATGCTTGAAATGTAGCTAAACTTATACCTTTGGCCACATTTTTTCCAATATGGCCTCTAGTGGCCATCTTGAATTTTCGATACGGCTTCTATATTTGATAATAATTCCATTATGACTCTTAGAAACTTGCATACACAATAAATTTCAACGATTTCTTTAAAGGTCACATTACAAACTATCACTTATTTTCTTCAAAATGCTCTAAAAAGAACAAAGGCGATCATAATAACCGATTTCCGGTTCGTTTGTATTTTTTGTGATATTGAGATTTCTCATATCGCACCGTATCTGACACCTATACAGAGCCAGGCATTGAATTGGTCATCGCTTATCTCTCCTGTTACTGCGACCTACTGGCGCCAGGTGGCGCTGTAAAAATAACCGCTAAGCCGTAGCAGCAGTACAGCTTACCTGTTTGGTGGATTACGGTTTCTTATATAATATCGTTTGGATTTACGGACATCATTTATTTGTTGCATACTTTCTTCGATTTTGTCGTTTAATATATACGTTAATCATTAGTTTTTCTTTCGCCTAGTTATTCTTGGATTATTTATACGTTGATTGCAATCGTCGATGATGACTATCTGTGCGGAAGTATGTTGTAATTCACGGTTAAACAGACAGCTGAGCCAGAATCAGAAAAGAAAATGAAATTTGAGCTGAAATAATCAGTGACACACGTGTGTGGCTACGTTCAGATGCCGCCGGAGGTCATTAAAAGTTCGGCATAATGAACAACTTATCCGATGATTTGACCGCAGGCAAATAGGAAAGTGGAATTTGGGACAGGTGTATTCTGAATTCAACGAAGCCACACATAGTCTATGCTGATTGGTTGAATCTATTTTGTTTGTCTGTCCTAGTCAGTGACAGACGTGTGAAGCTACGTTCAAACGGTTGCCCACAGGATGGCAACAATAATGCGGCAGGTGTATATTGAATCCGCGAGGCCATACCTATGCCAATATGATTGGTTGAGTCCAGTTTGACAGACATGGAAGAATAGATACACTGTGCACATCAGGGTGCTTTCTACAGTTCCGAACATCCAATCTTGAAGTGTTTGTTTTTACACATGGATGATTGTTACATTGCGGGACTAAAAGTGTGTAACTTGAATGTCCACTCGCTTATTTTTCCGTAAATACTGTTTTGGAATACTAAAATATAACTAAATCACATAGTTTGTTCTTTGACAGATAAAACTAATCACCGTAACATTATATATTCAATTTCACATGGACAGTAAATTCTTTACTATTTCTAATCTATTTGCCTACTGACTTGTTTCAAATAAATAGAAGACTTGATGTTAAGAACTAAAGATGTTTTCCAGAAGAAAATCGTTGTATTGCCAAATGGGGGTTACGTCGATTAAACATAGCTTGATCCTATATGTGGCTGTGACTGGAGAAATGGGGTTTGTGTGATTTGTGACCAGTGTGGGTCTAAATACGATCTAGAGTGCATGTTAGTGTGTTTTATTGAAGGCATGCCAAAAAAATATAGATCCTGTTCAGACTATGCGGATGCACAGGCTGAACTGGATCTACATTAGTCGCAAACGCCGTATGAGCCCCGTGTTGTGTTTGGCTTATTCTCACAGTGCCCGGTGGCAAGGGACCATTGGCGGGGAAATTAATCGCTCTGATAAGTACAGCGGATGTTGACACAATCTTCAAATAGCACCCCATCCCCGTGGTAATTAGAGCGACTAATTTTCCCACTGCATTGACACCGGGCAGTCGACTTTGCTTAATTGACCCCATGTACAGCATTGTGTCATTGTATGCGGACAATGGCCTACAAGAATGACGTTATGACAGTTTGACCTGCATAGCACCAGATCCATCGATGCACCCGACATTTCTGATAAGTGTCTACTCTGTTGCCCGTCTGATTTAGCATGATATATAAGTACTATCGGGGAAAACATAGATTGTAACCTGACGATGTAAATATAAATACATGTATATACAGAATGGTATCCTACAGCTGTTGCAAATTGCACAGTATGTCCATTTTGTCACCCACTGTCGCATTTCAGTATGTAGTCTGTAACTAGGTCATTCTTATATTTTTATAGTACAGCTAGGGTCCCATATATGTATATCAGCGCTCTAATAAACTGGAGTTCTAAGTAGTCTGTTGAACTATTACGTGTCATAATCGTATTATGCATACATTTCGGAAGTACTACTGATACGTCTTATACCCACGTGACCGCAAAGGGAAATAATTGTGGTAAGCAAAATCAGGCAAAGTTAGTCAAGCGATCTTGCATACGAGATACAGCGTGTGTCTTTGGATCAAAACGTTGCTATGGCCCTAAGGTACTTCCAAGCCAAAGGTGACATTTGCAACATGACTTGAAGTCAAACGTCATGTCTACCTGCTCACACCACAGGCATTCGGCGTGTTTCGGCTTTCGTCAGTATAACTCTGTATATATGAACAAGGCCTCTAACTTTGGTCGGACACGACCACGTATTATAACAAAATAACATGTTTACAATTGTAATATTCTATGCATTCTATGTATTTCTGCAGGATATTAATAATTCTCAAATGATCATAATATGAACTTGCCACTACAATATTGACGTTAGAGCTTTAAGCACATTATTTAATTTGTTATGATACGAGGTTGTGTCCGACATAGTAAAAGGAGCTGTAATTCGATATTATTTGCTTAAATATGTTCTAACTATGTTATTTTAGCAAGATAACAATAATTCTCAAATGAACATGTGCACTTTCCGCCAAAATATTAACATTAGCGTTAATAAAACCGCGGAATATGTTATGATACGAAGTCGTGTCCTACCAAAGCTAGAAGCCCTGTTCATAATTATAGTTATACCGACGAAAGCCGAAACACGCCGAATGCCTGTGGCTCACACTTGCCGCACACTTTAAAAATATGTGGCTGTGACTGGATAAATGGGGCTTATCGGTTTTGCGTCCAATGTAGTTAGATCAGGCTGTGCATCCGCACAGTCTGACCAGAATCTTCACTAATCGCCATTCAATCAATGAAACACCCGTCATGCGTAAAGCACACAGTGCAGATCATTATCAGCATACAGGAGTGTGGTATTTGATCAGTAACCTATTTCACCAACATTGCCAAGAATACTTTGAGGGAGAAATTTTAAATTTTAGGATAAATTTATTATTTTTAGCCAGGTTTTTTGAAAAAAAATGCAGGCTATTGGATTGGCGAAAGCCTGGCAGGCGGGCGGCGGGCGGCGTCCACAATCAATGTTAAGTTTTCGTGTTTGAGTCCATTTCTTTGTTACTGTACCACCTAGGACCACCAAAATTTCACAGCTTCATAATCAAGGGGTGCACACCACATATCACTATCCAACATGTTACCTTTTTTTGAACTTGACCCATTTTTTCCGTGCAGTCGACTTAGCCATTTTCAATGTTAAGTTTTCGCGCTTACAATGTTAAGTTTTCGTGTTTACGTCCATTTCTTTGGTACTGTACCACCTAGGACCACCAAACTTTCACAGCTTCGTCTGGTTAAAGTTTTTCGGTTAAAAGTTTTTCGTTATACTATATCTCTGCAACTGCTTCGCCCATTACCTTGAAACTTCACATGGGTGTTTATCATGATCCATATTTTGATTTTACCCCCAACCGTGCGGCCCCTATGCCCAATGTCAAGGTCAAATTTTATTTTAAAAGTGTGTTAGTGTACTATATCTCTGCAACTGCTTCACCCATTACCTTGATACTTCACATGGGTGTTTATCATCACTGTCAGCGCGATAACGTCGGCATTTTGGCATACGTCCGTCCGTCCGTCCGTACGTCCGTGTGTCTGGTTAAAGTTTTTTGGTTAAAGTTTTTCCATCTACTATATCAATTTTTTTAGTGTCCATGCCTCGCCACAAGGCGCGACATGCAGGCCACGGCCATCTAGTCTACAAAAAGTGGGTATAATTATGTTATCCAAGTGTCTATGCTTGGAAAAAACCTGGCCTTCGTGGCTTTGCCTCGTTTCTTGTAGCCTATTTCACCAACATTGCCAAGAATACTTTGAGGGAGAAATTTTAAATATTAGGATAAATTTATTATTTTTTATTATACTGAATTTATTACATTATCATTTTGGCTGTGATAATGTAATACATTCAGTATAATAATTCCGCATACTTTTAATCATCAAATATATGCAGTGGTAAGTTCTATATGACATAATGCATTTCGGGAAAAATAAATGATTACTCCCTCAAAGTATACTTTGCTAGATAAGTATACTTTGCAATTTTCATGAAATAGGCTACAGGTATTATCAAGGCTGCAAATGAAGCAATTGGCCTCGTGATAATGAAGCCATTTATTGTTATTACTTTCACTGATACGTTGCCTCTATAGATGCGAGTGTTTGTTAACACATCAGTAGCCGATTTTACCAAAATTGCAAAGTATACTTATCTAGCTTTGAATTTTGTGAAGAACGTTTAGTGCAACCATAAAACACACAAGACATTGCCTTTGGTGCGCTATATATCATCAAAATTCATCATGTTTTGGCACCACATAAGAATCGTCGCCACGGGAAAAATGTTGAAGAAATAAAATCTCAACAAAAATGGACAAGCGAGTTTTCAGATGTTACTCTATGTTGGCAACAAATTTACACATTAAGTTTCAATTGTACTATAGATTCCATATTACACAACGTCCAATACAAATAACCGATGCGAATTCTGGGAATAAATAAATTATGACTTTATCGCTGTAATATAGTAAGTAGCAGCCTATGTGATGTTTGCTCTATGTATGTTGAAAGTAGAAAACACTTATTCTGGGAACATGTACCCATGTGAAACATTTTTGGTCTCGGCCAAGAACTTACCTAAATTACAAAGTTATCACATGCATAATTAATGAACGTTAAAAACATTTCTATAGGAATAAATGATAATGCACATTTGGCACAACTTAATTTCATTGTTACTCTAATATAAAAACAGAAATCAGGTAGAACAGAAAATAACCACATAAAAACTTCAGTCATCCAAAAAAAAAAAAATCGGAAAAAAACACAATTATTTTTTTTCTTTTATTTTTTTCTCCAAAAACGCTAAATTTTTGGCGGCGGGTTTGTAAAACAAATAATAAAAAAATAAAGACCTTATCCATTTTGGGACACCATCAGGCATGGAATAAAATAGAACTTTATTTAGTAAGGTTTGGTTCTGGAATTATCTTTCGCACATAATTATTCCATAACTTTATGACATCGAAATTTCAAAGTCGGAGGTGCAGAATCCCAGCAAAAAAAGGTAAGGCAAAAACCGGCGATGCGATGCAGTAACCAATAACACATCGAAAGATTTTTTCCCCCCAATAAACATGTATTGGTAGCAAATAAGAATATTCTCCTAAGACGACTAGTATCATGTTTTTGTAAAACTATGTTGTTTTTTGTCAAGAATTATTGGTGTGTGTCCACATTTATTCAATAAAAACATGTTTCAGCAGCACATGAGAATCGTCTCCTAAGACTATTTTTACGTGTCGTGTTTGGGACATGTTACAATATCGCGTTCTCGAGCATGGGTTAATCGCGAAAATGCGAAGTATGATCGCGAGATTGCGAGACGAAAACATGCGATTATATCATATTCAATCTTGCTTTTTTCGCAACCTCGCCCACAGGTGGAAGATCGCGCGTTTTTGCTTCGCGATCTGCATCAACACGCATGAGCAAAACTAACCCGAATGTTCTGCCTGTAACACATGGTAAGTCGCCATGTGTTACCTGCGTTCCTATAATTCGGATTAAAGCAAAATATATTTCCAAAAGCGAAAGGCGAGATGGCGAAAATGCGAGACGATTCTCATGTCTTTAGGAAACAATTCGCATGTTTTCGCAAGACGGAAACATTGCGAAACGACAGCTCTAGACGAATCATAATGCTGATTTTTTTATTTTGGATTGCAGATGAACGCTTTTATTTAAACATGGCAGAAGTACCTTTGTCCTTTATCAAAAATGCACTATGCCATTCGTACGTACTTTATTTATACCAAAATAATGACCCCTAATACAGCGTAATGTAACAGTTACACACGGATAACCACAGTGCATGGTTTATTGTACCGCCTGCTTTAGCAGAAGCGGGACATATGTATAGCTTTTCCGTCGGCGTCGTCGTCGTCGGCGGCGGCGGCGTCAACATTTCACGTTAAGTTTTTGCGTTTAGCTCAGTTTCCAGAAAACTATAACTCCTACGACCTCCATACTTGGTATACATCAACACTGTGGTGTAACCATCTCACACAGAGGGAGCCCATGTGACCTTGACCTAGTTTTCATGGTTGATTGACCTATTTTTCACATGCATTCAACGTTAAGTTTTGCGTTTAGCTCTGTTTCTAAAACTTAACGCTCATGTTAATTCATTGTAACTTCTGTTTCCCTCAATGGAATGCTTTAATATTCCATACATGCATTTGTAACAACATCCCGCATCATTCTCCAGAAAGCCCATGGTGCCCACTAACCCCAAAGGTCAAGGTCGCAGACTTAGAAATGTCCGTGTTTGGAAAAGTTAATGCTCAGTTTATGCTTTAATATTCCATACATACATGTGTAACAACATCCTGAATCATTCTACAGAAAGCCCATGGTGCCCGCTAACCCCAAAGGTCAAGGTCACTGACTTAGAAATTTCCGTGTTTGGAAAAGATAACGCTCAGTTTATGCTTTAATATTCCATACATGCATTTGTAACAACATCCCGCATCATTCTACAGAAAGCCCATGATGCCCTCTAACGCCAAAGGTCAAGGTCACTGACTTAGAGAAATGTTCGTGTTTGGAAAAGTTAACGCTCAGTTTATGCTTTAATATTCCATACATGCATTTGTAACAACATCCCGCATCATTCTGCAGAAAGCCCATGGTGCCCGCTAACCCCAAAGGTGGCATATGTGTTTTATGGGTGCTCTGAAAGTTCTTTACAGTAACTTATAAATTTCACAAAGAATCGAGTACCGTTTATTTGGTCAGTCTGTTAGGAAGATTTTAATGAAAATCTACTGTAAAAATGACGTCACAGATTACGTCACGTCGGAAAATCGGGTTCGGATACCACGTGATCATACACCTTGATACATGTAGTTGATAAATATGTGCATTGTGATGGACCTTTCTGTGTGAGAACAACTGTAGCACGAAAACGTCACGACTCGAGCGGTCCGCCGTCCGCAAATATTGATAACGACATGTCAAAACAACGTCGCTGCGACACAGTGACGTCAGATGGGTATTTTTGATGGGCTAGAAAGATGGTTTATCAGCTGAATACAGCATTGGTTTATATATCATATTGTTCGAGAGGGATCATATTTTCTAAATATGTTGAAAACTCAATTTCGCATTTTTGACCCATAAAGGAGGTTTTCGCTTGGCGCGTCACATATTATGTTCACAGTTTTGATGAGTCACGGTGGTTATCACATTTTGTGTAATACAATTCCCTCGTTAATGATACATGCAAGAGTTTACCAAATACGAAATTGTATTCACTAAATGCAATCTGACACACATAAACGAAATTAAATCAGAAACAGATACGCGTATAAAGCAAGGGAGACGCTATGTAACATGTACTGTAACGTTTACGACTACATGTACGTTTTGGAACTTTCACACTAGCATTAAATAGCAATTTATCCATAAAATATCACATATCTACTGTACACACATGTATGTAAGATCTCGGTAAACGATATACTAAAACAAAAAGAAACAAGAACTGCGTCTGTCGAACGCGGATGCCACCTGCAGCATATTTGAGAAACTGTGACAAAGTGGTTAAGTCATTTAAGTAACCTGGTGAAGGTCAAAAGGCGAAGGTCATATAAATTATGAAAAGGCAGGTGTGGCACACATACCAATGAATGAAGTGTTGAAGTATTGAAGCGATTAAGCAACTTATGTAGATGATATGGCCATTTTGAGAAACTGTGACGAACTGGTTAACCAAAATTGTTAAGTCATTTAAGTAACCTAGTGAAGGTCAAAAGACGAAGGTCATATACATTATGAAAAGGCAGGTGTGGCACACATACCAATGAATGAAGTGTTGAAGTATTGAAGCGATTAAGCAACTTATGTAGATGATATGGCCATTTTGAGAAACTGTGCCGAACTGGTTAACCGAAATTGTTAAGTCATTTAAGTAACCTGGTGAAGGTCAAAATGCGAATGTCATATAAATTATGAAAAGGCAGGTGTGGCACACATACCAATGAATGAAGTGTTGAAGTAGTGAAGCGATTAAGCAACTTATGTAGATGATATGGCCATTTTGAGAAAAAACTGTGACGAACTGGTTAAACCAAAATTGTTAAGTCATTTAAGTAACCTGGTGAAGGTCAAAAGGCGAAGGTCATATAAATTATGAAAAGGCAGGTGTGGCACACATACCAATGAATGAAGTGTTGAAGTATTGAAGCGATTAATCAACTTATGTAGATGATATGGCCATTTTGAGAAACTGTGACGAACTGGTTAACCAAAATTGTTAATTCATTTAAGTAACCTGGTGAAGGTCAAACGGCGAAGGTCATATAAATTACGAAAAGGCAGGTGTGGCACACATACCAATGAATGAAGTGTTGAAGTATTGAAGCGATTAAGCAACTTATGTAGATGATATGGCCATTTTGAGAAACTGTGACGAACTGGTTAACAAAAATTGTTAAGTCATTTAAGTAACCTAGTGAAGGTCAAAAGACGATGGTCATATACATTATGAAAAGGCAGGTGTGGCACACATACCAATGAATGAAGTGTTGAAGTATTGAAGCGATTAAGCAACTTATGTAGATGGATATGGCCATTTTGAGAAACTGTGCCGAACTGGTTAACCGAAATTGTTAAGTCATTTAAGTAACCTGGTGAAGGTCAAAAGGCGAAGGTCATATAAATTATGAAAAGGCAGGTGTGGCACACATACCAATGAATGAAGTGTTGAAGTAGTGAAGCGATTAAGCAACTTATGATAGATATGGCCATTTTGAGAAACTGTGACGAACTGGTTAACCAAAATTGTTAAGTCATTTAAGTAACCTGGTGAAGGTCAAAAGGCGAAGGTCATATAAATTATGAAAAGGCAGGTGTGGCACACATACCAATGAATGAAGTGTTGAAGTATTGAAGCGATTAATCAACTTATGTAGATGATATGGCCATTTTGAGAAACTGTGACGAACTGGTTAACCAAAATTGTTAATTCATTTAAGTAACCTGGTGAAGGTTCAAACGGCGAAGGTCATATAAACGAAAAGGAGGTGTGGCACACATACCAATGAATGAAGTGTTGAAGTATTGAAGCGATTAAGTAACTTATGTAGATGATATGGCCATTTTGAGAAACTGTGACGAACTGGTTAACCACAATTGTTAAGTCATTTAAGTAACCTGGTGAAGGTCAAACGGCGAAGGTCATATAAATTATGAAAAGGCAGGTGTGGCACACATACCAATGAATGAAGTGTTGAAGTATTGAAGCGATTAAGCAACTTATGTAGATGCTATGGCCAGTTTGAGAAACTGTGACAAAGTGGTTAACCGAAAAGTGTGACGGACGGACAGACAGACGGACGGTCCAAAAACAATATACCGGTGGCATAAAAACATTTATCGGGTCCATACGCGAACTGGGCTGCCGACACCACCAGCTCACATGCTACTCAACATTGATCCTTTCTGATCATTTATTTTCATAGCAACCCTGAGAACGTACATTTATATTTTGACATAAAATGGTAATTAAAATATTCAATGGTTTATATACAATTGTCGGTCAATCAAATCAGGTGGAACAAGGTAATTTGTGGGGTCATTAAGTGCACATGGTTCAAATGAGTGCAAAACGCACTCTATTTTGATAATACAATATGTACTTGCATAACATTACAGAACAATCCGATAAAGTATGTTTTATTGGTGATTATTGTTTTATGGGGCATATACTAAGCAATTCGGTTTGCTCGGACGTATCTATCGTTAAGAGTATCAACATATTCAAGATGGCCACCAAGCATCAATATTTAGCCTGAAATGTGTACTGATTTGATGAATGAAAACAAATAGGCACTTGTGTCTTGATCGGACGGACGCAGAAAAACCTTTGGATACCATGCATTAATTTTAAACATAGATGGAGGCTATCAAATCCATATGAATCCAATATGGACGCCAAATATTCATCAAGAACAGGCAGCATTATCTACGCTGTGGTGGACCATATCTTGGTACTAAGCTAGATATGCACATATTAGTTTGATTTTCATCTGAGATACGATATTACAAATATAGATCAATAGTTATGCTCTTCTTAAAGAGCATGCTTAATTCAAAATGGCCGCCATATTTTCCAAAAAACTCGAAAGTTATTGAATATAATGTTTACTTTTGCTTTACTTATGTATACTACTGCATTTTGTTAGGAGGTTAAATCAATAAGTTGGACACACTTGATTTTGAAGTAATTTGTAATTTTGTTTATTCAAAATGGTCAACTCATTTAGGCTATTTTAATATAGTGTGGTACTGGCAATTGCGCATTGATTTTCATTTATTTTTTAAATTTCTTTATATGACAGATTCACATGTGTCCAGACTAGTAGATCGCTGCTTGGTGATGCTCGAATTATGTTACACTCGTTGTAGAGTCAGAATATTAAAATATATGTACTGTTTGTTTTACATATTGTATTTTATTGAGTCTTACGTTATCATATACGTTTTAAATTGCACTATGATGTCATATATGTATACACTATGTATTGCCATTGGTACATATGCTATAGTTCGGCCGGCCATGTTCGCATTACAGTCAGATATTGAACTGTTATTTGCTGGTCTGCGGCTAAGTACCATGACATTGCAATCACCTTAGACTTAATTATAACCAAAATACAACAATTCATGTAAAATACAACACTCATCGAATAGTATGTACCGGTATTACAGTTTCTATTTCCGTGAATATTCATACATTCACAAGTGGATATACCCATATAACAATACGTCTGTATAAGGCAGATCAGCATATTCTATTTCAGCAAAACATTCCGCATGACTGCTTGTATAATCATCGCTGATAAATGAAAATATATTCTCAATTAACATATATTCTCATCAACAAAAGTCCCGTCTCCTGCACTGAAATAAATATTGACAGCGTATATGCGTGTCACATATATAAAACACAATATGCTGTAACGAATGCTCATGATTTAGAGGCCTCAGACCAGCTATGTGTCAATGTTTAGCTTCACATGTTTCGCTTCCAGGTTAGTTCAAACCCGGTTAGACTATGGAACTTTCTGATATAACTCTAGATTAGCATAGAATAATCAACCATGTTCATTTTAGTGCATTTAAAGTAGTATATATTATATTACACATATGGTTGTGATATTATAATACACAGTTCTGACACTTACACATACCATTTTACGGACATTATATGACTACAACATATATGATTACAGTGTATGGTATTCCCCAGAAACAGTGCCCATCATAACTGTGATACATGTACTATGTCAAAAGCGTAAATGGAAGCAACGTTTCCGACCTCATTTACTCGATAACGTCATTTTCGCACGACGCGGCTCATACAATGTTTTAAGAGGTAAGCCGATGTTCACACTAGTAGTCTACGTTTGAGGGTGTATTTGTGGCATATTTGTGGTGCATTTTAGTAAAATATACACGTATCCCAAAAATGGCGGACAATAATAAAGATCAGGGTCTACACTGATACAAAGAATAGGTTATACAAATTCCGATAACGTAAGGAGAGCATACACTGATATGTTTGAGGGTGTATTTGTGGTATATTTATATATATTGAACTATATTTGCATGTATTTCTCATATGATTGGTGATTCAATGTGCATTAATCGAACCTATGGCCAATTTAACAGATTTATTTGTCTACATATGTCAATTATATAATGTGTTTTGTGTCAATATATGCTTTACATTACTATCTGACACTATCTAGGGGGTATTTGTGGTATATTTATATGTATTTAGACTATATTTGGGTGGATTTGGGTGGATTTGGGTGCTTCGTGTAACCGTGCCCCGGACCCCACTAGCATTCTCACGAACTTTGCTCGTTCGTCGGTATGGCCACACCACTTTTCAATACCCTTTTACGCCGCTGACACATATCACGTGTACTATGCGCAATTGGTTTTGGGTCAATCTTTTAAATCAATAAAGAAAAGAAACGATGGATGGATGGATGTGCATTCACCTCTCTCCGACAATTACACCGATTTTCCCCCATTACGCCGCATTTTCACCTTTATCCAAATAATCGACCATTACACCATTTAGTGACGCCGTGCATTTCCATGCCTCCGATAACCGTAGGCTAAATCGATCAGCCAATGGTAACTAGGCTTTGTGATCACTTAACCAATCGTAACTCGGGTTGTGATGGGTAGCAGAATCCACCGTTTAGGCCGATTTCGTAAATTAACTACCGATTACGACATCAAACGGCAGTTTCTGGCCAAATGCACAATAATTGCTCAAACTGGGGTTTGGGAGCCTAAACCATGGTTTAGACTCTCAAACTGGGGCTTTGTTAATTATTGTGCATTTGGCGAGCCTAAACTAGGGTTTGGGCAGTCTACACAGGGGTTTGAGCTCAAACCGTGGTTTAAGCTATCAGAAACCCTAGTTTGAGAGTCTAAACTGTGGTTTCTGCCGCCAAGTGCACAATAATTGCTCAAACCAGGGTTTAAAAAAACTACCGTTTGGGATCACGATTGGCAGTTTTTTTCTTAAACTGTGGTTTTAGTCCAAACTAGGATTTAGGCTTTTTATTGGATTACGACCTCAAACGGTAGTTTCTGGCCAAATGCACAATAATTGCTCAAACTGGGGTTTGAGAGCATAAACCCTGGTTTAGACTCTCAAACTGGGGTTTATTGAATTATTGTGCATTTGGCGAGCTTACAATAGGGTTTGGGCAGTCTAAACTGGGGTTGGAGCTCAAACCGTGGTCTAAGCTATCAGAAACCCTAGTTTGAGAGTCTAAACGGTGGTTTCTGCCGCCAAGTGCACAATAATTGCTCAAACCAGGATTCATTACGCAAACACGTCTTATTTGGAATTAATAAATCAGTGAACTACTTTCGGCAAGGGAGATAATCAATATCACGCGAACTATTTTCATACTAGCCAAGCGGATTGTTCTGTTTATTAGTATATATAGTTTTAATCTATCTCCTGTGATATATAATGATACATTACCTTGTTATGTTATGGGTACCAATACATGTTATTTCAATAGCGTATCTATGTAACTGTATCGTTGTAGATGGAGTTGTAAATAATTTAATAATTATTACGTTCAAATGGTCACGGTTGCGTAATACTGATAGCACTTCTGTATAAATATAATCATCGTAAATGGCGCAATAGTCGTGAGGTTAAAGAAGTGCATAAATGTAATCATCGTAAATGGCGCAATAGTCGTGAGGTTAAGGTCGCCGACTTCTATGATTTAATTACCGATTCCCGAAAGGGTCGTGGGTTCAAACCTCGACTTGGTATATTATTTTTTTTCTCTATATATATTATTTTTGTGATTTTAATATTTTCACAATTTTATGATTTTAATAAAAATAGCTATTAAATATGTTTGTTTAAGTTTGAGGTACTGTCTATACCATCTAATTTTTTACTGTCCCAAAATCTATTTTTTTGGCTGCCACAATTAATTAATTTTCGGACAGCAAACATTTTTTTTATGAATTTGAAATAATTATTGTCCTCCACACTGTTCGAACTGCGCATGTGGCTACCACGACCAGAATTCACTGGCCGCAAACACAGTAGCCTTCGGCGTCTATTTATTAAATTACTTTTTTTTCTGAATTCCGCGTGAGCGCTGAATTTTGTGTCAACACCATTTACAGAAAATATTGGTGATTTTCTAAACGAATATCGGAGAAATGCGGCTATACATTTTGTGTCAATTTTCAACACCATTTACGGAAAAGAATTACTGATTTTTTAAAACAATATCGGCGCAACTAAATACGGTGATAGCATTTTTGTCAACTTTTCAACACCATTTAAGGAAAATAATACTGATTTTCTAAATTCAATATCGGCGAAGATGTACTGAAATACTTTTTTTCTTCAAATAACCAGCCGTCTAATAGAGCTGTGTATAATCGAGAGTATATCGTTAATTTTGTCCCATGTTGTCCCCGACAGTGAGGTGTTGCGGCACACATCAAAACGACACGTCAATTTCAAAACATTGCCTAAGGGTCAACATTTACAGCTGTGCGGTGTCATCAGACCAACACCTCCTCACACACGACTGCGCATTATCGATTTTTTTTCCACACAAAGCGACGTGTATTTACAACTAGATCTGTGTAATGTGTCGGGTGTAGCCAAAGACCATACATAAATTCGTAATTATTCACAGATGTAGCCTTAAAATATAATCGATTTCCTTAAATTACGTCCGCAGGTTGACAGATATTCCAGAGCAGACGTCATCGTAATTTGCCGTTATTTATTTCCAAAATTAGCCATATATTCTGTAAATGGCGTTGAAAGTTGACAATAAATTAAGACCAGATCAGTACGTTAAATGGCTATCGACGACAACTGACGATCCGATGAGAGAGTAATACCGTTTGCGCGAGTAGTATATAGGGAGTTAAAATGATACCACTAACCTACATAGCCCCCCTACGCTCCATCTACGGTCCCACACCCCTCGAATTTGTGTTATGAACTGAATAAACAAAATTGTGTGCCACCTATAGAATACAGAGCCAAGTTAGACAACTGTGTACTTTCTAAAGCGGGTCGTCCTTGTCAGAGTTTCTACACTCCCAGCGCCAATCAGACCAATATAGTTTATGTTTATAGGTGATGATTGTTCTAATTAAATTTCTCAAGATTTAAATTACATAGTAATTAAAATCTTGATTCATTTTATTACATTAACGGTTCCGTGTGGATACCGTCGGGTAACACCCCTCCCCTTCCCCCCCCCCCCCCCCCCCCCCCCCCCCCCCCCCCATCGTTAAGTACGCGGATAGTCCCAACTTTGTCTGCGAGTAAGTCTTCATGACTCCACTGTTCATTCTGAAACCCCTGTTTTTTCCAATGTCTAGACCACCCTCCAACGCTTTCTTGTATCTATCCCAGTTCAGACTGTTTGTTCTCTTGGACATACCTTTGGCGGAATGTTTCATAAAGTCGTCCGGTTTAATGTTTTTGTCTTCTTCTTCCCGACTTCCTTTTTCGGGAACTTTTTCGACAATATAACACTTGCTGGACAAGGCAGTCGCTCGGTGTCCCCGGAACTCCATCTTGAAGAGTCCTGGCTCGCGGTTGCTCCACTTATCCCAAGCTATCCAATCTCGTTTCTCTCTTTCGAAAGATTCGATCCTATCCGACGTTATTATAGAATCCAGGCTGTTGCTGGAAATTCCTATATACATACTATCTGTATCCATATGTATCAACTCGAAATCGCTTCGCTCAACGTATTTATCTAGAACATGCTCAACTTTGCCAACTGATAAACTGCTATCCCACAGTGAAACGGTCTAGTCATTACTACTCTCGGTTTCCTGCTAGATATCTCGTAAGCGTCTCCAATCTCCTCGATATCTTCGAAGAATGCGGATCTCAATGCTTTGTCAACGCAGCTGTCGTTGTTAGTATACGTTGTGTTTAGATGGCGCTCGGAACTTTCGATCGTCTTTCCGCAACAAGAGTTGCCCACCAACTTGAATATCTCGCCCACAACGGTCTTGCTGCTGTCGACATCTCCTGTTCTACGTGCTGCAGTTACTTCGTCTACGAACCATTCGAACGGCTTTCCTTCTTGGTAATCCAAAATTCTGTACACAGCAGTTATCTCTAATCCGTGTCGCAGATACCACTTCAGTAGCGGCGCGTACAGCAACGTCTTCTCTGTAGACAGAGTTCCCACTAGTTTCTTACCGTCTCCCCTGTTCCTACCTGTATTCTCTAGGTAAACCAACATGTGCTCTGGAACCTCTTCTTCTTTAACAACCCTGTTTGTGAACAGCGGCGACATCTCCGAAAAGTGTTTTCGTAAATTTTTCGGCACCTCGATATCCACCTCGGCAAATCCGAACCACTCGGACTTCAAAATTCTTTGCGAGAATCTGTCCACGACCATCAGGTTTGTGGGTTCTCCAACGTGTCGGATGATCTCTTTACCGCAAGGCATCACTTTCTTCAGAGTCGACAGGTACAGTGCGTTAGCGTCGTAACCGAGCACCGCTCCGCATTTCTTATTTTTATCCGTGCGGATGTTAGATACTCCGGCTTCCGCGTATCTCGAAAACACTATAGACGGTCCTCCGACAAGAGCTCCCTGCAGCATGTCGTAAGTTTCCTTTTCGGGTTCGTACATTGGTGGACATTTTGCGTATGCGGCGGCGTGCTCTTTTGTTCTGTAGCTTTCCACATCCTCCTTGATGGTTCCTCGCAACAAATATTGCAGAGCCACACCGGGTAGCGTTACTGCGTCCTTAAGAATATCCACTCCTCTGTCTTTGTAAAAGTTACACATTTTCCCACCGCTTCCAAGAAAGGTGCGACGTCCAGGTCGTTGTAGTATCGCAGCCAGTCCGCGAAAGTTTTCATGTTTTTATCTTTGTAGATCGCGTTGCACGCTTCTAGCTCACTCTCTGTAATAAGGTATCTGCCTCGCAGTTTGGAATACCAGTGTTCTATGGGTGGTAAACCATCGTAGTCCAACTTTTCTGGGGAGTCGAACCACTCGTAGGGAAAGAAAGACTTGTGCATCGAGTAGTCGTATGCCTTGATCCACTTGTCGTAACTAGTTCCGGGTCCCATGTACAGAGCAATGTCTAGAAACCTGAATTCCGGAGTGAACAGAAATATCGTCGTGTTTGTCTTCTTACCTACCATAACTTTATCGGTTGTGTCAGCCAGTTTCCCAACGAGATGTTTCTTTATCAGGTTTGTGTCGTATCTACTAGAGTTGAATCCTACAACGGGAACCTGTTCTATCCACCTCTTTATAGTTTTGATTTGTGTTTCCGGGAGTTTGTCCATATCAGTCGGCATGTACTTGCGGTGCACATCGTTTTTGATATTTTTACCTCTGCTTTTCAACTCCCTCAAGAACTTTGATACCAAAACTTCAGGATCTCTCTCGCAAATGTGTGTTGTCGTTCCTGAGAGACTGTCGCCTACTGAAACACTTATCAGAACGTGGGCAACCTCGTACTCTAGGTCTCGAGATTTTATCTCCCCTCCGTTGACGTCTAGGTAAGCTTCAAAGTCGTACACTATTTGGTGCGGGTACAACACTGTCTCCGGGACCGTCTGTTCTACTTGTGGATGATTTCGTGAATTATAGTCGCACTCCCAAATAACCACGAGTGTGTATCCGGCTGAGATTATTGCCGCCTCCCTATCGAGAGTTTTTTTATACTTTTTACCCATGCGCCTTGTGTGGAGTGGACATCCGTGCCAGTGACAACCGTGAAATTGGTACACGGTATTTGTCTCCCTGCAGTATCCGTCGACCGGAGCCCCTGCAACCCACCTTTCTCCTCCGTGTCCGCACCTGGCGATGTGTATTTGATTGACTTCTAAAGATTTTATCCAGTCTATCGACATTTTGCTGGCGTGCGATCTTGGGTAGAAGGCTTTTTAAAACGCGGACATTGGTCTGTCTATCATCTTACCTTTGTACACGACTACGGTCTCTCCCCTCATGCATGTTGCTGCGTGCCTCTTCATGTTGCTGGCGTTGGTGAATCTCTGTCTGCAGTCGTAGCAGCAGTAGATTTTTGTTAGATTCTTTATGTTTGTCACAAGGAACGCGTGGTTTTTTAACAATCCTATCGTCATCTTCTTCTCTCCTACCTCCTCGTAGTGTGCTGGTGTCTTTCTCAAATACCACACTCCTTCTTCCGTTGGCTCGTACACTTCTATTCCTACACTGAAACATTCCTCTACTTTCTTCATGTCCTCAAAAGGAACCGGTCCTCTCAAGGTTTTCTTGTTTTTCGCGAAATACACGTTAGCCATGCTTCATGCCTTATCACAACACCTGTCCGCTCGAACATCTTCCAAATGAATAGCTAGACATCTGAAAAGACACAAATCGTCGTTGTATTTATCTAACGCGTACATACCCTTCTTGTTCCTCAACCAATCCGGAAGAGGTCATCCGAATGCTACTGTTGAGGCTAACCCTGTGTCTTCCCTCCTATCACCTAAAACTAGTTTTACGAATACGTCTACCCACCGGACAAACGTCCATTTCGTGTTTGGTCTGTCTATCTTAGCCAGGTTCATACGAGTTTCTTCTTGTCTCTTCACCCATGTACATACCTCCTCGTAAGAACTCATCCATTTGCTACCTCCGAGGTTTTTGTGAAATATTATAGTTTTCGCTCTACCACGACTGTCTTTCTCCTCTATATGTGCTACTTGTAAGAAAAAGAGTATCTCAGATAGAAGTTGCTCGTCAGCATCGAAGCCAACTTGTCAACTATCCTTTCAGATATTGTCCCGTCTATGCCCTTACGAAAAGAAAGCTCTATGTTTCGCCTACCTTTCTCCACCCGTTCCTTACTTTCGTCGTGGCTGCCTAATATCTTCTCACCTTCGTCGGCTATTGCGTTCACCAACTTTCGGTTCAACTTCGACACCACTTTCTGTGGGGTCTTTCTCTGCGCGATGGCGTTGGCACGCAGACTCATAACACTCTCTTCCGCAAGTCTATGCCCAACTTTATCAGCATTGTCTATATTATTGAAGGCACCTTGCTTGTAGGCCCTGGTAAACCTAGTCGTGAAAGCTGTGTTTTTAGCCTCGTTCAAGAGTTTTGTCAACCCAGGAACTCTTAGGCGTTTACTGTATGTCAACCCTAGCGATGAGGCTTCTGCTCTGAGTTTTTCAACTTGTGGCAACATTTTCAAATCTTGTTTTAAGCCTTGGTTTAAACCGTGGTTTAACTCAATGTTTGAATAACTACTAGTTTTCGTTTCTTTAGCTTGAAATTTTATTAGTTTTGTCAACCCAGGAACTCTTAGGCGTTTACTGTATGGCATGTTGAGAACGTCCACTTGTTTTCGCAGTTGATCTCTAGTTATATGAAGCTTTTCTACACCGCTAATCAGTTGAGGCAGAATAATTTTCTCATCCATAACTTGTCTCATTTTTCTTCGTCCGAAGAAATTTCTCGCAGGCATATTTTTATACTTCCTATATGTTAGCAAATATATTTTTTTTTAAATAATTAATTAAATAATTAATTAATTAATTAATATTTTCATACTTCCTATATGTTAGCAAATATACCTTTTTTTCAATAATTAATTAAATAATTAATTAATTAATTAATATTTTCATACTTCCTATATGTTAGCAAATATACTTTTTTAAATAATTAATTAATCTGACCAAACGACTGTATGTATAAGAGAGACGACTATGACGACGGACGGTCTGGGGGTAGCTGGGTGTCAGAAAGTGCCGCGAGAAGTTCTTCGCGAACAAACCCGCGCGATGGACCATCATCCAAATAGTAGAGCACGGGCTCATCGGGTTTGGTAATAGATCGATCTAGATGATATACATTGAGAGACCACACGGGATCAGTCGCGCGGCGGCGACCACCTTAGAGCTCTCCCGGTTGATAGAGGTACCGGACGGAAACATCCGATGGAAGCCGTTTCTCCGCTAAACCAACGGGTCGCCCGCGCGAGACGGCAGATGGTTTGTGCGCCACCGTTTTCGCCTTGATGGCATCTACGGGCTTCTTACCGATCTATCTGGTCACCTCGCCGTTCAGTGCGGAGACCACGGCGGGCAGCCTGGTCACCCACTCGGTCGATCGCGAATGAGGATCTACAAGCTCTTTGGCATATTGGTGGCCGAACAACCTCTCAGCCAGGGTTCGATTGAACCGCTCCACGATCCCCTGATCCCGGTGGATGTTGACGCGTCCGCGTCTAACAGAAACGATGTGTTTAGTCAATAGATGAGAGACCGCGCCCATGAACTCTCGGCCGGGATCGACCTGGAGAAGATTCGGCCATTTGAGAGGAATCCTCTTATATATTCGGGAAAGAGCCTCAGCCACCTCCTTAGACGCTTTAGTGGCCAACGGCTCAGACCCTTATACCGACTCGCTACGTCAACGATTGTCAGTGCGTACTTGTACGTCTTGCGACCGACGCGATCGTGAGGGAGAAATAGGAGGTCTGCTTCGTTCGGCACCGGCACGGAACAATCTCCAACATGCCCTCGCCAGATCGTCCGGTAACTGCGTCGTCGATACTAAATCTTTGTTGGAAGTTTCGCTGCAGCTGCCGGTTAGGTTACCCCAATTCTTCCAATCGCGATTGAATTGGAACGGGAGCGGGAACTCGGAGGAATCTAACATCCGCTTTGCGAAAATGGTGGCCGCTTTTTCGTCCTCGCGCCACATCTCTAGAGAATCTTGGGCCAGACGGATCAGACCCTTTGCAGCAGCTAAACGGTGTTTAAGTGCCGTGTAGCCTACATCGATCAAAGCGTAATAAAGCTCGTCAACTAACATCGTTCTATATATATATATTATTTAAAAAAAAATTTTTTTAAATAATTATTGCTTGTTGCTTTTTCTTATTGCTTTTTCAATATAGTAGCTGACGAGATCTGCCGCACCCATTCCCACGACAATGAACGCGATCTCGCGGTCTTTTTGGGCCTCTGACGGTACATAGAAATTTGAAAGTTGGGGCTCGGGATCCATCGGTGCGATAATTTTCTTCGGATATGCCAGCTTGTATTCGCGCATGGCTTCGTCAACGTTCCGGAAAGTTTGCACGGCGTGACTCTCGCGGCGAAGCTCTTCGTTGATCCAGTCCACACGGGCGGTTCGTTTTTCCACCCATGCTTCCTTTGCGATATTGAGTTGTTCTGTAGCTAAATCGTGACGCTTTTTCTCCTCATCCGATTCTGTTCCTATTAACGAGAATAAATAGTTACTGCCGAACACCCCTGCGCTCACGACTGCACCAACCAGCATTATTGCGATCGAAGCCATTTTATTACCATATATTAGCTGGAATTCCAGCTTTAATTAGATAATATCGAGTCCAAACTGCGGCCGCTACATCTAAGGTCACGAACCCTACGTCTCTCACGGTCATGTCCAATTTGGGAGCGGGCCCTCCGAAGGCCATCTTTGATAGTCGAGCAAACCCGATAGTGAGACCCGATATCAACACGGCGTGATAAAGCGCATTCACCATTTTACCATTGTTTTCAACCGTTTTACCATTGGTTTCAGCCATTATATTTATTGCATATAAAAGGGATCGAGTTTAATGTTTAAATGGGGCGCAATCGGTTTCGGAACTTTCTTCGGAACCGCCTCCAACTCCAATTCGTGAATTGATGGGGGTTGTCTCGAAAGGTATTTCCACACACACACGGTGCCAACAACTGCCAGACCATCACCAACAACCCACGGGAGGATTTCTATGTAATAGGGGGTAGGAGCTACAGCACTCCACGATTGCTCTTCCAATTGCGATTCATTACGCAAACACGTCTTATTTGGAATTAATAAATCACTGAACTACTTTCGGCAAGGGAGATAATCAATATCATGCGAACTATTTTCATACGAGCCAAGCGGATTGTTCTGTTTATGATTAGTATATATAGTTTTAAGCTATCTCCTGTGATATATAATGATACATTTTGTTATGTTATGGGTACTAATACATGTTGTTTCAATAACGTATCTCTGTAACGGTATTGTTGTAGATGGAATTGCAAATAATTTAAATAATTATTATTACGTTCAAATGGTGGCGTAATACTGATAGCACTTCTGTATAACTGTGATTGTCGTAAATGGCGCAACAGTCGTGAGGTTAAGGTCGCCGACTTCAATGATTTAATTACCGATTCCCGGAAGGGTCGGTGGTTCAAACCTCGACGTGGTATAAAAAAAAATTCTCCATATATATTATTTTTGTGATTTTAATATTTTTTAATATTTTCACAATTTTATGATTTTAATAAAAATACCTATAAATTGATAGAAACTTACCAACAATTAAAGTGTCTGTCTTTAAGTAATATATACACAGACAGTTTGTTACTGTTTTTTTAAGTTTGAGGTACTGTCTATACCATATAATGTTTTACTGTCCCAAAATCTTTTTTTTTTGGCTGTCACAATTAATTAATTTTCGGACAGCAAACATTTTTTTATGAATTGGAAATAATTATTGTCCTCCATCTGCTCACAACACTGTTCGAACTGCGCCTGTGGCTACCACGACCAGAATTCACTGGCTGCAAACACAGTAGCCATCGGCGTCTATTTATTATATTATTATTTTGTATTTTTTGAATTCCGCGTGAACGCTGCATTTTGTGTCAACACCATTTACAGAAAATATTGGTGATTTCCTAAACGAATATCGGAGAAATGCGGCTATATATTTTGTCAATTTTCAACACCATTTACGGAAAAAAATTACTGATTTTTTAAAACAATATCGGCACAACTAAATACGGTGATAGAATTTTTGTCAAATTTTCAACACCATTTACGGAAAATATTACTGATTTTCTAAAAACAATATCGGCGAAGGTGTACTGAACTACTCTTTATTTTAAATAACCAGCCGTCTAATAGATCTGTGTATAATCGAGAGTATATCGTTAATTGTCATGTTGTCTCCGACAGTGAGGTGTTGCTGCACACATCAAAACGACACGTCAATTTCAAAACATTGCCTAAGGGTCACAGCTGTGTGGTGTCATCAGATCAACACCTCGTCACACACAACTACGCATTATCGATTTTTTTCCCCACACAAAGCGACTGTATTTACAACTAGATC
Source organism: Conchocele bisecta (assembly GCA_029237695.1). Taxonomy (NCBI): domain Eukaryota; kingdom Metazoa; phylum Mollusca; class Bivalvia; order Lucinida; family Thyasiridae; genus Conchocele; species Conchocele bisecta. The sequence continues at coordinate 104,128,644 of CM055269.1, read as the reverse complement.
TGTGTAATGTGTCGGGTGTAGCCAAAGACCATACATAAATTCGTAATTAGTCACAGATGTAGCCGTCTGCAAATATTGATAACGACATGTCAAAACAACGTCGCTGCGACAAAGTGACGTCAGATGGGTATCTTTGTTGGTCTAGAAAGATGGGTTATCAGCTGAATACAGCATTGGTTTATATATCATATTGTTCGAGAGGGATCATATTTTCTAAATATGTTGAAAACTCAATTTCGCATGTTTGACCCATAAAGGAGGTTTTCGCTTGGCGCGTCACATATTATGTTCACAGTTTTGACGAGTCACGATGGTTATTAAATTGTGTGTAATACAATTCCTTCGTTTACCAAATACGAAATTGTATTCACTAAATGCAATCTGACACACATTAATCAGAAACAGACACGCGTGTAAAGCAAGGGAGACGCTATGTAACATGTACTGTAACGTTTACGACTACATGTACCTTTTTGAAATTTCACACTAGCATTAAATAGCATTGTATCCATATATATACTGTACATACATGTATGTAAGATCTCGGTAAACGATATACTAAAACAAAAAGAAAAACATTTATCGGGTCCATACGCGAACTGGGCTGCCGACACCACCAGCTCACATGCTACTCAACATTACTCGTTTCTGATCATTTATTTTCATAACAACCCCGAGAACGTACATTTATATTTTGACATAAAATGGTAATTAAAATATTCAATGGCTTACATACAATTGTATTGTATCGCTAATGGTACATCGACTAACACACGATAATACACTTAATATCGTCTGTCATTACCAGCTGTCAACAACGATGTCAGCTATAGTAGGGGGGCAAATACCCATACAATGAATTATCTTCAACCCGAGAGAGCAAAAGCAACGACTACTTTAAAATCTATGCATTATATCTTCCTGAACACGAATCCAGTGTCGATCAATAAAATCAGGTGGGACAAGGTCAGTGTTGGGGTCATTAAATGCACATGGGTCAAATGAGTACAAAACGCACTCTATTTTGATAATACAATATGTACTTGCATAACGTTACAGAACAATCCGATAGAGTATGTTTTATTGGTGATTATTGTTTTATGGGGCATATACTAAGCAATTCGGTTTGCTCGGACGTCTCTATCGTTAAGAGTATCAACATATTCAAGATGGCCGCCAAGCATCAATATTTAGCCTGAAATGGGTACTGATTTGATGAATGAAAACAAATAGGCACGTGTGTCTTGATCGACCGGACGCAGAAAAACCTTTGGATACCATGCATTAATTTTAAACATAGATGGAGGCTATCAAATCCATATGAATCCAATATGGACGCCAAATATTCATCAAGATCAGGCAGCATTATCTACACTGTGGTGGACCATATCTTGGTACTAAGCTAGATATGAACATATTAGTTTGATTTTCATCTCAGATACGATATTCAAAATATAGATCAATATTTATGCTCTTCTTAAAGAGCTTGCTTAATTCAAAATGGCCGCCATATTTTCCAAAAACTCGAAAGTTATTGAATATAATGTTTACTTTTGCTTTACTAATGTATACTACTGCATTTTGTTAGGCGGTTAAATCAGTAAGTTGGACACACTTGATTTTGAAGTCATTTGTAATTTTCTTTATTAAAAATGGTCGACTCATTTAGGCTATTTTAATATAGTGTGGTACAGGCAATTGCGCGTTGCTTTTCATTTATTTTGTAAATGTCTTTATATGACAGATTCACATGTGTTCAGACTAGTAGATAATACACTTGGTGATACTCGAATTAGGTTACACTCGTTGTAGAGTCAAACTATTATAATATATGTACTGTTTGTTTTACATATTGTATTTCATTGAGTCTTACGTTATCATATACGTTGCAAATTGCACTATAATGCCATATATGTATACAATATGTATTGCGATTGGTACATATGCTATTGTTCGGCCGGCCATGTTCGCATTACAGTCAGATATTGAACTGTTATATGCTGGTGTGCGGCTAAGTACTATGACATTTCAATCACCTTATACTTAATTATAACCAAAATACAACAATTCATGTAAAATAAAACACTTATCGAATAGTATGTATCACAGTTTCTGTTTCCGTGAATATCAATACATTCACAAGTGGATATACCCATATAACAATACGTCTGTATACGGCAGATCAGCATATTTTATTTCAGCAAAACTTTCCGCATAACTGCTTGCATAATCATCACTGATAAATGGAAATATATTCCCAATTAACATATATTCTCATCAACAAATGTCCCGTCTCCAGGTTAGCTCAAACCCGGTGAGACGATGGAACTTTCTGATACAATTCTAGATTAGCATAGAATAATCAACCATGTTCATTTTAATGCATTTCAAGTATTATATATTATATTACACATATGGTTATGATATTATAATACACAGTTCTGACACTTACACATACCATGTACGGACATTATATGACTACAACATATATGATTACAGTGTATGGTATTCCCCAGAAACAGTGCCCATCATAACTGTGATACATATACTATGTTAAAAGCGTAAATGGAAGCGACGTTTCCGACCTCATTTTCGCACGACGCGGCTCATACAATTTTTGAAGAGGTAAGCCGATGTTCACACTAGTAGTCTACGTTTGAGGGTGTATTTGTGGCATATTTGTGGGGCATTTTAGTAACATATAGACGTATCTCAAAAAGGGCGGACAATAATAAAGACCAGAGTCTACACTGATATATAAAATAGGTTATACAAATTCTGATAACGTAAGGAGAGCATACACGGATATGTTTGAGGGTGTATATGTGGCATATTTATATATATTGAACTATATTTGCATGTATTTCACATATGATTGGTGATTCAATGTGCATTAATCGAACATATGGCCAATTTAACATATTTATTGGACTACATATGTCAATTATATAATGTGTTTTATGTCAATATATGCTTTACACTACTATCTGACACTGTGTAGGGGGTATTTGTGGTATATTTATATGTATTTAGACTATATTTGGGTGGATTTGGGTGCTTCGTGTAACTGTGCCCCGGACCCCACTAGCATTCTCACGAACTTTGCTTGTTCGTCGGTATGGCCGCACCACTTTTCAATACCCTCCTATGCCGCTCAATAAAGAAAAGATTACGCCACATTTTCACCTTTAGTAGTAGTAAGGGAGTCAAAATGATACCACCTACCGTGGTATCGTTTATAACCCTCTATAATACCCCCACCACCCCCGAAAATCAAAAAATTGGTTAACGAGGAAAATTGGGTCTCCCGACAGCAAATTTATGAATTTTTGGAGAAAATAATTTTGAGAAGAGGGAGTCCCAATTATATTGGTAATTGACTTTTGAAAGTATATATTGGTGTCATAAATACATCATGTTTTTTTCACGTCCAATTGAACAGAAAAAACAAGTACCATATTATTAGAGAAAATGGATAATACAATACAATTTGAATTGCAAATTTTTAATGACTGTGTTGAAGAAGTTTACGAAGAATACGGGGGTTATAATCCTGTATATAAATTCTATAAAATGAGAACACTAGGCGATATCGAATACATGAAATACCAGCGTAGTTTATTACGCTCCGATAAAAACGTTACATTTCCAATATTATACCGGCAATTATGTCAACTATACAAGAGGCAAATACGAACATTAAGACAGATAATGTGTATCGGTATGAAACTAAGGCATATTATATAAAACTATTAAAACCCAACGATTCGTTTACGAATGTACATTTTTACGATATCGCTTATAAAGATATTGAAAAATTATTATTGAAAAAAAAAAAACTACTAATTAATTTATAGCCGAGTGTATTTTTCTTATCGAAGGTATGTAAACGGGCTATCTGAAATTATTTTTCATCAACCTCGAGCGGTCGGAGTTGTCTGCCCATTTCAAGCGGTCGGAGTTGTCTGCCCATTTCAAGCGGTCGGACTCCGAACGCCGTTGTCATGCAGTTGTTTACCATAGCGACCACATTTGTAGGGATAGAAATAAATAAATAAAATGTTTAGCTCCAACCGCGGCGCGAACCCACGACCCTCGTCTCTATAGATTATCGCCTTAACCACACGACCACGAAGGCTGTTATGATAAACACTACCTAGTGTTGTACAATTATCGATTTACGACAATGTTTCAATTACACGGGTTATGAACCATGCGTAAATTGATAGCCGAGGTAAACAGAGCCGAGTGTATCAATTATACAGACGGTGTGTACAGTGTAATTCCTAGACTGAATTTGTTATGCGATTACGATGTAATTCTCAGTGAAAAACACATGTTGCATAGGTATGTAAATTTGTTTACTGCACCAATATAAGAAAATTAATTATTTTTTAAAAATCACAATGGTGCTGTAACATTTCTTTCGACTTTATCTCCAAGTTTTTCCCTAAATTTATCCCAATCAGTACACTCAATCTTGGGCATGGTGGCGCGTGCCTTGATTCTTATATCATTTTTTAATTTTTCATATCTCCGCATTTCTTCCACCACGGATTCAAACTCTAAATTTGATATTTTCTTATCGGCCAACGCTTTGGGCACCATAACGTCGATGCTATTTTTCTTAGACCCTGGCGAGAACGGAGTATTCTATCAGGTCTACATTTTTTCTCGAGTTTTCCACCCGACGCCCTAATTACCATACACAACAACCCAGAAACGGCCGACACCGCACATAAAAATCCCCGCTACGGGAACCGTTATAATGGTGGATATAGTTGCAGCTGTCCCCGCCCCACACAACACAGAAACACTCGCCAGAGCCGTGCTAGATACTTCAGCCATGTTCACCGCGCGCCTATATTTTTTAGCGTTTCTTTTTCTATTTGTATATTCTCTAACTAAAATATCCTGCATAGCGACGATATTATTCAACCTAAAATCTGAACTTCTTTCGTTAATTGTACACAGTGTTGATGGAGTGGTATTGACAATTGGAAGCGTTGATTCGTTCGTATATTTAAATTTTTACAAATTTATTTCAATATATTAGTATTTATAAAATAAGTTCAATTAACAACGAGACAATAGTGGAAGAACTCTCTGAGTCACGATTTTCGTAACAAAGTTAATAACACTACTTTGGGAAAGTCTAATTCGATCATTACCGGCGAACGAAACAATCGTCGAACTATCTCCAGAGATTTTAGTGACTCCAATCCCCCGTTCTTCCCCATCTACTACAATATTTATCGCGACCGCGCCCACAGGTTTACCATTAGCATTAACCGAGCAGACCGCCATTTGGATAACTTCACCTGCAGCTGTCATAGTGTATCCCCCATATTTATTCTCGCTTTGGCACCGAACGAATATTCATAGTGCCCCTCAACCAATGGGCCCCGCTTCTCAGCCCAAACTGTTATGACACGTTTTGGCGTTTTCATTGTTTTCACTATTCCGGCAAGCGCCTTGTTTGCGTTATATGCCTCAGTACGAATCTCATAAGAGGCCTCCTCAAGAGCTTTGGTCGCGGCTATACGATCATGTTTCAGTTTATCAGAAACTTCGGTTATTTTTCCATCTAGTTCGGTAAGTGCCGCTTCTCTGCTGAGAGAGTCCTCTAAGCGCAACGCATCATAAGCCTCCGTAATGGTCGCCTGGTGGCCTTCTAAGGCTTTATCAATACCCGACCGGGCCTCTTTTTGAAATTCGGTTATTTTTCCGTCTAGTTCAGCAACCGCCGCCTCTCTGACGAGAGAGTCCTCTGAGCGCAACACCTCATAAGCCCTCGCAAGGGCTACCTTGTGGTCTTCTCGGGCTTTCTCAACCCCCGACCGGTCCTCTTTTTGAAATTCGGTTATTTTTCCATCTAGTTCGGTAAGTGTCGCTTCTCTGTTGATAGAGTCCTCTAAGAGCAACACCCTATAAGCTTCTGTAGTATCCGCCTGGTGGTCTTCTCGGGCTTTCTCAATACCCGTTCGGACTCCATCAAGATCAAACCGGGTCTCATTTTTAAATTCGGTTATTTTTTCGTATATGTCAGTAAGTGCCGCTTCTCTGTTGAGAGAGTCCTCTGAGCGTAACGCCCCATAAGCCTCCGCAATGGCCTCTTTGTGGTCTTCTCGGACCCCCTCAACCCCCGACCTGGTCTCTTTCAGAAATTCGGCTATTTTACCGTCTAGTTCGGTAAGTGTCGCTTCTTTACTATGAGAGTTCTCTAAGCGCAACGCATCATAAGCCTCCGCAATGGCCTCCTCAAGGTTCGACTGGTGGTCTTCTCGGACTTTATCAATACCCGACCGGGTCTCTTTTCGAAATTTGGTTATTTTTTTATCTAGTTCAGTAAGTGCCGCTTCTCTGATGAGAGAGTCTTCTGAGCGCAACACCTCATAAGCCTTCTTTGTAAGGTCCGCCTGGTGGTCATTCTCGTGCTTTCTCAATACCCGACGTGGCCTCTTTTTGAAAATCGATTATTTTCCCGTCTAATTCAGCAAGTGTAGCTTCTTTGCTGAGAGAGTCTTCTAAGCGCAACGCATCATAAACCGCCGTAATGTCAACCTGGCGGTCTTCTCGGGCTTTATCAATCCCCAACCGGGCCTCTTTTCTAAATTTGGTTATTTTTTTACCTAGTTCGTTTAGTTCCGTATGCGTTTCTTCACGACTTTGTGTATTCACAGCAGCATACTCTAAGTTGTGATAGTAGACTTTTGTGAATCTCGTCCGTGGCCCTCGATATAGTTCTATTGATCAAGGCCTTTGTTTTTTTGGGTAGTTAAAAAGTCGCCCTCTGTCGGGATGAATCCCCTTCTGCCGGTTCCAAATTATTTGCATTTGTCACCCAATCGGAAGAAACTACCTGGTCCGTTATATACTCATTTTCAATAATGTTGATAATATATATTACGAACATGCGTTTAATTCTAAATAATTTTCTTAAAATTAATTAATTTGAAATTTCTAGGACTACCGAAATCGGGTAATAGTTATTCAACTTTCTCGCTTGATCATCGAGAATAGAGACCGTAAATTCGTGGATATGTCCCGATTCCAAAACTTTCATCTCGGGGTGTGGGAAGTCTAAGGTCACAGTCTCGCCATAGAAACAGTCGCTGGCGGGCACAGTTTTCAGTAATGTGCTGGGGGATCCGTCTACCGTGTTGTACGATGTGTTCACCGATCCAGGTGTACCCTGAGAGTTTTCGTGAAGGCGAAGTCACCTGGGTTATCACCGACGTACTCACCTGGGGTAAACACTCCTTTGTTTGAGGAGTATGTCTCTCTAAAACCGAGTTGAATACCCAACCCCGGGGAGACCACTACCTCACTGATGATGGTCATTGTTGCAAGCCCGGTAGCATTCGATACTGTGAGGTTGATTATACCGTCAAGATCTGAGTTGACAAAATCTTTGAGCTGTCTTATTCCCCACAGTCCGTGAGGCAGCTTTACACCTAATTGTTGTCCATCCTTCACATAGTAAAACCCTTCGCTCTTCCCCACATTCTGCCATCCAACCGTGAAGGTGATTGATCTAGGCCTACCCGGCGTTGTCCGCAGCAGTTGTCTATTAACTTTTGAAGTTCACAACTCCCTTTTTGAACATTAGTGATAGTAGCAAACATAATAATATCTTTCAATGGATACAAAAGCATTTAGCTTTAACTCTAATGCAAAGTACGCGGTCGGTGGTAAATACACGCAAAAAGACGTTGTTAACCTTGTACACCCAACCGTAACGGTTAGACCGGACAGTGGCTTTGCCACCAATTTCCCTAACACGTTTGAGAAATATAGGCTGCCCAAGATTACTACGATGGAGTCGGTAAACGGGTGGAAAGCCACACCGATGCAGTTTTGGCAGAACCAGCTAAATTTTGCTGTATGGTGCGCAACATCCGGGTGTGGAGTTTCACATAAAGACCATCTGACATCCAAGAATGTCATGCTCCGAAGTGTCTACAACTTTCACACGTATTATACTATTAGGAGGATTCTCAAAGAACTAGGTATTTTCTCTACCTCAAGACGACGCCTGGGATCCCATTTCCAGCGCATACGACCGTTTATGGCGTTTGAAAGATTGTGTAACGAATTTAACGTTTCAAAAGACGCGGACTGGAGGCAGAAAGCATTTCCTACCACCACCGGCCTCGGGGACGTTCTCATTCGGGGCCAGTCGGGAATTGGACGCAGACTGATTTTAGACACGATTACTCCGGTGACCACATCATCAGTCGGAACGCCGGGAATTTTGACCCCGCGACTATGACTTTCGGGCCAGAAGTGTCTGGAGGTCGGCACTGTGGCGTGTTTTCTTGTAAAATGTTACCTCCGAAACTGGCTCACGTAGATTACATACAGCAGGCTGCTGAGGTTCAGAACGCGTGGACCACATTTATGTTAGATAAGGGTCTAGGGTTCACGCAGGCCGGGGTTACTCGCGTCAACGAATCTATTCGCACGTACGTCTGGGCCATCCTCGGTGCACAGAAGCAAACTCGCAGTTCTATACTGGGTACAGGAACAGCGTTTGATGCACAAAAAACAATTCTTGGCACTTGTAGAGGACGCCATCTCAGCTAAGGTGGACCTGGAGAAGGCGATCCAGAATTATAAGACGTTTTGCAGACTGCCAGCACCCCAGTGGACTATGTATTTGGAATAGGTCTTTATATGGCGCCGAGCAATATGATACTACGAGACGACCCGGTTGATGGTTACAATAATCAGATCGTAATCGCCACCGCCAATCAAAAAATCGGTCACAAACGGTAACGTGAACACGGATATCATCAAGCGCACCCCCAACACGATCGGGTTCAACAGTGTTGAGGGAACCGATTTCATAAAACGCCCAAAACACAAAATGGATACACATCCCTCAACACAATCGAACCCAGTACCCCAATTCGTAAATTGGATGCACCATCGAGTTCCATCAACAGACCAATCGCGATTGGAGAAACACCAATCAATCACAGATTGGGTGTGAAATTGGAAGCACAACACACGAGGAGGAGAAATTAGCGCTCGTCGTCGCCTCGTGGCGATCGGATTATTTGCGCTTTGGTTTTAGGAACTCTCTGGCGAAGAATAGTAGGAGACCGGCGATTGCCACGATTAAAGCCCAAGTATTTTTGGCTAGCCATCCGGCCGTTTTTGATAATATAGATAGCAAGTAAGAAACGATACTTCCGATCAGTCCAGGTAGTGCGGCAGCCGCCTTTTCGGCTAATTTAGCCAGGAGACTGGCGAGGGCTTTTAGTTGTTTTTTTACCCACTCCTTGGCTCCGCCTGATGGCGCGGGTGGTGGTGGTGTGGGTGCTGGCGCGGGTGGTGGCGCCGCACCACCAGTGAAAGCTAGAATATGGTCGATATAGTCATGCTGATAGCAACGAGGATGCTTGCTATCGTGATGCCCTGTTCTCTGAATAGAGTGCGAAGACGCTCACCGATTGTCGTACGCTCACCGAGTATCGTCTCCTCGCGCAGTACCCTCGAGATTGTTTCGCGGATCCGACTTATTTGGGGGTGCGGAGTGTCTCACGGTTAGTCGAGGCAGCCTCCAAACGAGCTGCTCTTTCATCCCGCAACGACCGCAAGCGTTTGTTGATCCGCTCGGTAGATTCTCTATCACCACCAGCTTCCTCCAGTTTTCTTTCTTCTAGCGCGATATGTTCATCCAGCAGATCGAGAGTTTGGCGAGGTTAAGGACCAGTTCGCCCCGGACCGTTTGTAGAGCCTTATCGAGGCCCCGGAGTTCGCGAAGAGGTAACGGTGGGTCATCGTTGAGTATTTCCCCCAAATTGCGATTGGACGCTGAACGTGGTCTCCATCGTGTTAATAGCGTTGGTGGCTACTCGAGGGACATCGCTGAGCGCGACCGTTTCTATCGCGGAGGCCGTTTTCGCCATCGTTTCGTCGGTAGACTGTAGGGCCTCTACAGCGCGGGTAGGCATAATTGTTTTACCCCTCTTCCAATCTGGGAATCCTAGTTCGCTCTTTATGATTTCGCCACCGCCCGGTTTCCTGCAACGGTGTTTAGCGATAGGGGTTTTCCGTTCTTCATGTTGACTATTGGGAGATTTGGTTCCGGTTTTAGTCGCAATCTACCGTTCAGATCCAATTCGAACTTGGAGTAGTCGTTACCGACAGATGGGACCACACCTTTTTCTGCCAAACCGTTGTAGTAGTCGTCTACAGCTCCCTCGAGTAATTCCCGACTTTGACCAACGCTGCCGGTAGCGCCACCTAATTCCCCCGATTGGATTGGAACTGGAGGTTGTATCAAGGGTGTTTCGTCATTATAATCATCTATGTCATAATCTTCCTCATCCACATCGACGTAATAGTCTCTGCCGATTTCATCCATGTCAATATCGTAATCAGCCATATTAATTTCTTAAAATTAATTATGTATTAAAGACAAAACCATAAGGGTTTAATATAGTTTCACTAAATTATGTCTTCGAGTCAATACGGTCGCAAAACTCAATCCATACCGCAGACTGCGTGAGCCCCTCGGGGCAAAAGGCGTGAGGACAGAGTGTCGTTATTACGAACAACCCATCGACGATCGACCAGAAACCAGCAGCTCTTGGTCCGCTTCCCCAACCTCGGAGCTAACGACGTCATTGTGCCGGGTACTGTTCGCCTCGCTTTCACTATTTCGCTGACGTCGACGGACGCGGACCGAACCGTCGTTCAGAACCTTGGTCGCGCCATAGTCAAGAAGACCATGATAAGATTTCTGGTAATGAGGTGATGTCGATCGACGACAGCGACGTCTACCATTGTTATCAGGACCTATGGAAGACGGCGCAAGTAGAGCGCGAAAACGCTGTCTATCAGGGTATTGACACCAGCAAAAAATAAGAACGTAACCAAAACTTAGAATCGGGGCTGGTAACAAGGTAGATAACAACGCGAGTGACAATGCGGGTCGCGGGCGCTTACAGCAACCGCTTCTACATCCCGCTCGACTTTGAGTTGCTGGAGAGTCACATGCCCTACTATCAGAGCGCTTTGGCTGACCGCCTCGAATACGAACTAACGTTCAACGACTACGGCCGAGTTCTCATAACCAGCGACCTGTTATCGACGTATACGATCGATAATGTTTCGCTGGAGTACGACATGGTCACGATGCCCGAACTCGCGCGATTGATCAGAACCCAGTACGCCGGGCGCGTTACCATTACTTTACGCCCGAGTTCTTCGCCATCGCAAGATGTCGAAAGACAAAGGCGACACATTGTGGAATATTAACGTCAACGTACCGCTCGCTCGATGAAAGGTATAATGATGTTGTTCGAGGATGCTCGGTTCGCGTTCGGTGCTAGAAAAACCGACAAATTCTATAACCCCAAAATCACGAAGGTAGAGGTGACGATCGAGGGAGTTCCCAATCAAACTCTACAGCGCGGGGTCTTCGCGCGCACCAGCAGTGGGACGAAGTAAGAAAGCAGTTTTCTGCCGGCTCTAAGCGCTCTCCGGAGGTTGTGCAGCGGTTGCCAAAAGACCTGCATCTCTCGGCCGTCTCCCTCGCGGAGTTCCTGAATACCAAATAGCGGTTATGGCTAGACATGCGAGCCAGCGACGACGACCAAATACACGGCAGCGGACGCCAAGTTGAGAACGCTAGCGAGGGTGTGTGGCGATCCAGATAACCAAAGAGGCGACGGAGCAGGGCCATTGAACAGTGTACTTATATATAATTACAGACGCACAACTCACATCGAAGATGGCCGATACGTCTCAGCACTCTATTGATTTAATAAAAAATATCATCTAACGATTTATTAATTTAATAAATTTGATAATTCTAAAGAATTAATTAAGAAAATTTAGCAATCATTTCTAACGATTTATTAATTAATAAATTTGATAATTCTAAAGAATTAATTAAGAAAAATTAGCAATCAATACCAATTCACGATTGGAGATGCCCACTCTGCCATAATATGTGGGCAGACAGGATGTGGAAAAAACGGTTTTCTCATCCTCGACTTGCTCGAGGAGTCCTACCGCGATGCCTTTCGCCACATTGTGATCCTGTGTCCCACTGTGCGGCACAACGATACTTATCAGCGGCGAACGTGGATATGGACCGACCCTGAGGTATACGTTATTGACCCGGTGATAGGCTTCACGATTGGTTGCGTGGTTTTATACCAAAGATTCCAGGGTGAGCCCACCCTATACGTGATTGACGATTGCTCGGCCAAGGCGGCGATGACCCAAAAAGAAGGACATGCTCTCCGAGCTCGCATTTTCTGGCCGCCATGCTAGGCAAAGGCGTTATGGATATCCACTCAAAAGTACAACGCCGTCCTCAAGGATCTGCGCGAGCAAACGAAATGGGTTCGCCCTCTTTCACTGCAAGGACCGAGGACTCATTCGATGACTGTCTTCGAGAGAATGACGTTATCCCAACGCGCGAGGAGCGCCTGGAGGTTCGACAGATGCTTTCGGAAACTAAGCACGCCAAGCTTTTACTAAAGACTGATCAACCAACTGCTTACGAAGTTATCAATTAATTTTATAATTAATTAGCAATTACTGAACAAATGCTGAACAATGCTGAACAATGCTTAGCAATTGCTGAACAATGCTGAACAATGCTGAACAAATGCTTAACAAAATGTTGAACAAATGCTGAACAATGGTTAACAATGTTAACAATTTGGTGCTCCTCTGCGAGCTTTGTTGCGAGCATAATGGTGATCATAAGTATCGGGTGGTGCGCTTTGCAATATGTTAAAGTGATGAGACTTGTTAGAATAGTTAAATTAATTTTAAGAAAAATGAACTGCGACGAACTTCTCGATCAGCTAATAGAAGAAAACCTCAACTCCGACTGCCAACATAGATAATGATCCGACAGAGCAATCGGAATCAACTCCAACGGCGGTTGGTATTGGGTTGAGTGCAACGACTCCGAATGAAAATGAAAATGCGGCGCGACGAGAGCGGCTAGCTGCGCTGGTTGTGCTGGGGACAATCGGAGCATTATCTCGGTAGGCGTCTCTCAGTTTTTCAGGTGGATAAGATGTCAGATGCGGAGAGATCGATAAAATGTATGCGCGATACGAATCCAAATTGTTGGGAGCGGAGATGACAAAAACTCTCGGATCGGCGGCTATTCATTTGTACGCAACCGCCGTTAGTATACTTCTCCTATACCAAACACCGCGGGATTGATTGAGGATCTAGAGACTGACCCTTTTATAGGTCACACTCTTAGAACAGCCTGCTGCTCAATTTATCACAAGTTTGGAATGTACTTAGCTCCGCTGACAACCGCGTTGACCACGGGGTAAACACTGTCAATTTGGACATATATGCCCACGAACTATAAGCCCTGAAAATGATGACACAAGACACACCCGCGAGAGTGACGGAGTTGAACCCGATTGCTAACCCAACCCAATCGAACCCGAGTGTTACTCCGCCACTGGATGACATACCGCATATAAAAAATCCCAAAATACAGGCAGCTGGGCGGGCGGCGGCTGCCACCCGAAAAGTTAAACAAGATAAAATACTCGCCGAGCTTCGAGAGGCTAAACTACAATCGAGATTGGGGTTGCAATCGGGGACGGAGACAGCAAAACATCTGAAGACAGAGTTGAGTACAACCCCAATTCACGAATTGGAAGCACACCCAAATTCAAAGAATTTGTCACCCAATACCAACCGCCGTTGGAGTTGGGCGAATCCGATTGAACCGAAATTCGTGAATTGGAGTTGGGTTGTTGGTGGTGGTCTGGCAGTTGTTGGTGCCCTGTGCGTGTGGAAATACCCCATATTATCGAAAAAACAACCAGCCAGTGTTCAGAAGAAAGTTACGAAACACCAATCGCGATTGGATGCGCCCCATTTAAACATTGATCGCGACCCCTTTTATATGCAATAATGGCTGAACAAGACGGTAAAATGTTAGTGAATGCGCTTTATCACGCCGTGGTGATATCGGGTTTCAGTATCGGGTATGCTCGACTATCAAAGATGGCCCTAGGAGGATCCGCTCCAAATTGGACTTTACTGTGAGAGACGTAGGGCTCGCGACCTTAGATGTAGCGGCCGCAGTTTGGACCGAGATTATCTAGTTAAAGCTGGAATTCTACCAGTTAATATATGGAAATAAAATGGCTTCAATCGCAATGATGATAGGTGGTGCGCTCTTAAACGCATTTGCGTTCACCGGCAGCAACTTTCTATTCTCTAAACTACAAAACTCGAATGCGGATGAGGAGAGTACGCGTCACGATTTAACTGTAGAACAATTCAATAGCGCAAAGGAAGCGTGGTCGGAAAAACGAACCGCCCATCTTGACTGGGTCAATGTACCGTCAGAGGCCCAAAAAGACCGCGAGATCGCGTTCATCGTCGTGGGAATGGGTGTGGTGTCGTCTCGTCGGTACTATATTCAATCGAGATTTTAAATTAATTATTTTAAATTAATTATAATATATATATATATATATATAGAACGATGTCAGTTGACGAACTTTATTTTGCTATGATGGATGTAGGCTACACTGCCCTTAAACACCGCATAGCTGGTGCAAAGGGTATGATTCGTCTGGCCGAGATTCTCTCGAGGACGTGGCGGGAGGACGAAAAAGCGGCCACCCTTTTCGCAAAGCGGATGTTAGATTCCTCCACCAATCCTGGGGGATTAGATTTTCCCAATTTCCTTCAGAACTTAACCCCAATCGCGATTGCACTTCCAATAAAGGTTTATTATTATCGACGCAGTTACCGGACGATCTGGCGAGGGCATGTTGGAGATTGTCAGATATATTGAATACATCGCATACGATGAACACGCGCAAACTTAATACCAAACTATTGGTTCGCCTAACGCGCAAGCTAGCGAACACGTACTATAGCCCCGCGGCTACTGGAAGGGACTCGCTGCCATCAAGAACCTCGCGGCGGCGACCAAGGTTTCAGAAAACGCTGTCAAGGAATGGCTCAAGAAGCAGGCCATCTGGCAGATCTATTTACCCGCGCCTCACAATATTCCGCGCCCGAAATTCGACGTGCGGTACCGAACCAAGTTCACCAAGCGGATCTCCTGTTTCTCCCTCACGATCACGTCGGTCGTAAGACGTACAAGTACGCGCTGACAGTCGTTGACGTAGCGAGTCGTTATAAGGGGGCTGAGCCGTTGGCCACTAAAGAGTCTAAGGAGGTGGCCGAGGCTCTCTCCCGAATATATAAGAGGAGTCCTCTCAAATGGCCGAATCTTCTCCAGGTCGATCCCGGACGCGAGTTCATGGGCGCGGTCTCTCATCTATTGTCTAAGCACGAAGTTTCTATCAGACGCGGCCGCGTCAACATCCACCGGGACCAGGGGATCGTGGAACGCTTCAATCGAACCCTGGCTGAGAGACTGTTCGGACACCAATACGCTAAAGAACTTGTAGACCCTCATTCGCGATCGACCGAGTGGGTGGCCAGACTGCCCGCCGTGGTCTCCGCACTGAACGGAGAGGTGACCAGATTGATAGGTAAGAAGCCCGTAGATGCCATCAAGTTTAAAAGGGTGACGAGCGAGCCCTCTGCCGTCTCGCGCGGGCGACCCGTTGGTTTAGAGGAGCAACGGCTTCCATCAGATATTGATGTCCGGTACCTCTATCAACCGGGAGAGCTCGAAGGTGGCAGCCGCCGCGCGACTGATCCCGTGTGGTCTCTCAATGTATATATATCATCTAGATCGATCTATTACCAAGCCCGATGAGCCCGTGCTCTACTATTTGGATGATGGGCCATCTAGAGGGTTTGTTCGCGAAGAACTTCTCGCGGTGCCTTCTGACACCCAGCTACCCCTGGATCATCAGAGTCTTTAGATTGTTAATTTTCATAATTTTTTTCAAAATTATTAAATAAATCATTAGAGAGGTTTTCCACTATCGCGCGAACGAGAGATCTTTTATTTTGTATTGGGCCACCTGTGTGTCTAATTTGGGACAAATTATTGGTGCTTGAAGGTTTTATTACACTAGCCCTTAACTCCGCAATACTTTCTTTTTGAATTCTGTTACCAACTTCATCCGCTAGTGAGAGGTTTGTAAATGCCCCTCTTTTATAGGCGCGGGTAAACCGCTTCATAAACGCCTCATTCTTTGTGGCATTTATCAGCTTTGTCAACCCCCTAACTCTCAACCGTGTACTATAAGTAATCCCTAGAGATTCGGCTTCTCTTCTCAAACTTTCTATTTCTGCTAGTTTCTGGCGTTATCATATTTTCTGTATTATACTTTTGTATATATACTTTTGTATAACCTATAAAATTTATCTGTTCAATTGGACGTCAAAAATTTACATAATGTTTTTTTTTTTGACGTCCAATTGAACAGATAAATTTTATATACACTATATAATGGAATGTGAGACTTGTTGTAAGACGTTTACGTGTAAAGACTATCGAAGGCATCTAGCGAGACGTAGAAAGTTTCCTTGTGTCCCCCCACAATTTCAATGCCCTAGATGCCCTTGTAAATTCGTTAGTGCCCAAACTCTTTGTAGACATAAGCAACTACGCTGTCAGGTGGCTAAAGGTGAACGTGGTAGAATAGAGCTGGTAGAATTAGTTGCTGATCTGCGAAATAAATTAGCTATATCGGAGAAGAAAAATGAGGAATATAAAACTATTGTACTTGCATGAATGATTTCGACTTTTTTCAAAAGTCAATTACCAATATAATTGGGACTCCCTCTTCTCAAAATTATTTTCTCCAAAAATTCATAAATTTGCTGTCGGGAGACCCAATTTTCCTCGTTAACCAATTTTTTGATTTTCGGGGGTGGTGGGGGTATTATAGAGGGTTATAAACGATACCACGGTAGGTGGTATCATTTTGACTCCCTTACTACTACTCCTTTATCCAAATAATCGACCATTACACCATTTAGTGACGCCGTGCATTTCCATGCCTCCGCTAACCGTAGGCTAAATCGATCAGCCAATGGTAACTAGGCTTTGAGATCGATTAACCAATCGTAACTCGGGTTGTGACGGATGCCCAATGATAACTAGGCTTTGTGATCACTTAACCAATCGTAACTCGGGTTGTGACGGGTAGCAGAATCCACCGTTTAGGCCGATTTCGTAAATTAACTACCGATTACGACATCAAACGGCAGTTTCTGGCCAAATGCACAATAATTGCTCAAACTGGGGTTTGGGAGCCTAAACCATGGTTTAGACTCTCAAATTGGGGTTTAGTGAATTATTGTGCATTTGGCGAGCCTAAACTAGGGTTTGGGTAGTCTAAACTGGGGTTGGAGCTCAAACCGTGGTTTAAGCTATCAGAAACCCTAGCTTAAGAGTCTAAACGGTGGTTTCTGCCGCCAAGTGCACAATAATTGCTCAAACCAGGGTTTAAGAAAACTACCGTTTGGGATCACGATTGGCAGTTTTTTTCTTAAACTGTTTTCTTAAACTTTATTGGATTACGACCTCAAACGGTAGTTTCTGGCCAAATGCACAATAATTGCTCAAACTGGGGTTTGAGAGCAAAAACCCTGGTTTAGACTCTCAAACTGGGGTTTAGTGAATTATTTTGCATTTGGCGAGCCTAAACTAGGGTTTGGGCAGTCTAAACTGGGGTTGGAGCTCAAACCGTGGTTTAAGCTATCAGAAACCCAAGTTTGAGAGTCTAAACAGTGGTTTGAGCCGCCAAGTGCACAATAATTGCCCAAGCCAGGGTTTAAGAAAATTACCATTTGGGATCTCAAATGGCAGTTTAAGCCCAAACTAGGGTTTGAGGAGCCTAAACTAAGGTTTAAGCTCCAACCCATGGTTTAAGGAATTATTGTGCATTTGGCTTGCCATACTTCGCAATGTTTCGCAATGTTGGTGAAATCGGCTACACTGGCCACAAACCCAATAAGCCCCATGCCCAAGGTGCATGATCACGTGGTTACAACAACAACAACAACGCCCACTCCAAAGTAAGTATTGTTTGATATTTTCCTTAATATGCCACGGATTTTGATGAAATATGGCGCAGCAAACGCGTCTTCATGAGCTGCATTTGGTGGTCAAGGGAGTTTGGAACAGACCGCCAAATGCAACTGAACAAGACGCGTTTGATGCGCCATAGTTCATCAAAATGCGTTACGTAATAAGGACACTATAAAAGAATACGTACTTTGAATCGGTACTTGTTGTTGTTAGTACCACGTGATCATACACCTTGATGTCACCAGTCACATAAAATGTCTAGTTTCTATTTTGCAGACCGCCGTTGTAGATATACAACATACAATGGAGCGACGAAGCTCAATACTCCGTGACGCCTGTTCTAAGCTACAGAACGCGTCGGGGATGTACGCGCCATATAAAAACCTTCACAAATCCCACGTTACCGTGGACAATGACAAACAAATAATACAATGCCTGATACCGAAGATAGCATGTACAAACTTTCGGCGCGTTTTCATCGGTTTAAGTGGGATGGTCAATATGTCTAATGTCTCTCAGATATCGGGTGATAATGTCTATAACATTTACTACGGCCGTCTGGAATTACTCAGTAAAAACAACGAATCGGTCCAAATGCAGAAACTACACTCATATAAGAAGTTCATATTCGTGCGTGAGCCATTTGAAAGACTTGTATCCGCGTATAGAAATAAATTTATAACTCACCCAAACCCAAATCTTCGTAAAATGTTTTATAATCAAATAACATCCTTTTACAACAATCATCCGAAGCTGAAAACGGTTCGGGTGTTCAGCAGAAATGTATCGCAAGACACTCCGGCCTATACATTCCAGGAGTTTGTTCAGTACGTTGTAGACAAATTTGAGATAAAGTCTGGGATCGATCCACATTTTGCACCATACTGGGGTATTTGTCACCCTTGTGATATCCACTACGACTACATCGGAAAGTATGAAGCGCTATACGAGGACACAGACTACATATTTAGTAAGTTATCCATCGACGCCAAATTCCCCGGACGAAACGATAATTACACCACGGGCATGACACGCGATGTGGTTGGCGAATACAGCAAACAGATTCCTCAGGCACTAAGAAAACAATTATGGGAGTACCTCAAAACTGACTACCAGATGTTTGACTATCCCGTTCCAGACGAGATGAAATTTGATAATAAATAATAGTAGTCGTTGACGAACATGCACATACAGCCCAGGGTTTGTTTCTAGTTCCACAAACGAACGATTGCACATCGTTTACAAATAGTTTTCGTTTTTATAATTAGAAAACGTTGTTTTCGTTGGATTAAAGGTACATACCCACTCAGTAAGCACAAATTGGTCTTTATATCAGATACCTCATCGGAGACATTTTCTGGCAAAATAAACATTTATTCACCATTACCCCACGTATTGATTAGCATTATTATACATGTTATATCAGACGTAAATTTCCACACTGATATCAGGGGCGATAACCGTGTTTCCTTACAATAGTAACCAGATATGCCTGTACATTAGGCGCAGTCTAGTTGGGTTCACACTGTCCACCATTAGTAAGTAAAATATATCCGTGTTTAACAACATATCCGACTCTTATTCAGAGGCAGGTAATTATTGCTGATTTGGAAATGTAATAGTAAACCATCTACCTAAGAACTGTTCCCAAACCACGCCCCCATGCGTATTGCTATATACATGTATACTGTATTTATGCACACATGTACCTGTAAATTTAATCATCGGTTATTTTATACAACTAACTGAATAGCGAACAACTCCGTGACTAGAGCGGCAGTATCGTGGTGACATACCGTTTGAAACTTCATGAACACCTTTATTTCTCCATCTGATCAATATGACTCATCGAATAGAGTTTGTCATCACAGAAACGCAGTACCGCATATCAACTATTTGAAGCTGTTCTCCCGCATTAACATTTCCATTACAGAAAGTCTAAAATTATACATGCACCTATTATTAATACTATTATATCTAACATGCGGTTCACGTGAAATGAGAAAATACACGAATTTCACCAAAACCTATGGATCTAAAAATATGTAGTTTTAATGTAATGTAAACGGGCTTGGTCACAAAATCAAACGCGAAAAGGTTTTCTGTTGGTTAAACAAAACATGTTCTCTGTATGTCTTCTGCAAGAACTACATTGCACCCACGCAAACTATGATCAATGGAAAAACCAGTGGGGCAATGAAATATGTTTTAGTGGAAATAGCTCAAATAGCACGGGCATTGGCATATTTCTAAATGTATCAGCAACATACGAAATCATAGATTATAAAGAAATAATTTCTGGGCGACTTCAAATGCTTAAAATAAAAGTTTCAGACTCGGAATATTAATTAATAAACATATATGGACCTAACGCAGATGATATTACCTTTTTCAAAACAGTTGAGAAACTTGTATCGGATAACAACAGCGAAACACTAATCATTGGTGGCGATTTTAATAACGTTATCAATTTTTATATAGATACATTGAATGGAAGAAGCGATACAAACAAAAAATGTTCCGAAAATATAAATGATATAATAGCTAATAATGAACTGTACGATATATATATAATAAAATACCCAGTCTAAACGATTTACCTGACACTCAAACCACATATTACCAATATTGATCTTAACAGATCATTCTGCAATTACAGTCGATTTAAACATAAGCAATGCAATAAGGGGACCGGGAAACTATGAAATTAATAACAGTATTCTAATGCACGATTCATATACAACAAATATAACGAAGGCCATTCAAGATACAGTTCAAGATAATAGAGGATGCAATCTAAACACTATGTGGGAATTAATAAAAGGATCCATGAGAAATTAAAAAGATATTCAAGTAAACTAAACAGGAGCTGTAGGAGAACAGCATAGCTCGACTACGAGGGTTGTCGATGTACACATAGCTTGCCAAAGAAGGTGGCCGCGGCCCGCATAAAAACCTTAACCAAGGTTGACTAAAAACCCTAACCAAGGGAAATTAACTAAGTAATTCAAGGTTAAATGTAGGTTAATGTCAGATATAGGTCAGGAGTTATTGATGTACATCACTTGGAGATGAAGTTTTCCACGTATGGTTGCTGTAAGCCCAGGAGTATTCCATATACAAGCTTGACTATAAACCTTAACCAAGTTTGAGTGCAAACCTTAACCAAGGGGAAATAACTAAGTAATTCAAGAGGAAATGTAGGTCGAGGTCAAATATAGATCAGGGGTTATTGATGTACATCCCTATGAGAAAGGGTTGTCCAAGTATGGTGTCTGTATGCACAATAGTATTCCATCTACAAGCTTGACTAAAAACCATAACCAAGATTGACTAAAAACCTTAACCAAGGGGAATTAATTCAAGGTTAAATGTAGGTGAAGGTCAAATATAGGTCATGGGTTCTTGAAGTGCATCACTAGGAGATGAAGTTGTCCAAGTATGGTTGGTGTAGAGACGGGAGTATTCCATATACAAGCTTGAATAAAAACCTTAGCCAACGGGAATTAACTAAAATGTAAATGCTTTGATTTAACGACGGCACTGGCTCGATGACCTTGCATGTCGGGACCGACTTTTTAAGTCCCCATCCGATAGGACTAGGCTATCACGAAGGTGTCTTGCCCAAGGACACGCCGAATTGGCCAGTGTCGGGATTGGAACTCGGGACCTTTCGATCCGTAGTCCGATGCTCTACCACTGAGCTATTGCGGCTGACCGGGAATTAACTAAGTAATGTAAGGTTAAATATAGGTCTAGGTCAAATATAGGTCAGGGGTTGTTGATGTACATCACTAGGAGATGAAGTTGTCCAAGTATGGTCGGTGTAGGGCCAGGAGTATTACATATACAAGCTTGGCTAAAAACCTTAACCAATGCGTGACGGTGACGTCGACGTCGACGCCGACGCCGACGCCGACGCCGACGCCGACGCCGACGCCGGGGTGACTACATAAGCTCTCACTATTCTTCGAATAGTCGAGCTAAAAAGGAACAACGTGGCAACGAAAATAAAATAACAATGGAAATTAAAAATCTAGAAAATAAGATAGTAGAAAACCCAATGAACCAAGAGTTTGTTGATCAGCTAAAAATCGAAAAAAAATTAACTTGATGAAATAAATGAAGAAAAAACGAGAGGAATTATACTTAGATCAAAAGCAGAATGGGTTGAGGGGGGGGGGGGGGGGGGGGGTGGGGGGGGGGGGGGGGAACACAAATACTTATCCACTTTAGGAAAAAGCGATCCGAAGAACGTACAATGCAACAATAAATGATAGACAACAATATTGAAATGGATCAAAATAATATCCTTAAATACGCTAAACACTACTACGAACACATATACAGTGAAGATATTAACCTAGATCATGATGATAACTCTTTGTTTCAAATAACCTACTAAATAATAATGACAAAGAATCATGTGAAGGTATTATTACCGAATATGAATGTAAAACAGCGTTACTCGTATGAACATGGCTCACTAACAGAACTACAAACTCAAGGAATTATAACACTTATACCAAAGAAAGAAAAAGATACACTATCCATTAACAACTGGAGACTTATTTCACTTTTAAATGTAGATTATAAGATAGCAACTAAAGTACTAGCAAATAGAATGAAGAAAGTATTATATTCTCTAATAAATCCAAATCAAACTGGTTTTTTAAAAGGTCGATATATCTGAGAAAATGTAAGAACTCTATTAGAATACACCAGGTCTTATATTTTTCGCAGATTTTCATAAAGGTTTTGATAGCATTGATCATACATTTATAATTAAATGTCTAAATTACTTCAACTTCGAAGACTATTTTATCCAATGGGTATCTCTTCTCTATAGAGACGCACAAAATTGCATTTCAAATGAATGCAATTTTTCAGATTTCTTCAAAATTAAAAGAGGTGTAAGACAAGGCTGTCTTATTTCATTTTTATTTTATGTATAGAAATACAATCTCGAAAGATCGATGATAACGAAATATTGAAGGACGAAATCTTGGTAGCCATATAAAACAAACACTTTTTGCAAATGACGCCAGCTTTATACTTAACGGTTCCGAAAAATCATTTAATGAATAGTAAAAACCTTAGATTCTTTTGCAGTTATATCCGGCCTAAAACTAAATAAACAAGAAACGAGGCAAAGCCAAGAAGGCCAGGTTTTGTCCAAGCATAGACACTTGGATAACATAATTATACCCACTTGTTGTAGACTAGATGGCCGTGGCCTGCATGTCGCGCCTTGGGGCGAGGCATGGACACTAAACAAATAGATATAGTAAATGGAAAAACTTTAACCAACAAACTTTAACCAGACACACGGACGTACGGATGTACGGACGGACGTATGCCAAAATGCCGACGATATGGCGCTGACAATGATGATAAACAGCCATGTGAAATATCAAGGTAATGGGTGAAGCAGTTGCAATTTAATTTAACAAATTTAAAATTAAAAAAAAAGTCAAAGTAATTTGACCTTGACATTGGGCATATGGGCCGCACGGTTGGGGGGTAGAATGAAAATATGGATGATGATAGTTGTATGTGGTAGGCACCCCTTGGTTATGAAGCTGTGAAAGTTTGGTGGTCCTAGGTGGTACAGTACCAAAGAAATGGACTTAAACACGAAAACTTAACATTGTAAACGCGAAAACGTAACATTGAAGATGGCTAAGTCGACTGCGCGGAAAAAATGGGTCAAGTTAAAAAAAAGGTAACATGTTGGATAGTGATATGTGGTGGGCACCCCTTGATTATGAAGCTGTGAAAGTTTGGTGGTCCTAGGTGGTACAGTAACAAAGAAATGGACTCAAACACGAAAACTTAGCATTGATTGTGGACGCAGCCCGCCGCCCGCCGCCCGCCGCCCGCCGCCCGCCGCCCGCCCGCCCGCGCCCGCCGCCCTCCGCCCGCCGCCCGCCCGCCCGGCGGCTTTCGCCAATCCAATAGCCTGGATTTTTTTTCAAAAAACCTGGCTAACAAAAATGCACAATACTAAAAATAGGATGCCTTAAAAATAACGCAAATGCGTGGTGCAACAGTAAACACTACACATGGACATCAAACCAAGCCTCCACTTGAGGAATAACTTTTACAAACACGAAATCAGAACTGCATGGACTATATTTAGATAAAAAAATAAATGTGTTAAACAACTGGAAAAAATAGAACCTTACACTAATCGGAAAAATAGCACTTCTTAAAACTTTCGCTTTCCCAAAGCTTGTATATCCTTTAACAGTCCTCACACAACCACCAGACAAAACAATATCCGAAATAAATAACATAATGTTCGATTTTTTATGGGATGAAAAACCAGACAAAATATCAAGAAAAAATATTATTCAAGACTACAAGGATTACCGTTTTAAAATGATTGATATACACTCATTTGTTCATTCACTAAAAGCCTCCTGGTTAAAGCGTATTCAAGAATCACACAGTAATTGGAGCAAAGCCTATAAGGCCGAACTAAATAAATACGGCGAAGAATTACTCTTTAAATGCAACATTAATCAGTACGATGCAAAAAATATGTATAGAAAATATTCTTTTTTAAATGGACTAATTATTTCATGAGTAAAATCAACTTTAAAATGTTATCTGAAGATTCGCATAAATCAAATGAAATTATATGGAATAATTCAAATATAAAGAATTCAAAGGAAATACCATATATAATGATTGGTTTAGCAAAGGGATAATATTCATTAACAAGTGCTGTAGGAGAACAGCATAGCTCGACTACGAGGGTTGTCGATGTACACATATCTTGACAAAGAAGGTGGCTGCGGCCTGCATAAAAACCTTAACCAAGGTTGACTAAAAACATTAACCAAGGGAAATTAAGTAAGTAATTCAAGGTTAAATGTAGGTCAATGTCAGATATAGGTCAGGGCTTATTGATGTATATCACTAGGAGATACAGTTTTCCAAGTATGGTTGCTGTAAGCCCAGGAGTATTCCATATACAAGCTTGAGTAAAAACCGTAACCAAGGGGAGATAACTAACTAATCCAAGGATAAAAGTAGGTCAAGGTCAAATATAGGTCACGGATTATTGATGTACATCACTAGGAGCTGAAGTTGTCAAAGTATGGTTGATGTAGGCCCAGAAGTATTCCATATACAAGCTTGATTATAAACATTAACCAAGTAATTCAAGGTTAAATGTAGGTGAAGGTAAAATAAAGGTCAGGGGTTATTGATGTACATCCCTATGAGAAAAAGTTATCCAAGTATGGTGTCTGTATGCACAATAGTATTCCATCTACAAGCTTGACTAAAAACCTTAACCAAGGTTGAGTAAAAACCTTAACCAAGGGGAACTAAGTAAGTAATGTAAGGTTAAATGTAGGTCAAGGTCAAATATAGGTCAGGGGTTGTTGATGTACATCACTAGGAGATGAAGTCGTCCACGTATGGTTGGTGTAGGGCCATGAGTATTCCATCTACAAGCTTGACTAAAAACCTTAACCAAAGAGAATTAAGTAAGTAATTCAAGAGGAAATGTAGGTGAAGGTCAAATATAGATCAGGGGTTATTGATGTACATCACTATGATAAAAGGTTGTCCAAGTATGGTGTCTGTATGCACAATAGTATTCCATGTACAAGGTTGAGTAAAAAGCTTAACCAAGGTCGAGTAAAAACCTTAACCAAGTGTAATTAAGTAAGTAATTCAAGGTTAAATGTAGGCCAAGGTCAAATATAGGTCAGGGGTTGTTGATGTACATCACTAGGAGATGAAGTTGTCCAAGTATGGTTGGTGTAGGGCCAGGAGTATTCCATCTACAAGCTTGACTAAAAACGTTAACCAAGGGGAATTAAGTAAGTAATTGAAGATGAAATGTAGGTCAAGGTCAAATATAGATCAGGGGTTGTTGATGTACATCACTAGGAGATGAAGTTGTCCAAGTATGGTGGGTGTAGGGCCAGTAGTATTCCATATAGAAGGTTGACTAAAAACCTTAACCAAAAGGAATTAAGTAAGTAATTGAAGAGGAAATGTAGGTGAAGGTCAAATATAGATCAGGGGTTATTGATGTACATACCTATGAGAAAAGGTTGTCGAAGTATGGTGTCTGGATGCACAATAGTATTCAATGTACAAGCTTGAAAAAAAACCTTAACCAAGGTTGACTAAAAACCTTAACCAAGGGGACTTAAGTAAGTCAAGAGGAAGTGTAGGTCAAGGTCAAATATAGATGAGGGGTTATTGATGTGCATCACTAGGAGATGAAGTTGTCCAAGTATGGTGGGTGTAGGGCCAGTAGTATTGCATATACAAGCTTGACTAAAAACCTTAACCAAGGTTGACTAAAAACCTTAACCAAGGGGAATTAACCAAGTAATTCAAGAGGAAATGTAGGTCAAGGTCAAATATAGATCAGGGGTTATTGATGTACATCACTAGGAGATGAAGTTGTCCAAGTATGGTGGGTGTAGGGCCAGTAGTATTCCATATACAAGCTTGACTAAAAACCTTAACCAAGGCGTGACGGTGACGCCGACGCCGACGCCGACGCCGACTCCGACGCCGACGCCGACGCCGGGGTGACAACATAAGCTCTACTTATTCATCGTATAGTCGAGCTAAAAATATATGGGATTACAGAAAAAAATACTTTGACACATTTCAAGAAATAAAACAATTGTTCAATTTAAATACCGGTGATTTCCTAAAATATTATTCGCTACTAGGAAGCATTAAACGTGATTGGAACGAAAATAAAATTAAGTCTGAAACAATAGATTACAATACATCGAACTTCCTTTTTAAAATTATAACTTCAAAGGAGAAAATAAGTAAAGTATTATACAAAAAGCAAATAGAATAATATAAAACAACAACTAATAAACCTCTCGTTAAATGGGAAAATGAGCTTAACAATCGAAATATACAATGGAAACAGATATTCACCACCCCATTGCAATATACCATAAGCACAAAACTGAGAGCGTTTCAATACAAATATGTAATGCGAATTATTCCAAACAACGCATTTCTATTTAAAAGTAAAATAAAACCATCCAATTTGTGTGAATGTTGCAATATGTCTATTGATTCAAACACGCATATGTTCTGGGAATGCATACACATACAAGCTTTATGATCAGATATAAACGAATTGCTAAACCGAACAATACAGTATAATACCTTATTAACATATGAAACAATTTCATTCTGTATTATTCGGGACACATGTAAGAAGAAAATACCAATTATTCGGTTCATGCTTCTTTTGGCAAAATACTTTATTTTCAAATGTAAAGGGAACACATCTCTACAACTAATCCAATATTTTAAATTATATATCACAAACACAATCAAAATAGAAGAAACAATTGCCTTTATAAAGAATAAAATGAATATATTCCACCAAAAATGGAATGATTTTATATTAACTATCTACTACTATCAGTACATTATTACGTTAGTCATTAACACACCTTTTTTAAGAACCATAGACTTAAGTTACAATGGTGCAATTACCCTGATAGTCAGGAAATTTTAGAAATATTTAATCGTACAACTCTGACCTACTTGAAGAATATAATGGCGTTGTAATTAACCTCACTATATTCTACCTACAACTATGATTCAAACAATACATCACTCCATTTATCTGTCTCCATTATCCATTATCTCCATCTATCTGTTATGGTTTTCTTGCATTGAATCACATTCCCAAAAAACATCATTGACGCATGAACTATGTTGTCATGAAACTGGTGTAGATTTTGATATAATTTAGTTTAGTCTTGTAATATGATACTGTGTTCGGACATAGCACCTCGAAATTATATTTCTAGTATTTTCTTTTGCACAATTAAATCAGTAGGTGAAATGTTACAAAGGATCTACTTTACGTTTATCATCCAAGTGCACTGAGAAACTCTTATTTTTGTTGATATTATGTGACGATATGAAGCATGTTCTTTAATATATGTCCGACAACAGTATCAATTTATGCTGGACATTTTTTTCATGTATATCGTGTCTATTTCCTGTTCTTTGTGATATAATACATGTATTAATGAATAAATATGGAAATGGAAAAAAATATATATTTTTTGATGTGCATTGATCATACTTTATAATCTGTCGAAAATACTATTTTTTTCAGGTGACGCATTTAATTAATATAAATAATTAAACAAATATCATGCCTCATTTGCATATAAAAATAGCCTTTTTTACTTTTTACTTTAGCTTATATTTAACGGCGGCACTGGCTCTAGGACTTTGCATGCCGTCTCCCAAGAATGGGAGAAAGAACGGAGGTAGAGATTTTTTGAGAGAAGCCGGTAATTCGTATTTACAGAGCAACTACGAATTATCGGTACCCATTTACAGCTGGGTGAACTGGAACAGTGTGGATAAAGTGTCTTGCTCAAGGACACAACGCACGCCGCTAGGCAGGCTCGAACCCACGACCCTTGGATCAGTAGTTCCGACACACTAACCATTACGCCACGGCGCTCCACCGCGAGTCACTATCAGCAAAATAAATATTACTAAATGGTTATCTCTGTAAAGCGGGCACTCGTGATTTTTAGAACTGGTGGAATAGCGGCACAATTATACACGATTTAATTCTTATAAAGAACAGTTTGTGCCTACTAAGTGGGTATATACCTTTAAACCAACGAACACATCATTTTCTAATCAAAAGCAACGAAAACAATGTCAAAACGATGCATTGCAAAGAAACGACATTCGTTTAAATATTTAAAAATCGTTTAATTAACCGAAATATCGTTTTTGACGTACTGAAAAACGAACGGTAATCGTTTCTATGCATATCGTTGTACAAAACCATCGTTTTCACTGCTTCATTTGGGAACTCTCAACAAATCTTCTCTGTAAAACAGCGTGTAACACCACACGTGTAGTAATATATCAACAAATCCAGTACCAGACGAAATGAAATTTGTTAATAATTGATGGCGCTGATAATTTCGCATGTACTTTGACGCCAATTACGGAAAATATTGTAAATTTTGTAAACGTATTTCATGAAATTACGCAGATGTCCGAATGTAGTACAAAAGCACATTGCGTGTCTCAATTGTGTCCGAATATTTAGGGTTATTACGGTCGTCGGGATGTTCTACTATTACGCCAAACCAACCGAACAAAACAACTATAGTCTATATAAACAATGCAAAAACAATAAAAAAATTTGATAACATTAACTTTTAGCAACATTTAACAATGAGCCTTCTTTTTATTTCGTGGAATTTGGTCCAATGTTGATTTTATTGTGTAAAAACAATTTCCCCCAAGTTAAATCCCCATAGACAGTGAAGATGTCTATGGGGATTTAACATGGGGATTTTTTTCTAATTTCAGAAATATTGGACCGATTTTCAAAATCAAACTTTTGTTCTCCTAGTTAGATCAATTCCAAGCAATCTAGCCAGCTTTCAGAGTCAATTTCGTTCGTTTATTCCTCCCCCACTTCATTTTGCCCTATGTTAAATTCCCAGACAAATACATTTTTCGTAATAAAATCACTATTTTACCAAATTTCCAAACATTAAACCTTAGACCGCTACTCACAACAATTTTCGTCTGCTGTTGCTTTTATATATTGTCTTATTTCTCAATAAAAACATGTTTTGACAGCATTTCAGAATCATTTACAATGGAAATGATTCTGAAGTGCTGTTAAAGCATGTTGTAAATTATTCTAAAGT
Organism: Conchocele bisecta; assembly: GCA_029237695.1. Taxonomy (NCBI): domain Eukaryota; kingdom Metazoa; phylum Mollusca; class Bivalvia; order Lucinida; family Thyasiridae; genus Conchocele; species Conchocele bisecta. The sequence continues at coordinate 104,098,941 of CM055269.1, read as the reverse complement.
GCTGTCAAAGCATGTTTTGATGATAAAAATGGAAACTAGAAAATAAACAGCAGACGACAAAAAAAATAAGATGGAGGTCTAAGGGTTAAAAAGACGACTCATTTTAAACTTGTACAAATAATATGATATCAAACAAGTATTATTTTTGCATTGTTTATATGGCAGTGAAAAATTGGCAGTTTTCGTGAAACAGACAGTGGTATAGTAGTTTATCCCGTCAACACAGTGCGTATGTGCCGTGAAACATTTTTGATATCCAGTCAATATTATTTTTGCATTTTACAGCCATTTGTAGGTGTTGACGGGATAAATAGAATAGTAGGTTAGTGCCGTGAATGGGAAAAAATATCTGGCGCGGCACGGAAACGTGATGTGCTCGGCAGAGCCTCGCCCATCCCGTTTCCTGAGCCTTGCCAGATATTTTTTCCCATTCACGGCACTAACCTACTATTCTCTATATCATAGAGGAAAATGGTTATCGATACATGCAACCTTCATTCAGTATTGAGACAAGTAATGTGATTTTGTACGTACTGTAAGAAGACGTTTTCTCATGAATAATATTTTACATTTTCTGTAAATGACGTCAAAAGTTAACGAAATTTTCAAACATGGAATAAAATTTTGTATTTGCTATGAAAATGTCGACAACTTTATAAATACATTTACAGACAATATCAGGTAAGATATTTACAGAAACTGTGATATTTTCCGTAAATGACGTCAAAAGCTGACGGGATGTGCAGAGGAACTGCGTTATATATTTATTTTTATTGTCTGCACATAGGAGATAGAGAGGTGAGAGAGAGTTGAGGACGGGAGTTCGACCAGGGTGTTTGCCCACAGCAGGTTGGTCATAATCAACCTGTTTTGTTCGCCATCAGTTTGGTCCGGATTTATCTGGCATTCACACAGTTGGATCAGGGTCTACATTGTGAACTGTTATTATACCCACTTTTTTGGGAAAAAATGGGTATATTGTTTTCGTCACGAGTGTCCGTCCGTCCGTATGTCCGTACGTCCGTACGTCCGTCGCGTTTCTATGACTTGAAAAACTTTTTCACCTTCATACCTACGCGCCTGATATTTGGTATGTACCTTCGTTATCATGTGCAGATGCGCAAAGTGAATTCGGATTTTTGATCCAACCCTCCATCATCGATTATCTCCCCCTTTCGGACTCAGAATTTCCCATTTTTTCCTTGTAACTCGAAAAACGTTTTCACCTTCATACCTACGCGCCTGATATTTGCTATGTAGCTTCGTTATCATGTGCACATGCGCAAAGTGAATTCGGAATTTTGATCCGACCCTCCATCATGGATTATCTCCCCCTTTCGGACTCAGAACTCGAAAAACTTTTTCACCTTCTTACCTACGCGCCTGATATTTGGTATGTAGCTTCGTTATCATGTGCAGATGCGCAAAGTGAATTCGGATTTTTGATCCGACCCTCCATCATGGATTATCTCCCCCTTTCGGACTCAGAATTTCCCTATTTTTCATTGTAGGTCGAAAAACTTTCTCACCTTAATACCTACATTTCTGATATTTGATATGTAGCTTCGTTATGATGCGCAAAGTGAATTCGGATTTTTGATCCGACCTTCCCATCATGGATTATCTCCCCCCCATTTCGGACTTAGAATTTCACTATTTTTCCTCGTAGGTCGAAACAAAAATTCACCGTAATACCTACGCGTCTGATATTTGATTTGTAGCTTCGTTTTGATGTGCTGATGCGCAAAGTGAATTCGGATTTTTTATCCGACCCTCCATCATGGATTACCTCCCCCTTTCGGACTTAGCATTTGGGGAAAGTGGGTATATTGCGATGGCGCGCCATCGACTTTTTCTAGTTTTAGATTGTTTTTAATCAGTGTGGCTCAGACCAGTCTGTGCGTCTGCAGTCTGATCAGGGTTATCCTGTTCGCAAAGAAGTATTTTGTTCTGTTTATTTTGGTCCGGTGTTTCTCAACCAGTCGGATCATTTTGTGCATTCAAACAGTCTGATCAGTAGCCTATTTCACCAACATTGCAAAGTATACTTTTCTAGCAAAGTATACTTTGAGGGAGAAATTTTCAATTTGAGGATAAATTTATTATCACAGCCATTTTGGCTGTGATAATGTAATACGTTCAGTATGATAATTCTGCATACTTTTAATCATGAAATATATGCAGTCGTTAGTTCTATATGAAATAATGCATTTCAGGAATAACAAAGGATTACTCCCTCAAAGTATACTTTGCTAGAAAAGTATTCTTTGCAATTTTGGTGAAATATGCTACTGGATCCACACTGTTTGCGAACATTGGAATGTTTTGCATGACTATTCTCGCAGGATCTATGCTGTTTGTATTAGGCTTAATAATTGGCACAGAATGAGTTTAGGCGAAACGAACCTAATATGCTCAAGTATTAGGTTATTGACCCTGTTATGTCTTTTTGAGTCTGTGCGACACTTAATACCCTTTGGTTAAATCAGTAGCCTATTTCACCACAATTGCAAAGGATATTTATCTTGTTAAGTACACATTAAGAGAGAAATTTTCAATTGAAGGATAAATTTAATTAATGTTTATTATACTGAATTAATTACATTATCACAGCATTTTGGCTGTGATAATGTAATAAACAGGTACAGTACTAATTTTTACATATGTTTTATCATCAAATATATGCAGTCGTATAGTTCAATATGAAATAATACATTTCAGGAAAAATAAATGATTACTCCCTCAAGAAATGCTTAGCTAGATAAGTATGCTTAGCAATTTTTATGATATCGGCTACTGAAGCACTCCTTTTTTTATACATTTCAAATATATATTCAATCACATGTATGATTCTACTACATTTGAAACAAAAGGTCATATTCTATATAGTCAGTCCTTAAACCAGAACCACTCCTTTATCACATTTGGTACAGCCTAGCTTCGAAAATCTCAGCTAAACGGATGTGCTTTACTATTTCATCTGTCTTTTATATTTTCTGTATCCGTGAGAGCGGAGACCCTGATAGTGTAAAATTTAGTCACAATAACAGCCCAATTTGTACTGGTGTTCTGCTACACAAATGGGAATGAAAAAGATTAACCAATGTCAAACTATGTATACCTACATGTGTATTATTGGTCTATGAATGTTTTTAACATGACTGTGAAGTATTAAACGTATCACTCGTCAGACTGTGTAGCAAATCGCCAGGACAAATTGGACTGTTATTGTGACTAAATTTTACACTATAAGGGTCTCAGCTCTCACGGATACAGAAAATATAAAAGACAGATGAAATAGTAAAACACATCCGTAGAGCTGACATTTTCTAAGCAATTTACAGCCAAATTGCTGTCTGAACCAATTGATGGAAATGGTGTCTTTATTCCCATTCAGGGGAGATAAATAGAGAATACCGGCTAGTGTCTTTTGATATCAAGTTTATCAGGCAAGGCTAGGAAACGTGTAGGAATTCCGCGGACTTGTTTATGTTGCTTCATTACACTGATTTCATTTGGTAACGTCACGTGACGTTGTCCGACCAATGTAACGTCAGTTTTCACTTCGTTGTAACCTGGATGTTAGCTATCAGGTCAATGCCTGATACAATATGTTATCAGTCAGTATGTATTCGGTCAATACAGGGCAGGTTACCCGATAAATATAGATATATTCTATTAGTTATTTATTGTATCTGCACCTGTAGATTTTCTATCAGTTCCTCCGTATAATAAACAGATCAAGGAGTGATTTAGGAACAGCCATTTTCCCCATTTTTAATCTCATTAGAGTTCTCGAACTCAAGTAAATATTCCAGTTCTGCAAGCGAGTACATACTCTCTTGTCTGCTTTTACTGTGCTTAATGTCAGCTGTATGTGCTTTATGTTCAATGCAATTAATTGCTTGCATAAGTAGGTCAATGTCGCATAATATTATTGTGATTGCATTTTGTGAACCGTCCATCGCTAACTTTCAACAGTAGATGATGGGAAAGTAAGTGCAATCACTTGCTTTACCTGTATGCTTGATTGTAGTGTTTATGTTTTATCCCGTCAACACAGTGCGTATGTGCCGTGAAACACGGTGCTGTGAAACATTTTTGATATCCAGTCAATACAATTTTTGCATTTTACAGCCATTTGTAGGTGTTGACGGGATAAATAGAATAGTAGGATAGTGCCGTGAATGGGAAAAAAATATCTGGCGCGGCACGGAAACGGGATGTGCTCGGCAGAACCTCGCCCATCCCGTTTCCTGAGCCTTGCCAGATATTTTTTCCCATTCACGGCACTAACCTACTATTCTCTATCTATTTTCCTTATTTCTGAACCAAAGTATATGTTGTTACCACTCATTTGAACCGTCTCGACGAGACGGTTCAAATGAGTGGTCACAACATATACTTCTGATGAGAAATAAAGAAATTCTTGAGCCTTGCCACGGCACTAACCTACTATTCTCTATGTATTGTTGCAGGCGTCGGGTGTGCCGAACCCATGTATAAAGTGTGCGACGTCTTACCCGACTTGTCGTCTCTAAAACCCACCCCTCAACCAGTATTACCCGACTTGTCGTCTCTAAAACCCACCCCCTCAACCAGTATTACCCAACTTGTCGTCTCTAAAACCCACCCCCTCAACCAGTATTACCCGACTTGTCGTCTCTAAAACCCACCCCCTCAACCAGTATTACCGTGCTAGGCGCGTTTTTTTTACAGTTATATCATAAAGGCAATGACAGGGATTAAACCACACATTTTGGGAAGGGGCCCTCGATATAGATTTTGGGAAAACATAGTGAATGTCGTAAATTGGGAAATGTGACATCCTTGCAAATTGGGCAAGCAAAATAGTAGGTTGCTCTCAGGCACATCAAACACTTCTAAGTGAGTTGTAACTGCATTCTACTGCATTTTCTCGAGTAGGTTAGCAAGTTTATGACCATTATATTTGTGATGACACTTTGTTTTACTTTTCAATTGTGAATTTTACATTTTGGGAAAAATAAAAGGCCTTAGGCTTGGGGAAGGGGCCTATATAAGGTCCCTGGAGGCATGGTAGTTTAATCCCTGAACATATAAATAGGTCATATCAATGTATTTTAAACAATATTAGTACAGAGCTCCAGATAAGCTGCTTAAATACCCAATTAAAATTGCCAAAAACCCCAATTGAAATCACAATTAGCGAGTATAAAAAAACAATACAAATTTTGTGGTACCTTTATCATGCTGCAGAAAACAAAAAACAGACCACAAATATAGCATATCTTTCTTATTTTCCATGAAAACACATCTTGGTATTTCATTAGAATTGTCTCCAAGAAGACAATTCTAATGAAATGCCAAGAGTTGAAGACATGTTTTCATTTAGAAGCAAACTATTCAATAATTGCGGTCTGTTGATGTGTAAACAGTAGTGTGATTTTATTTTATCCAATTAAAATTTTGAAATACCCAATTGCTTCAGAAATGATGGGGTGACAATACTCAATTACTGATTCCTTATCTGGTTAGTATGTTTTGTTGTCCTCAAAACATTTTACTTTCTTGGAATTTAAGTTGTTCACAGGGTTGAGAATCAACCACATATCCACCACATATTCTACAGTGAAACCTCTCTAAACAGGACACCCAGGGAGGTCCCCAGGGTGTCCGGTTTAGAGAAGGACATTATCACCCGAGATAAATGACCAAGGAACTCATCAACAATAAGATTACAGAGGCGTCTTTGGTGTCCAGTTTGCAGTAGCCTATTTCACCAAAAATTGCAAAGTATACTTATCTAGCAATTTAAGGATAAAGTTATTAATTTGTATTATACTGAATTAATTTTGGATGTGATGATGTAATAAATTCAGTATAATAATTCTGCATACTTTTAATCATAAAATATATGCAGTCGTTAATTCCATATGAAACTAGAAATGGACGCTTGTCGACAAGCGCATGTGTATCCCACTCCCCAGATACACAAGTAGTTTGAAATAAGGGTGTTCGACTTATGCTCCGGAGACAAAATCAATGCGCGGAAAAAAGAAAGGGAGATAACTCAGCGATGCAAGAGTTGTCATTCTTGCGTGACACACCTTTAGGGTTGTGGTCTATGCATGTGTGAAGTTTCATGGAAATATTCCAAAGGGTGTTCGAGTTATGCTCCGGACACGAAATCAGTGCACGAAACAACAAAGGAAGATAACTAAGAAATTAACGACGCAAGAGTTGTCATTCTTGCGCGCGACACACCTTTGGGTCGTCTTCTATGCATGTGTGAAGTTTAATAAAACATATTCCAAAGGGTGTTCGAGTTATGCTCCGGACACGAAATCAGTGCATGAAACAACAAAGGGAGATAAGTAAACAAGACTTCCGCGGAATCAAATGCCTCGCCTTGTCCCGCCTTGACCTCGAGCCTGGGCCCAAAAGCAATTTTCACTGGCCCGAACATATTATACAATTATCGACTAGTCAGCCCAGAATTGTTTAATAGTCCTATATTTATTTACATATCATATCTGCACAGGTCCACATATTGCCACAATATTGTCAACACAGTTTACGGAAATGTAATATAATAATTTACGTGTATAAATTACCTGTAAAAAGTTAATGGTCAGTTAGTGGTCAGTCTGGACATTTGCTGCCTTGACCTCGAGCCTGGGCCCGAAAGCAATTTTCACTGGCCCGAACACATTATACAACTATTGACTAGTGATAGAATATCAGATTATATTCTATGGCTCACTAGTCAATAATTGTTTTATTATATGATAATAGTCTGTATATAGCACTTACGACCTTATGCTACTAGACAAAAATTGAAAAAGAATTTAAACAAAAACAAGAAACGAGGCAAAGCCACGAAGGCCAGGTTTTTTCCAAGCACAGACACTTGGATAACATAATTATACCCACTTTTTGTAGACTAGATGGCCGTGGCCTGCATGTCGCGCCTTGGGGCGAGGCATGGACACCAAAAAAATAGATATAGTAGATGGAAAAACATTAACCAAAAAACTATAACCGGACACACGGACGAACGAACGGACGGACGTATGCCAAAATGCTGACGATATCGCGCTTTCCGCAAGCAGGTGTGACAATGATGATAAACACCCATGTGAAGTATCAAGGTATTGGATGAAGCAGTTGCAGAGATATAGTACACGAAGAAACTTTAACAAAAAAATTCAAAGTAATTTGAACTTGACATAGGGCACAGGATCGCGCTTTCCGCAAGCAGGTGCGACAATGATGATAAACACCCATGTGAAGTATCAAGGTATTGGGTGAAGCAGTTGCAGAGATATAGTACACGAACAAAACTTTCACAAACAAATTCAAAGCAATTTGACCTTGACATTGGGCACAGGGGCCGCACGGTTTGGGGTTAGAATGAAAATATGGATGATGATAAACACCCATGTGAAGTTTCAAGGTAATGGGCGAAGCAGTTGCAGAGTTATAGTATAACGAAAAAGTTTTAACCAAAAAACTCTAACCAGACGTACGTTAAAAAGTTAACGTTGAAAATGGCTAAGTCAATTACGTAGAAATAATAGGTGAAGGTAAAAAATGGTCACATGTTGGATAGTTGTATGTGGTAGGCACCCCTTGGTTATGAAGCTGTGAAAGTTTGGTGGTCCTAGGTGGTACAGTACCAAAGAAATGGACTTAAACACGAAAACTTAACATTGTAAACGCGAAAACTTAACATTGAAAATGGCTAAGTCGACTACGCGGAAAAAATGGGCGAAGTTAAAAAAAAAGTAACATGTTGGATAGTGATATGTGGTGGGCACCCCTTGATTATGAAGCTGTGAAAGTTGTGTGGTCCTAGGTGGTACAGTAACAAAGAAATGGACTCAAACACGAAAACTTAACATTGATTGTGGACGCCGCTCGCCGCCCGCCGCCACCCGCCCACCGCCCGCCCGCCCGCCCGGCTTTCGCCAATGCAATAGCCTGGATTTTTTTCTCAAATTTTGTAATAGTCCTATATTTATCTACATATCATATCTGCACAGGTCCACATTGCCACAATATTGTCAACACAGTTTACGGAAATGTAAAATAATCATTTACCTGTATAAATTACCTGTAATAAGTTAGTGGTCAGTTAGTGGTCAGTCTGGACATTTGCACATGCTAGCACATGCACAGGTGAATGGTTCTCCCAGTCACCATTGTTCAACCGAAGAAGGCTATTGTTCTCTCTACAGGTAAGGTGTACAGAGCACACGAGAAAACGGGTCTTCATGCATTATTGTCCAGTTTGTAGAGTGCGCAAAACAAAAAAAAGGAGATAACTAAAAAATTAGCTACGCAAGAGTTGTCATTCTTGTGCGCGACACACCTTCGGGTCGTGGTCTATGCATGTGTGAAGTTTCATGAACATATTCCAAAGGGTGGTCGAGTTATGCTCCGGACAGGAAATCAGTGAGCGAAAACAAAAAAGGGATAACTAAAAAATTAGCTATGCAAGAGTTGTCATTCTTGTGCACGACACACCTTCGGGTCGTGGTCTATGCATGTGTGACGTTTCATGAAAATATTCCAAAGGGTGGTCGAGTTATGCTCAATCAGTGCGCGAAACAAAAAAGGGAGATAACTAAAACTAAAAAATTAGCTATGCAAGAGTTGTCATTCTTGTGCGCGACACACCTTCGGGTCGTGGTCTATGCATGTGTGAAGTTTCATGAAAATATTCCAAAGGGTGGTCCAGTTATGCTCCGGACACGAAATCAGTGCGCAAAACAAAAAGGGGAGATAACTCAAAAATTAGCTATGCAAGAGTTGTAATTCTTGTGCGCGACCCACCTTCGTGTCGTGGTCTATGCATGTGTGATGTTTCATGAAAATATTCCAAAGTGTGTTCGAGTGCTCCCGACAAGAATGCTCGGGGACAGAATGAAGTGTCTGCGGCGGACGCGGACGCGGACGCGGACGCGGACGCGGACGCTGACGCGGACGCGGACGCGGCACGGTGTCAAATCCATAGTATCCCCCGACTTTCGTCCGAGGGATACAATAATGCATTTCAGGAAAATAAATGATTACTCCCTCAAAGTATACTTTGCTAGATAAGTATACTTTGCTAGATGATAAGTATACTTTGCAATGTTGATGAACTCGGCTACAGACGTTCCAATGTAGTTACCATAATAGATTCAGAGCTCCAGATAAGCTGCGTATTTGCTTAAATACCCAATTAAAATTGCCAAAAACACAATTGAAATCAGAAGTAGCGAGTATCAAAAAGCAATATATTTTTGTGGTACCTTTATCATGCTGCAGAAAACAATAAACAGACCACAAATATAGCATATTTTTCTTATTTTCCATGAAAACACGTCTTGGTATTTCATCAGAATTGTCTCATTCTAATGAAATGCCAATACATGTTTTCATTTCGAAGCAAACTATTCAATAATTGCTGTCTGTTGATATGTAAACAGTAGTGTGATTTTATTTTACCCAATTAAAATATTGAAATACCCAATTGCTTCAGAAATGATGGAGTGACAATACTCAATTACTAATTCCTTATCAGGAGCCCTGTAGATTAATGAGAAACTTGCGACATTCAAAAATATTGTTGTTTGAATATGTGGCCGTGATTGAAGAAATGGGGCTTATGGCTTTTGTGACCAGTGTCACTCATGATCACTCCTGTACCATGATAACGATCTATATAGCTTGTCGGAAGCATGACGCGTGTTTCATTGATGGAATGGCGAACAGTTCAATCAGACGATAGTTAACCGTTAACCCTTTAAATCAACTGCAATATTTTAAACGAACAATTCAGATACAAACGTTACCCTATCAACAAATAATCGCCATATTCAGAGAACCACTATCTGGGCATGCAGTTGTGGTTGTCAAATACAACAGTTTTTCGAGAACGAGAGTGGCACACAATGACATACAAATTGTTCACACATCTGGAGCTAAAATCGACAGTGTATGAGCCACAAAAATTGCTAATTTCATAGAATATGTCTGAGTAGTTTGTACACAGGCCATGTAGTAGTCCTTTAGCCGGGAGCTAAACCTCGTTTAGAATAACATAGTTTTTTAATTGGTTATTTGGCTTGCCCAAGAATCCGTCATCCTAAGACCTTAAGCGTTTTGAGAAATGTGCATAAATCCAAAATGGCCGGCAAAACAGTTATAGTGTACCAAAGAGTTGCATCCACATGAGGTATCGACATACTTTAAGAGAGTAAAGTGGATTTATTGGACTTATCCAGATAAGTGGTCAATTTTGAAATCCAATTCAATTCACTGTTACATGGAAACACGGCGGCCAAACATAATAACTTTTACATATGACTGCTCTCACAATAAATGCGTTCAGTAACTTTGATACACAATTATAAAATACTAGATGGCCGCGGCCTGCATGTCGCGCCTTGTGGCGAGGCATGGACACTAACAAAAAAGATATAGTATAACGAAAAACTTTAACCAAAAAACTTGCCAAAAACTTTAACTGGACACAACGTACGTACGTACGTACGCCAAAGTGCCGACTATATCGCGCTTTCCACAAGCGGACGCTAACAAAACTTAACCAAAAACTTCAAAGTAATTTGACCTTGACATTGGGCACAGGGGCCGCACGGGAGGGGGGCAGAATGAAAATATAGATGATGATAAACACCCATGTGAAGTTTCAAGGTAATGGGCAAAGCAGTTGCAGAGATATAGTATAACGAAAAACTTTAACCAAAAAACTTAACCAAAAACTTTAACCAAAAAGCTTTAACCAAAAAACTTAACCAAAAATTTTAACCAAAAAACATAACCAAAAAACTTAACCAAAAACTTTAACCAAAGAACTTAACCAAAAACTTTAACCAAAAAACTTAACCAAACAACTTAACCAACTTTAACCGGAAACACGTACGTACGTACGTATGTACGCCAAAGTGCCGACTATATCGCGCTCTACGCGACAAAAACTTAACCAAAAACTTAAACCAAAAAACTTAACCAAAAAACTTAACCAAAAACTTTAACCAAAAATCTTAACCAAAAACTTCAAAGTAATTTGACCTTGACATTGGGCACAGGGGCCGCACGGGAGGGGGGGTAGAATGAAAACATAGATGATGATAAACACACATGTGAAGTTTCAAGGTAATGGGCAAAGCAGTTGCAGAGATATAGTATAACGAAAAACTTTAACCAAAAAACTTAACCAAAAAGCTTAACCGAAAACTTTAACCAAAAAACTTAACCAAAAAACTTAACCAAAAACTTTAACCAAAAATCTTAACCAAAAACTTCAAAGTAATTTGACCTTGACATTGGGCACAGGGGCCGCACGGGAGAGTGGTAGAATGAAAATATAGATGATGATAAACACCCATGTGAAGTTTCAAGGTAATGGGCAAAGCAGTTGCAGAGATATAGTATAACGAAAAACTTTTAACCAAAAAACTTAACCAAAAAACTTAACCAAAAACTTTAACCAAAAGTCTTAACCAAAAACTTCAAAGTAATTTGACCTTGACATTGGGCACAGGGGCCGCACGGGAGGGGTGTAGAATGAAAATATAGATGATGATAAACACCTGTCGCGTGACACGTGCATTCTTGTACATTCTGGAATCCGTATAATTGTATATTTGTGATGTGTGGTACTGTGTTGTATTGTTGTGCGTATTATTGATTTCACATCCCTGTGATTCCACATACCTGTGGTTTCACACACCTGTGGTTTTTGCACACCTGTGGTTTGGCATGTACATTTGCCATGTGCAATGTGCATGTAATAAGCTTATGTTGTATTGGTGGAAATACGTTTATGCGTGTCATTTTTGCGGATTTTTTATATACGTCTATTTTTAGAGCAATGTTTTTTTATGATGTCACGCCATATTTGCCACAGACTATGCATGTGTGTGGTAGAGAACTCGTTGACTGCGTGTGCTGGTTTCGCTAGGGAAAAGATACCTTTTAGTATTACGGATGTCCACTGTCCGTGCCAGCCGAGTTTGTCGCGTGTCAGTGTTTCACCATATAAGGGACCTTCTGTAGGTGAAGCCAGTATACAGCGCAGACCATACCATGGTCTGCCCATGTTATGTATGCTACGGGTTAGTGTTTCATCATAGCCTGGTACTGGCCAACACGGATATATCAGATCCCATAATGGTGATGTTTTTGTGTCGTGATATTTCCGTAAATGACCACGATATTTGAGTTTATAGTATGTGCTACACTCTCATTTGAGTGTATAGCCGTAGGACCGTTATGGAGGGTTTTGGCGGGGCCAAGAAGCGACCTTCGCATTGTCGAGACCAGTCGAGTAGATTTCGGATTATGAGATCTGGGTCTATAGTGTGCAGATTTATGGTAGTGTGGGGTATACCATGTTGGATGGTATTTATTCCACGAGGGCTGTACACTGGTTTGGTTGAATTTAAGGCGTGGGAACATATATTTATGCCAAATATAACCCACGGGTGACATGGCAAAAGCCATGGTTTTGTAGTATTTATGTGAGATGTCGTACGAGGGTAGGCATATCCATTATTCCGTGCATGGTTTCACTGGTGTGTATATAAGCGATGTCTCGCTATGTGTTGGGGGGACACATATTTTCTGGTTACAGAAGACTAGTACTGTATTCACAGTGACACGGAGGATTTTGCCTCTTGAGAACGCTCCAGCGAGCCACATTGGACGTTTTGGTCCACTCGTTTGAGGGCAGACCCCAGTCAGTGCAGAGTATCGGGTCGTCCGAGTGTCCGTACGTCTGTCTGGCGCAGTGTGTGAGCAGCTCCGGGTACAGGCCTGTATAGAGCAGTGTGTGATAGCTACCTCGCGTTTCAGCAGACAGTCACAGCCATAGTTTAGTGAAGTGAAACGCCATACACACATATCATATCATTATACTACCACCGAGTTGAATGTCACCTAAGTGAAACTTTTCCCGGCGTCTTAGCCTACGTGATAATCGCCATTTTGTATTATATCGGAACTTTACATCCGGTCTACCACTTCCGGTATTACAACCCATTGATTCACCATGGATACTTTACATCCGGTCTACCACATCGGGTTGCTTACAGTCGAGCGATGATACCGTAGGAACTTTACATCTGGTCCACCATTTCCGGAGTAATACTACCTGTGGAACTTTACTTCCGGGAACCAGCTTCCGGAACATTATCGTTATTGACTATCATGTGATGTAACCACATCCGGCTTTGACTTTGACATTCATACTTTGGAAATATATTGCATAGGCAATACATATGTATACTTTGATAGTGTATGGTAATACTCCTATCATGGCATATCATGGTCTAAAGGATTGTAGTAAGACTACATATGTTGATGGATTAATCCACTTGAAGTTGGATTATAGCCATATTGTTGACTATACCTCATATTGCGGGTGAGGCAGACCTTGGGACCTTGATACTCAGAGGTTACACTATCTATTGAGATACGCCAGCACTGGGGTAGCTCAGATGATTGTCATTTTGTCCTCCAATGTTCGTTATGCCATGTTATACTTGTATGTTATTTCACTTTGATTAGCGATCATCAAAGTACTTGTGCATTCATACTATTGTCCACTACGGGACCATTGAGATACCACATACCGAGTTTATTCGTCTATAGCTTTTAAGTTGCGTTAAAGTATAACAGTCGATTGGCTTACAACCTTGTAGTAATTGTATAGTGTCATGCACAATACAGTGATGTTCGCATATCAATGTATCATGTATTCCTGTGTGTTACCCATGTAATATAGTGTACATTATAAGTGATTAAGTGACTACGTGTACTTATCTACTCGGGCCTATCCCTTACACTTCAACTGCATTGTTACCACTTTTCGTTCGTCAGATCAAGCTATATTGGCCATAACGTCATAACAATTGAAGTATACTTGGTTCATATGATAATTGGGGGAGACAATTTGTCTCGATCATTCCTGACCTTGGTAATGACCTTGACAACACCCATGTGAAGTTCAAGGTAATGGGCAAAGCAGTTGCAGAGATATATAGTCCAGTATATATACACTTTGACCTGAAACAAATTGCAACAGAAGCTTTTCTTTTTTTATATCATTCGGTGTGATGCCCTGAATAACACATTCAAAATAGGAGAAAATTGGACCACCGGAAATGGGTTAATTTGCATAAATCCAAGATGGCCACCATTCACAATAATGAACACAGAAAAACGGTATTAACTTTGCAATGGTTACACTCACAAGAAGTATATTGGTGTCTATACTCATGTTTTCGGGGCCAATGATCATTGTAACAACATTAAGATTAACATAGGATGATTTTGTAAAGGCAGCCATCTTGAATTTCAAAATGGCCGCCATCCAAAAATGTTTTTCCTCATATCTCGGTCTGTGGGATCCTTGAGGCATAATGTTATTATCTATTCCCATGTTTTCGCGATCAATGAACATGATAGCATCATGAATTATAACACTGGATGATTTAGTAGAGGCAGCCATTATGACTTTCAAAATGGCCGTCATCCAATAACGTTTTTGCTCATATCTCGGTCTGTTTGACTCGTAGATACATAATTTTGGTGTCTATACCCATGTTTTCACGGTCAAGGAACATGATAAGATAACTAAAAATAATATTGGATGATTCCAAAATGGCCGCCGTAGGAACTTTCAGGCCTCATATCTCATAAACGATTGTTTTACAATCATATAATTGTATTACAAGTAGATAGGTAAGTGACATGACGTATATAAACGTGAATTTATATATCTGTCTGGTGTTTCCGTAACGCAGGATGGCATTAGCGACGGTATTTTATCGTGGCATTGGTTGTGAAGGTCCTCGTGGTAATTGAATCAAAACCATACATTAAACTATTTGATAGTACCAATAGATGCATACAAAGGGCTAGGGGGCACTTTCACAAAACATATAACGCCGTCAATCACATTCTATCAGGCAAAGCATATGCCAGAGCTGTCCGAGGACACACGCTAGTTGATGCAGCGCTGGATGCGGTGGTTGTAACAGAAGCATATGGTATTACACTTCCCATTGCCGAAGAATGCAAAACTGATGGAGATCAACAGAAATAGATGGACGATTTGCATCCAGACTTAAAAGAGACACTAGGGGTTTTAAATGATCTTTTAGCCAGTGACATTACAGTGAATGCTGCATGTAGTAATGCTATGCTGTATTTGAAAGGATACACCAAACCTTAAACACACAGTCATAAAAGATGGCTAACTCTCCTACAGGACAACTATGGAATCAGTACATGACCATGGTAGATCTGCTACGAAGATTCATGACGGCTGAAAGGACTGGTGACTTTAAGCTCCATTTGAAATCGCTGCAGACTATGTTGCCCTATCACGCGTCTTCCGGACACTCGCATTGCACCAAGTCAGTGCACATATATATCCAGGACATGCTTGACCTTGATGAAAACAATCCAACCGTGTATGAACACTTCCTATCAGGACAGTTCGTCATCCGTAGAAGTGATAGGTTTTGGTCAGGCCTTTCTACAGACCTAGTCATAGAATAAGTACTTATGAGGGCACTCAAGACAACTGGTGGTTTAACACGTGGGCGGGGAATGGAGGAGGCACAGAGGACTCGATGGCTGTTGTCCATGCCTGCATGTGTGGAAAGTTAACAAACACATGCAACATCTGACAGGGGCGCAGTACTCCACGAGTGAGCAGCATAAGGAGATGACGGACTCCAGAAAAGCCCTTGATGACAAAAATACAAGAGCAGTGTTTTAATTTCTGAGTGATCACGATCCATTCCAACATGATGACACTCTACGTAACATTGTAACAGATGCAGTCGGTTACACGTCTGTTAATCCGCAAAAAGCTGTCGAAGTTGGACAAGCAATACTAGAGAAGATGGAAGGACGGAATGCCTTTCAATTTACGTTCAAGAAAGTATTCCAGGTAAAAGTGATGGGACAGAAAGTTGTATGCGCCGGTGGTGAGGCGATAGTCATTGATCCACAACTCCTCTTCCAACGGCTTGTCATTGCAGCTAAGAGTACTCCCGATTGTAATCTCGACGACTTATTCAAACATGAACTGTCAAGTGTTCCAACTTCTATGTTCGATGAACATGGCCTTTTGGAAGCAAATAAGGTAGAGCTTGCGGATACATTGGCAACACTAGTCAAAGTGGACCAGTCTGCGCAATCAACGGACAAACCGACATCTTACGTGTTAGATTGAGGTTCGCTAATACACAAACTACCATGGAAGAAAGATGACACTTACGGAAGCATATGTGACATGTACATAAAATATGTGCAAAAGAAATACCCAAATGCAATCGTAGTATTTGATGGATACAGTCAAGGGCCTTCCACTAAAGATACAACATACTTGAGAAGGGCAAAAGGTTTAATTGGTCATCGGGTGTCGTTTGTTGAGTTTATGCCCTTGAACTCAAAGAAAGAACATTTCCTCGCCAACAGTGAAAACAAGCAACAATTCATCGACTTGCTAAAGCAGAAAATGCATGATCAGGGAATAAAAACCCAGAGCGCGGATGGAGAAGCAGATGTACTTATAGCGGAAACGGGTGTGCACTGTTCAACCTCGGGAATGACACATGTGATTGGCGAGGAC
Source organism: Conchocele bisecta (assembly GCA_029237695.1). Lineage (NCBI taxonomy): Eukaryota > Metazoa > Mollusca > Bivalvia > Lucinida > Thyasiridae > Conchocele > Conchocele bisecta. The sequence goes on along the minus strand of CM055269.1, from coordinate 104,082,299 downwards.
ACTGATGTCCTAGTGCTCCTGTGCCACTATTCTGTTGACAACACAAAGGGACTGATCTATAGGTCGGACATATGGAACATTGATGTAGTGCGGCATACCCTAGGGATATAGTTGTGCCACATGTTGCCCGTCATCCATGCCATATGTGGCTGTGATACAACTTCGCGATTGTTTGGTGTTGTGAAAGATGTCGCCTTGAAGAAAGCTCGGAGTGATGGGACTTCTAAGACACACATTGAGTCTCTCACCAAAGACAACATGAAAACGGTTGACATAGACACTGTAGGCGAAAATGCACTTATCTGCTTGTACGGTGGTAAGGGTACTGAGAAGTTGGATGAATTGCGGGTGAGAAAGTTTACAGAGAAAGTAGCCAATAGCGCAAGTAGCGTTCATGTACAGTCTCTTCCTCCGACATCCGACGCAGCTAAATATCATTCACGCAGAGTTTACTACCAGGGACAGGTTTGGATGGGATCGGACAATCACTTAGATCGTACCGATTGGGGTTGGCAACTTACTCAAAGGCTCGAGCCACAGAAAATGGACTCAATGGCAGCTCCGGAATGTTTGCTCAAAATCATACGGTGTCAGTGTAAAGGTGACTGCGATAATCTCCGCTGTAGCTGCAGAAAGAGTAGTATGTAATGTTCGAATGCATGTGTAGGTTGTAAAGGTACATCTTGCAGCATCTCCTCTGCTAAGGCAGCGGAAGCAGACACAGAGGATGAACACGAGTTACTATGTAATACTGGACGGGAATAGAACATTATAAACGTTACGTGACACACCATCAGTCAAATGACCAAATTGAGATTTTGACCAGTATAGCTCCTGATCATCTAGCTCACTCCCGGAGTATGATAATGATCTAAATTGTTCATTAGAAGCATCATAGTGGTTTGACTGAACATTGCCACCAGCTTAGAACCCGATCAGACTGCACGGATGCGCATGCCGATCTTGGAATACACTGATGGCAAGTCCTAATCGGACCATCTTTCTCATGGTGCGTTCACCATTCAGTCAGTAAACTAGCAAACTGCCTAAATCAGCTGCTGGTCAATGATCATAGAACCTCATTTTGATGCGACACTTGTGATTACTAGTTCTGGTGATAAGGGTAATTACAAAGTATGTGTACTTTGATAAGCTATGCGGTAAAACTTGTTTTTTTTGTGTGCAATATTCTAAATGTTTAGCTAATATGACGTCATATGACGTCATGGACGTCATGGTGACGTCATAAAATGTTTTTGTATGCTTTTTGGACTCATTGGTATCAGTTTCTTATATGTTTGTAATACGTTTATATGGTGTAAATCCAACCGTTTTCAGTAAAATTGGACCAATTGGAGAAAATGGCGGCCATTTTGAATTATGCATTTTACCCACTTCCGGTTGTCCGATTTTGTCCTATTTTGGATATGATACTTTGAATGACCCCCTAAACAATATAAAACAATAAACCTTCTGTTGCAATTTGTTTCAGGTACGCCTATTTTTACCCGTATATATACTAGTCTAATAGTATAACGAAAAACTTTAACCTTAACCAAAAAACTTTAATTTAACCAAAAAACTTAACCTAACTTTAAAAACTCCAAAAACTTTAACCAAAAAACTTAACCAAACAACTTAACCAAAAACTTTAACCGGCCAAAGTGCCGACTATATCGCGCTGTCCGCAAGCGGGCGCGACAAAAAGGCAGTGCAATTAAAGCTGTTTTGAACAAAGCTGGGTATATTTATATGCAATGGTTAGTTTAAACATATTTTATTTGCATATTGTTTACAAGTTCGTTGTCAATATCAATGTTACTATATACAGTACTATGCAAATGGGATTGGATTGAAAGCAAGCTTATTTAAATCCTCTCCCTTACATGTGACTAGATATCATAGGATGCCGAAACCAAGACATTCCTGCCATAAGTTTTAGAACAGTTTATATTATGTGATAATTTATATGTTCTGGATTATAAGTTGTTCTGGTTTCAGCATCGTCTGATACACGGCAATTACATTAAAGCAATTAAATTTAAAATTTCCGAAAAATATAGTATTGACAGAAATGTACAGGCAATAGGTTCTATATAATCAATTACGTGATACATGAAATGGAAAAAAAATAAGGAAAGAAGCAAGCCACAATAGGAGTTGGAGTCTTGTTCCCACACCAAGCCATGCTTAGTTATCGCCACCCCAAGTCAGTTAGTGATAAGCATGTGCACACGCAGGCATCATTATATGGTGCATTAAAAACGACCTGTGGTTTGTATGAATAGTCTAACTGATGCGAAAATCGCTTCATTGGAGTTATTGTCAAGTTGTCTGTTGCCATAGAGTATAGTGTGGAGGGTGGGTTGGCAAAAAGTGTGTATGTCGTCTATTAGTTGAGCTCTATGTGCTCCATATTGAGTGCAGTGGAAAAAGAAATGGGTGGCATCTTCAACTTGTCCACAGTTACAGTTGGGCTAGTCAATAATGTTCTTACGATATAAATCATGATGAGAGAACTGCATTTCGTTCTAAGACGTGGTGTGTAATACCTGGACATACCTAGTACCACTGTAGTAGTAGGTTGGGACCTCTCCGGTATTTGTTTTTATTTTGGTTTTAAAAACAATTAAGTGATGGGACGTTCCGTGTGTCATCTGGAAGAGAGTTCCACTCCCGGATTGTGGATGGTAGAAACGAGTTATAATAAAGGGTGGTTCTGGACCGTAAAATCTGTATATTCTCAGGGTTTCGTAAATTGTAACGGGACGTATCTATTTCCGGTGGAAGCACATCGACCAAGTAACCGGGTGAGATGCCATTTTTCATTTTGTAAAATAGGGACAATTTATGGGAGTGACGTCTATTTCCTAATGTTTCCCAGCAGGTTTCTATATGTAAGGACTCAATTGAAACAAGCCGAGTGGCACCTGTAGCGATACGTGCTGCTTCAATCTGAATTTCTTCGAGGGCATCCTTCTCATACTGGGTACAATTATCCCAGACGACATCCGCATATTCTAATACCGGTCTAATAAAAGTAAGATAAATTATTTCAAGGCATTTTCTATCTAGAATGTATTTTAATTTTCTCATAGCATTGATCCTACGCCATGCCTTTCCGGCTATGTAGTCTATGTGTTGGTGCCATGTTCCCTCGTTATTAAAATACAAACCTAGATGCTTGTGACTATCAACTTCTGAGACATTAACATTATTCATGAGGATTGGGGGATGTACTTCTCTATTACGCTTACGTGTTATAAGTAGTGATTCAGTTTTCCTTGGATTAAATGATACAAGCCATGTATTAGACCAGTTAGTAATTATATCTAGATCGTTGTTTATATACCTGGATGCTGTTGCTGGCGAATCAACAATAAGATATAAACTGGTGTCGTCTGCGAAAAGTCGAATATTAGAATTTATGTCCGCAACAATATCGTTTATATATAATAGAAATAACAAAGGGCCGAGAATAGATCCTTGCGGGACGCCAGCCTTCATTTGGTTCCAGTTAGAATAAACAGCTGGTAATACAACCCTTTGCTTGCGATTATTAAGATAAATTTTAAGACAGTCGTGAAAATTATTAGTAACACCTGTGGCTCTCAGCTTCAAAAGAAGACCTGTATGCCAAACTCTATCAAATGCTTTGCTTATGTCGCAGAATACCACCCTCACCTCTTTTCCATCGTCTAATGCACGACAGAATGTATTGTAAAGGAATGTCAGTTGGTTTACAGTTGAGTCGCCAGGTACAAACCCGGACTGTAATGGTGTTAATATATTATTGTCATTAAAATGTTTGTACAAATACTTGAAAACCGCCCTCTCAAGAACTTTACTAACAGTGTTAAGAAGGGAGATGGGACGATAATTCGAAGTGAGAGAAGGATCTCCAGCTTTAAATATCGGGCACACATTGGCCTCTTTCCATACGTCTGGAAATAGTCCACATTCAATTGATTTGTTAAATAGGTCTTTTAGGGGAGTTGCTAATTCGTACTTTGTTTCTTTAAGTATACGATTATTCAAGCCATCTGGTCCAGAGGCTTTACCTATGGGCAAATTAGAAAGGATTGTTGGTATTTCTGTTTTGTTAAGGGTGATAATTTCAAGTCTACTGGTTATTGCTTAAGGCGTTACTATGGGTGAAGGAACAGGTGGTTCTTGTAAAAGAGTTTGATCACGGAAAAAGTTATTTAAAATGTTAGCTTTCCCCGTGTTATCGTCGATTATTGATCCATTATGTGGAAGTGGTGGGATTGTTTTATTTTCATTCTCGCATATAAAATGTTTCAAAGCAATGGTTACGTGGTTTCATGAACTTTAACACGTTATATGCGTTGTATAACCAGAATTGGGTCTAATGCATATTCTGCACAATTTGACACAGACTGTAGCCTGTATTTTGATACTCCTACATTAGCTTTAACTTAAAACCATACTGTTTTTTTTAATACGCAGACAGAAATGTGGGTTGCCTCAAACCAATGCAACCATCAATGACAGGAGAGCAACATTTCATGTACAACATGTAGTCATTTCGTTATACATGGTTTAAATTTGTTTTTCTGTCTCTTTTTCAAAATATCCGCACCTACAGACCAGAGAAACACTTCTTGACACTGTCATTTTACTTTTGGCCTATCATCCATGGCCAAAATGTGAATGTGAAAGTGCAACACAATTATAATAACATAACAATATCCAACATAAAGCACTTCTTGATACATCATTACATTTAAAAGTATGTGTAGATGTAGAATACATAGAGGATATTCCATCGTACATTTTGAATAGCGGGAAATAATACACGAGTGTGCGTCGGCTTCCGCGGCTTCCGCGGCTTCCACGCCGCGGCTTCCGCGGCTTCCGCGGCTTCCGCGGCTTCCGCGGCTTCCGCGGCTTCCGCGGCTTCCGCGGCTTCCGCGGCTTCCGCGGCTTCCGCGTAAGCAACGAGTGAGCGTAGCGAACGAGTTGCTTGCACGGACGCCAACGGACACGAGTGTATTATTTCCGCTATTCAAACATGTTTATAACACTTCCTATTTATAACACTTCCACGGCGGATATATATGCACATTTAGTCTATTTTTGAGATTAAAAGCAATGAATTGTGATGTGCGCATGAATAGTTACACAATGACGTGTTTTCCCGCGTTCTGACGTTACGTTGTGTGACGTCAAAAGTGATGTCATGTAAACTTTTTGAAATCCAAATTACGCAGCTGTTTCTATGAACCAGATATATTTTACTGCATGTTTGGAATGTGTTCAATCACATTAACATTCTAGATTAGTCGAAACCCTTTCCAAGTTTTCAAATAACTTTATTTTGACTGTAATACAAAGTAAACATTTTGCATGGTAGCTCGTGGTTTCCAAGAAAACAGGCGTGCAATTACGGGTGTTCTCTTCACGGTGTATTATTTGTAAGAAATCGATTACGGGTTTTCTCTCACAGCGAAACCCATTCAAATAATTTGCAAGAGAGTAATACATATTTATAATAGCAGTTTGCAACTTTATTTTTTCACATTTTTAAAAAAAAATAAATCAAAGAAGTAAATCTGATTGTATTTGATATACAAATATATTTAATGTCACAATCTAATGTCAGAGAGTCTAATAGTATGTGATACAAGCAGATACAATATGTTTTAAATGTAACAAGTAACTGTTAGCTTGGTTTTTATGACGCGAGGTCAAAACGTTGCACTCCCCGAAATAAAAGTGAAATAATGGGTGGCCGGCATATATGACAATAAATAGAGAATAGTAGGTTAGTGCCGTGAATGGGAAAAAATATCTGGCAAGGCTCAAGAATTTCTTTATTTCTCATCAGAAGTATATGTTGTGACCACTCATTTGAACCGTCTCGCCGAGACGGTTCAAATGAGTGGTCACAACATATACTTTGGATCAGAAATAAGGAAAATAGATAGAGAATAGTAGGTTAGTGCCGTGAATGGGAAAAAATATCTGGCAAGGCTCAGGAAACGGGATGGGCGAGGCTCTGCCGAGCACATCCCGTTTCCGTGCCGCATATTTTTTCCCATTCACGGCACTAACCTACTATTCTATGTATCCCGTCAACACCTACAAATGGCTGTAAAATGCAAAAATACTATCGACTGGATATCAAAAATGTTTCACGGCACCGTGTTTCACGCCACATACTCACTGTGTTGACGGGATAATATAATATATAAGCAAAAACAATTGCATTGTATTTTGACCAATATATCTTCTTGTGTTTTCAGAACTTCAAAATGTCATAGAATTTACATTATAACACAAGCTCATAATACGCTATCCTTTACCACGAGTCACTTGCCCATATGTATTGACAGAAAAGTTTCCTTTTTTTTCAAGTAAACATTGATGATATGGTCTTTAAAATGTCATATGTTTGTGTATTTAATGCTTTAAATATCAATAAACCAGTGGACAAAGTCGATTCAAATACCACTGCATATTGTGATTTACTGTGCATGTCAGGAGTGCAATATATTAGACAACATGTATCATGCAGAGCTCCAGATAAGGTGCGTATTTGCGTAAATACCCAATTAAAATTGCCAAAAACCAAATTGAAATCAGAAGTAGGGAGTATCAAAAAGCAATGAAAAATTTGTGGTATCTTTATCATGCTACAGAAAACAATAAACAGACCACAAATATAGCATATTTTCTTATTTTTCCATGAAAACACATCTTGGTATTTCATTAGAATTGTCTCCAAGGAGACAATTGTAATGAAATACATGTACCAAGATGTGTTTTCATTTAGAAGCCAACTATTCAATGAGTGCGGTCTGCTGATGTGTAAACAGTTGTGTGATTCGATTTTACACAATTAAAATTTTGAAATACCCAATTGCTTCTGATATGATGGAGTGACATTACTCAATTACTAATTCCTTATCTGGAGCCCTGTGTATGTATGTAGCTTTTATCCACATATGACCATAATCACACATATAAGCAGTAAGGGCCATATTAGAAGTTGTTCAATATATCATACCGTGTTAAAATAGCTTCAAAAGACCATGTTATCTGCAGCAGAATGAACAAATGTACGACTTCACATTAAACTTTGTATCACTACATTCACAAAAAAATACAGTTCCAAACGGTATTTTGTTTTGGTGTGTATATATTTTGAACTGTTGTTCAGTGATTGACTGAAATGCAACCGGCTGTCCGTTTGCTCTGAAATTTTCTGACTGAAATGCAACCGGCAGTCCGTTTGCTCTGAAATTTTCTGACTGAAATGCAACCGACTGTCCGTTTGCTCTGAAATTTTCTGACTGAAATGCAACCGCCAGTCCGTTTGCTCTGAAATTTTCTGACTGAAATGCAACCGGCAGTCAGTTTGCTCTGAAATTTTCTGACTGAAATGCAACCGGCAGTCCGTTTGCACTGAAATTTTCTGACTGAAATGCAACCGGCAGTCCGTTTGCTCTGAAATTTTCTGACCGAAATGTAACCGACAGTCTGTTTGCCCTGAAATTTTCTGTGGATGTTTAAACATCCACAGAAAATGTCAGAGCAAACGGACTGCCGGTTGCATTTCAATCAAACATCCACAGAAAATTTCAGAGCAAACGGACTGCCGGTTGCATGTCAGTCAATTACTGAACAACAGTTCAAAATATATACACACCAAAACAAAAAACGTTCGCAAACTTTTCAAGCTTCATGCTGCAGTTTGGAGAAAGTAGGAACAACTTTTAGAAGCATGGTGGAAGAGAAAAGCATTATAAAACTAGTAACAATCGCGTTATTTGATTATTTGTAAAGCTACAGTATCAAATCTGAATTGAAACTGAAGCTTTTTCAATGCGGCATGATATAAAACCCAACACATGTTTATTTTCACTTCATTAGCGCAATATTGTAATTATTTTGAATTTCTTTTGTTAGTTTTGTTATATAAATATGTTTAAAAAATGTCAGTTTTCGTGTCCTCCATTAAACCCATGTATTTTTGTGAAGTTGAATGTATACATGTTTATCCGAGATTAAAAATTACCTGCTCAGATAATTTTTGACCACCAATGTCACATTTTGGAACCATTTCGTTTTTAAAAGTTACCCTTACATAGCTGAGCATTAGGGACTTGATCGTCTGTTCGGTTTAGCGGGGTTCCACTGTATTGTGATTTTTATTACACCGTGCTATTACACTGTGAAATATCTAGTTTGTGCAATAAACACACATTACAAACAAGCATGGGCAATTGGTGACTACATCAGGGCAGCAGTTGTGCAGTACAGCTGGCAGATCTGCTTGCTCTGTGCAATCCCCAGATTCCTGAAATATATTGATTGATTGATTGAAGTGTGCGACCAACGTAGTCCAAGATCAGCCTGCGCATCTGCGCAGTCTGATCTGGGCCTACGCTGGTCACCACACGGTCATCAAGGTATGAAAGTAGATTTTCATGCTTAGTGCGAGGATTGAACCCACGACCTCCGGTACTGAAGTTCAATGGTCTACCACAAGACTATCAACCCATCCCGACACTGGTCAAAAACTCCTTTGCGGCTGTGACCGGAGAAATGGGGCTTATGGCATTTGTGACTAGTGTAGCCACTGATCAAATAGCACCCTCATGTAGCATGATCATTTATATTGCTTGTTTCACTGATGGAATAGTTAACAGAGCAGATCCTGATAAGTGGGATAGAAATCCTATGAAAGTATGTTTTGATGCCCTAGGCAAGGCTTGAACCCACAACCTCTGGATTGGAAGTCAGGTGTTCTAACCCCTATGAAATATGAAGGTGCTCCATGAAAAGAAACAGAAGCTATAACACATTTACCCAAACGTTAAAGGAGATATAACACGCTTCTGTTTTCGCTATACGCTTATGTATTCATCGCTTATATATCAAATACAATACATTTTACAGTAATCCGACCAGTACGTGCCGTTCTTTTACGGATTTCATATTCCGGACAACCAGTTCTTCCTGCCGTCACTGCATGACTAACTTCCCCTTAATTTGCTTACCACAGTTATTTCCCTTTACGGTCACGTGGGTATATGACATATCAGTAGAACTTTCGAAATGTATGCATAATACGATTATTACACGTAATAGTTCAACAGACTTTTAGAACTCCAGTTTATTAGACCGCTGATATAAATATATGGGACTGTACTTTACTGTAAAAATATAAGAATGACCTAGTTACAAACTACATACGGAAATGCTACAGTGGGTACTTATATATAATGTTAAATCAGACGGGCAACAGAGTAGACACTTATCAGAGCTGTCATGTGCATAGATGGATCTGATGCTATGCTGGTCAAACTTTCATAACGTCAATCTTGTAGGCCATTGTCCACTTACAATGAAACAATACTGTATATGGGGTCAATTAAGGAAAGCCAGGGTGACAGCAGTGGAAAAATAAGTCGCTCTAATTGCCACGGGGGGTGGAGTGTTGTTTGAAGATTATGTCAACATCCGCTGTATACTGCGACTGAGAAGGTGCAATAAGCCAAACACAACACGGGGCTTATAGGGCGTTTGCGACCAGTGTAGATCCAGTTCAGCCTGTACATTCGTAGTCTGAACAGGATCTGCATTTTTCGGCATTCCGTCAATAAAACACACTAACATGCAATCTAGATCGTATTTAGACTACAGGAGTGTTATATTTGATAAGGACCTACACTAGTCACAAATCACACAAACCCGATTTCTCCAGTCACAGCCACATATATGACCAAGCTTCGACGTAAACAAAACAACAAAACAACGATTTTCTTCTGGAAAACATCTTTAGTTTTTAACATCAAGTCCAAACATTTTCAATTTATTTGAAACAAGTCAGTAGGAAAATAGATTAGAAATAGTAAAGAATTTACTGTACATGTGAAATTGAATATATTCTGTTAATTATTTTTATCTGTCAACGAACAAAAAATGTGATTTAGTTATATTTTAGTATTCGAAAACAGTATTTACTGAAAAATAAGCGAGTGGACATTGAAGTTACACAATTTTAGTCCTGCAATATAACATTCATCCATGTATAAACAAATACATCAATATTATGATTTTCGGAACTGTAGAAAGCACCCGGATGTGCACAGTGTATCTATTCTACCATGTCTGTCAAATTGGACTCAACCAATCAGCTTGGCATAGGTGTGGCCTCGCGGATTCAATATACACCTGCCGCATTATTGTTGACATCAGATTTAACGTAGCTGCACACGTCTGTCACTGACAGTGACAGATAAACAAAATGGATTCAATCAATCAGCATATAATAGGTGTGGCTTCATTGAAATCAGAATACACCTGTCCCAAGACCCACTTCCCTATTTGCATGCGGTCAAATAATCTGATAAGTTGTTTGCTATTAATGACCTCCGGCTGTATCCGTTTGAATAGCTACACACGCGTGTCACAGATTATTTCAAACCGAAATTGTCAAAGCACAAGTATGCTGAAGTAACATTCTGCAAAGCATCAATTTACGAAATGTCGGAGATTAGAATTTTGTAAAATAAAAATAGAAACATAACATTTAATTTCACATGTTTTTATGATTCTGGCTCTGCTGTCTGTTTGATCGTGAATTACAACCGACTTCCGTACAGATAGTCGTCGCCGACGATTGCAACCAACGTATAAATAATGCAAGTATAACTAGGCGAAGGAAAAAATAACGATTAATGTATATATTAAACGACAAAAACGAAGAAATTATGCTACAAATACATGATGTCCTTAAATCCAAACGATATTATATAAGAAACCTTCATCCACCAATCAGGTAAGTTGTTCTACTGCTACGTCATAGCGGTTATTTTTACAGCGCCACCTCGCGCCAGTAGGTCGCAATAACAGGAGAGATAAGGGATGACCAATTCATTGCATTACTCTGTATAGGTGTCAGATAAGGTGCGATATGAGAACTCTCAATATCACGAAAAATAGAAACGAACCGGAAATCGGTTATTAGGGTCGCCGTTGTTGTTTTTAGCGTGTTTTGAAGAAAATAAGTGATAGTTTGTAATGTGACCTTTAAGTTTGTGGATACACTAAGTTTGTGACATTGGGATAAGGGGTGGGTGTTGGGTCGTGGATTTGCTACAGCATGAAAGAGAATCATCAGATGAATGCATGTATGAAATAACAGAAGTTATAATAAATTTACCCCAACGTTAAGTTCAGTCAAGCAGACAGCCAATTAATCAATGAGTCAACTAGACAGCCAATCTGTTAACCAGGCAGCCAATCGATCAATCAGTCAACCAGACAGCCAATCAATCAATCAGTCAACCAGACAGCCAATCGATAAATTGACTCATTTGCCAGCCGTTGCAAACGTCATGGTACTGGTCAGTGTTCAATCAATCAACCAACCGATCAATAATTCAATTAATCTGCCAATCAATCAAATAATCAACTAATCAATCAATTAGCCAATCAATCAATCAGCCATCCAACCAATCAATCAACTCACCTGGCAGCCTTGCCACACTTGATTGTACTAAGCAGTGACTCCCTCTCCTTGTCCGATTTACAGCCCTCGTAGGCGGCCAGCAGAATGAAACACGATACGTTGGCGAGTCGACTGAATGTAGGTTAATGTCCCTTTCACCCTGTTATATATTGATATTTTATTATATACATCATCATTCTGAGAAGTAACGCGTTACTTACCAAGAGTAACGCGTTAGAACTCTAACACGTTAGAAGCTGTACTTATGGCACGATCCGCCAATATAGAGGATTTGTAACGCGTTACAGCCAATTTCTAACGCGTTACTCACTGTTAGTCTTGTAACGCGTTACTGTTGAGTAGTAACGCGTTACAAATATGTGTTTCACTATATAGTACATACATTAGTAACGCGTTACTTCTCACAAGTAACGCGTTACTTCTCTAACGCTTTAGAAACGGCACTTATGACATGAATCGCCACTCATAGTTAGGATTACTAAAACAATACCAAGTCAATGACGCAATAACAATACGAGCATATTATGAAATGTTTAAAGGGGAATTTACAGGTACATGCCCACTCGGTAGGCACAAACTGTTGTTTATATCCGAGACATCATTTGAGACAGTTTCTGGCAAAATAACCATTCATTCCCCATTACCCCACGTATTGAATGGCATTATTATACATTTTATATCAGACGTAAATTTCCATACTGATATCAGAGGCGATAACCGTGTTTCCTTAACCTGTTAACGGACATTACTACATGTATTTATTCTCTGTATGTATTGTTTTATGTGAAATGATCATACTTTATAATCTGTCGAAACACTTGCATATCAAAGTAGCCTGATACCATACCACCGCGAGTCACTATCAGTAAAATAAATATTACTAAATTATTATATCTGTATTGCGGGCACTCGTAATTTTTAGAACTGGTGGAATAGTGACAGAATTATACACTTATTTAATTCCTAAAAATAACAGTTTGTGCCTACTGAGTGGGCATGTACCTTTAATAGAAACAATCTTCAAAACATGTTTTGTAAACAACATGTACATGTAATAGATAATGACAATAAAAAGCCGATGACGAAAACCCCATTCAAAAATTATAATCTGATCCCTGGAGAAATAGAGCTTATGGGTTTTGCGACAAGTGTAGATCCAGATCAGCATGTGCATCCGCACATTCTGATCAGGATATACACTGTCCGCCATTTCATCAATGAAACACATGTCGTGCTTCTAACAAGGACTATATACTATAGGCGAAGAGTATTAGGGTTGAGCTCGAGAAAAAATAAACCAAAGCGGAATTTGTTAGAAAATGCTCAGAATATCATTTATAGTAATAACATATCAAAACTCCCCATGAATCCCACTGGATCATAATCCAGGATCCAAGATGACGTCCAAAATGGCCGCGACAATATCGTTATCAAGCTACAGGAATGTTCTATATAACCAGGAGCTACACTGGTCATAAATCCCATAAGCCCCATTTCTCCAGTCACATCCAAATGTATGTTTCTCATGCGTATGCATTGTTATGCGACTACACTGGTTGAATAAATCCAAATTGCGCATCACGGTTCTTCGTTCGCATGTTGATCTGGTACTACACCTGTCACAAAGGCAACATGCCAGTTGCTGTTGTATGGAACAGTGTAGAGTGTGTATATGCACATATGTGCAGACCAACATGTTCATATGCTCTCCTCTACAAGATACCATATCTCACGACACTATGACGGATTAACACAATGATAATTAGTATAAATAGATATCCGGCATTGTACATTATACACGAACTTCATTATGGTGTACAAACGGGATCAAAACTAAATGTGCAGGTGCAGCTATAAAAATATACAGGTGCACCTGTAACTGTACAGGTGCAGCTGTAAATCTACAGGTGCAACTGTAAAAAATACAGATGCACCTGTAAAAATACAGCTGCACCTGTAAAAATACAGCTGCACCTGTAAACAATACAGCTGCACCTGTAAAAATACAATTTAGTTTTGACCCCGTTCGTACATCATATGTACGAACGGGGTCAAAACTAAACTTACAGGTGCAACTATAAACAGGTGCACCTGTAAATGTATAGCTGTACCTGTAAAATGTACAGCTGCAGCTGTAAATGTATAGCTGCAGCTGTATTTTTATAGCTGCAGCTATAAACGTATTTTACAGGTGCGGCTATACATTTTACAGGTGCAGCTATACATTTACAGGTGCAGCTGTAAAAAATGCAGGTGCACCTGTATATTTTATAGCTGCACCTGTAAGTTTAGTTTTGACCCCGTTCGTACATATTGTGTACGAAGGGGGTCAAAACTAAATTGTATATTTACAGGTGCAGCTGTATTTTTTACAGGTGCAGCTGTATTTTTACAGGTGCCGCTGTATTTTTTACAGATACACCTGTATATTTACAGCTGCAGCTGTATTTTTTATAGCTGCACCTGTAAATTTAGTTTTGACCCCGTTCGTACACAATACTTCATAGTGGATACGTAAGTAATCACTCTGGTAAAGTTATGTTACATTTTTTACCGTTTTTAGGTTGTTTGTATACGTTCTTTACATGTAGAGGATATTGCATTCATCAGTGGTGATTTAATATCATGGTACATGTATTTATTAAATTAGTTTACCGATTCTATATGAAACACATATTTTATCAACTCTCATTAGTACGAAAAGCCACATTTACATAAACTCAAATAATTATTGCTGGCTCTAAATAGCATTACATATATTTAATGCTATTTGAGTTTGTGTAGATTTGGCGTTCATGGAACGCCAAATCTACATAAACTCAAATAGTTATTGCTAGCTTTAAATAATTAGAGCGATCACTTAATATTTAGAGCTAGCATTACTTATTTGTGCTTATGTCGATTTGGCGTTCCTGGAACGCAACATCTGCATACTCAACTAATTATTGCTAGTCCTAAATATTAAGCATTAAATATTTTAATTATTTAACTTTCTGTAGATTGGGCGTCCTGTATAAACTCAAATAATTATTGCTAGCTTTAAATAATTACACATTAAATATTTAGAGCAAGCTCCAAATCATTTGAAGATCTATCTAAATCATTTGGAGCTAGCTCTAAATATTTAATGCTAGCTATAATTATTTACAATGTAGCATTAATTATTTGAGTTCATGTAGATTTGGCGTTCCATACATTTGATGTAAATTGTGATATAAATCAAGGATTTGAAGTTCTCTCTATGTCTGTATAAATCAACAAACTATTGTATACCATTTCATTTCATAGCATGGAATTGGTCAATGCTATCCAAGGGCGGATCTAGAGGGATGGAGGGGAGGGGGTTCCGGGTTGCAACCCCTCCCCCCGTTCAGCCACGGAGTCTACATAGATCACAGTTTACCACCACTTGGAGTCTGAATTTAAATGCCGTAAAACACAGGAAATTGTATTTCGAAGAGCTCTAAAATAAAACAACCCCCTAGTTGCGAACGGTAACTCTTGCAATTACTCCCGTACCGTCCGTAGCTAGCTACGGACGGTACGGGAGTATATTGCAAGAGTTACCTTCGCAACTAGACAACCCCCCGTTCCTAAATGCTGGAAGACTCGGACCTTTAACACAAAATAATGCCCATTCATAAATCCCATTACCATATCCAACTGGTCTCGTACTATACATTACGTTTACGAGACCAGGTGGGTGGGGTAATGGGATTGTTTTAACCGGGAAATTTTTCTTGTGTCACTGGTCCGAGTTTTCCACCTGTGGTGCCACATAGCTCAGTGGCTAGACATGCTTTAAAGGACAAAATAATCGTTTTTATTGCAGGTGGAAAATTCTGTTTCGAGTAAAATGTACAGATGTCGCAGAACGAGGGGGTTGATGATAGTAATGACGATTTGCCTCACTTCATTCGCTATTGTAATTCTACTCAACGACAATACTTTCAACGGTCAGTAGTAGTCACTATTCAGGGGCGGATCTGGAGGGGTGGTTCCGGGGTAGCAACCCTCCCCCCCCCCCTGTTCAACCACGGAGTTTACATAGATCACAGTTTACCACCAGTTAGAGTCTGAATTTAAATGCCGTAAAACACAGGGAAGTGCTCGAAAATAGGACAACCCCCTAGTTGCGAACGGTAACTCTAAGTCTTGCAATTACTCCCTACCGTCCGTAGCTAGCTACGGACGGTACGGGAGTAGATTGCAAGAGTTACCTTCGCAACTACACACACCCCCGTTCCCCAAATGCTGGATCCGCCCCTGCTATTGTAGGAATAACATTCCGATTTCTCAAACTGCTTGTACCTGACAAATAAACTTTACTTGTTTCATGGCTGCCGTTGTTTGACACAAAACAAAAACACAAAGGCTAAGCGGGGTGGACCCAGAAGGATTTTGCTGCCGTTGGTTCGAATCTCACCTTTTTACTTTTATTTATTTATTTTTATTTTAATTTTGTCTCTGTTCCGAGTCAGTGGAACATATCTAAACAGGGCACCCAAAATGGGCTGGCCTTTTTTAACCAATTTCGTGTCAGTGGGACATATCCAAACCGGGCCACATTTTTATTTTTAATTATTTTCTTATTTTTTCTCTGTTCCGAGTCAGTGAGACATATCTAAACCGGACACCTAAAATGGGTTGGCCACAGCAGACGACACTTTTCGTCTCTCGCGTAGTGAGACTAGATTACACACGATAAAGTTTAACAACTCCTCATACATACACCTTTAGCGTAAATATGTTAACTCAGCTGTGTATTGTAAAGTATAATCAAAGTACTGAAAGTACTGCCACCAGAGCCTGGACCATAAAATACGACAATTAGTTTCTATTTCTTACAAAGAACGTGACGGGCGTACGCAGACGGACAATCGAACTTTAGGTCGCGATGCCGGCCGCAGTAACAAGATACTTGGGGGAAGGGGGCTGACGTCCCGCCACCCCTTACAGCATCTTTTCCGCCCCGCAAAAACCTTTCCTCGCCGGGTGTGGATTGGCTCGGGCCGTGGCTCCGCATAATCCGATGGCGCATCGTTAGCACGGATGTAAACCACGGAGAAGAGCTTTTCTTTCTTCTTCCAGCCCCTGGAGCACAATATCTTTGCCGGACACCGCGATGGTGTATCCCGTATATCTGTTGCTCGCGTTGGCGTTGGCGCCAAATCAGTACTCGTAGGTAGTCTCCATCGCAAAGTGAGCCCCGCTCCTCATCCCCAAATTGTAACGGCCGGCTTTCTAAGTTCTAACTGCGATAGTTTAGAGGTGTGACTCTTCCAGTAGTCACGGCCAGCAGATTGGACCATATCCTTTTCTGCTAAGTTGCTGTAGTATTCATTTACAGCCGACTCGCGGGGTTCCTGGCTAAGAGGAACGCTGACGGCATCAGCGCCGCCTACATCTAAGAGGGCTCCTCCGGCCGGGGATGGAGACAGCAGAGTAGTTTCGTCTACCCTTTCGGTGTCTACTTCATCAACACGGTCGCCTAGCGCGAAATTGTACTCGTCAGCCCTTCCAGCGGTCCTATAATTCCTATATTTTTCAGACTTTTTCAAAATGTCCTATAATATCCTATATTTTGGGCAAAATTCCTATAATTCCTATATATTTTTTGGGTAAGCAAAAGGTTGCTTTTTCTTTGGTTAAAATAGAACTTTTTTGTTAAATTTGTTGCACTAAATTGATCATGCAATTTAAAGGACATCCATAAGTATTTATTAATGTGATGTTGACATCATTTCAACAAAATTAATTTATGTAGTACCATGATGTGTGCCAATTCATTCTTAATTGTTTTTCAAAAATCCCTTTTTTAATGTAATAAGTTAAAGGTAAATGACTTATTTGCACAAATAAATGATTTGTGGTGGAACGCGGCTGGCTAGAAGGGGTGTTCGGAGGACAGATATAGTGTCCTATATTTTTTTGAAAAAAATCCTAAATTTTTTTTCACTGTGCTGGAAGGGCTGACTCGTCCATCCTCTTATTGAAGTCTAGTCTAGTACGTATTGAAGACTCGTAGCTGTCGGTTCAATACAGCATGTCAGTACGGGCGCAGGCTCAATCCATACCACAGGCTGCGGGAGCCCATCGGGTCAAAAGGCGTGAGACAGAGCGTGGTCATTACGAACAACCCCTCGACGATTGACCAGAACCAGCAGCTCCTGGTCCGCTTTCCCAACCTCGGGACCAACGAAGTTATTGTGCCAGGGACCGCTCGTCTCTCCTTCAAGACCTCTCTGACGTCGACAGACGCCGATCGAACCATCGTCCAAAACTTGGGGCGCGACATAAAATCAGTGGGAACGAAGTCATGTCCATCGACGATTCCGATGAGTATTATTGCTAATGCAACCTCTGGAAGAGCGAGCGGGAGTGCGTGATAAGAGACAACATGTCGGCTGACTTGGCCATAGCAGAGGCCTATGGCAACCGCTTCTACATTCCGCTTGACTTCGAACTGCTGGAATCGCATGTGCCCTTCTACCAAAGCGCGTTGGGCAACCGCCTAGAATACGAGGGGCGCGAGATACAGAGAAATTTTATAATCCAAAGATTACCAAAGTCGAGGTGACAATTGAGGGCGTTCCCAACCAGTTGTACCAGTGGGATGATGCAAAGAAGCAGTGCGTTGGCGGCCCAAAGCGTGAATCTGTTGTTGCTGCGGTCTCCACAGACTTGAAGTCGCAGATGTCCCTCTGGCGGAGTACCTGGCTTCAAAATACGCGCTCTGGCTCGGCCTGCGGACAAGCGACGACGACCAGCTACACGTTAGTGGTCGCAGGGTGGAGAACGCCAGCGAGGGAGTGACGATCCAGATCGCCAAAGAGGCGGACGACAATGGCGCGTTGAACGTCTACCTGTATATACTTGAAGACGCGCAGCTGAACATCGAAGACGACAGGTTCGTCTCAGTACTCTACTGATCCTGTCCTGTCCTGTCCTTTGGACAGACAGACAAACAGGCAGGCAGTAACTAAAACCATTTGGCCATCATCTGCGGCCAGACTGGCTGCAGAAAAACGGTTTACATACTCGACATGCTGGAGGGCCCCTACCGCGGCTTCTTCCGGCACATTGTGGTCATATGCCCTACGGTCCGGCAAAACCAAACGTAACAACGGCGCCCCTGGATATGGACCGACACCGAGGTGTACATTGCAGATCCCGGTGAGCGCCTCCACGATTATCTGCTGGCGTTCTACCAACTCTTTCAGGGCGAGCCCACGCTATACATAATCGACGACTGCTCGGCTAAGGGAGCCATGACTAAAAAGAAGGAGCTGGCCTTCACGGGTCGGCATGCGGAGCAAAGCGTCTGGGTACTAACGAAGCGCGAGCAAACCCGTTGGGTCGCCTTATTCCATTATAAAGACAGGGAGTCTTTCGAAGACTGCCTCCGAGAAAACCATGTGATAACCCTCCCGATAATAATTGCCGCGACCAGGCGGCTACTTGCCGAGACCCTGCACGCTAATCTCCTGTTGAACACCGACCAACCAGTTACATGTACTTACAAAGTGCTATTACGAAGTTATATGATACGCTAATATGCTTAATAAGCTCTTGGGACGTATCGGTGCTCATCAACCAGGCAGCCAGTTTCGCGGTCCTCGTGTGGGGTGCGTCCGATGCAGCGATTAATCAGTAGATTAACAAGGATAATGAACTACGACGACCTCGTCGACCAGCTGTTAGAGGAGGCGCCGGAAACGACAGTCGCACCCGACACCGGCAATGCTACGGAACGAGATGGCCAGAGATTAAGGCACAGAGAAAGGCTAGCCGCGCTGGTTGTATGGGGTCAGGTCCTGGGGATGGCAGCGACGGGTCTCGTTGCCTATGAACTCGCCAAGTGATCTGAAAAGACCGTGCTTCATCGCCGTGCCTTTGGGGCCCTAGTGCCAGCAGGACATGAGTAGTGAGGCGAGTTTATTATTTTTTTGCGCGCTATATATAGTGCGTCTCCCTGAGCTTCATAGCGCGATGCTGTAGGTCGGATACTGCGCCAGGCGAGACGGGATGTCGGCCGCCCGCTTTGCTGCGATGGTGCTATCGGGCCAGACGAACCTTCGGACCACGACTGTATGGCTCTCTGTTGGAGACTCATTCACTCCAGGAAAACGTGCATGCCAGAGGCACATCGACCACACGACCTCGATGGAATTTATTACAGTCCCCGAGGTTATTGGATGGGACTCGCGGCGATTAAGAATCTCACCGATGTGGCCCGCACGTGGCTGAAGAAGCAGGCCATCTGGCAGATCTATTTTCCCGCCCCACGGCACACCCTACGCCCGAAATTTGATGTGACCGTGCCAAACGAGGTCAACCAGGCCGATCTGCTCTTTCTCCCTCACGATCGCCTACCAAAAGGTCGCAAAACTTACAAGTATGCACGCTCGCTACAAGGAGGCTGAGCCTTTCGCCACAAAAGAGACCAAAGAGGTCGCTGAAGGTCTCTCCCGTATCTATAAGCGGAGCCCTCTGATATGGCCGAAGATTCTCCAGGTCGACCCGGGGCTCGAGTTTATGTGCGCAGTGAGCCAGCTACTGGCTAGGTATAGAGTTTCTGTAAGGCGTGGCCGTGTGGACATCCACCGGAACCAGGGGATCGTGGAGCGCTTCAACATGACCCTGGCTGAGCGGTTATTCGAATTCCAGTTCCGACTTCCATCTGGGGAACGATCAACTGAGTGGGTGCCCGCCGTTATTACGACATTGAATGGTGAGGTGACCCGGTTGACCGACAAGAAGCCAAAATATGCCATCAAGGCCAAAACAGTTGCGAAAAAGCCCTCCTCCGTTGTTCCGGGTCGCCCGGCTGTTGGTGTTCGGTACCTCTACCAGCATGGCGAGCTGGAGGGTGGTCGACGTCGCGCGACTGACCCTGTCTGGTCTCGCCAGGTATACCGGCTGGGGCGCTTGGTCACCAAGCATGATGAGCCCGTGCAGTACTATTTGCTGGATGGCCCACCACGTGGCTTTGTCTGTGAGGAACTCCTCGTAGTTCCTCCCGACACCCAGCTACCAACACCGAATGTGGTAGATGGGGTTCTACGGCGTTAAAAGCTCTTCGATGTATGTATCCATCTCATCCGCCCTTTGCAGGGACGGCATCCCTGTTGCCATAGACCAGGGTGTTAACCCCGTATTTCGTGATCCAGCGCTTGCTGTCGAAGAGGGAGATACATTTTTAACGCGCTGCCCGTAGATACGATGACGCTCGGACCGCAGCACATCCATGACATGGCGGAAGGTCTTCATCTCAGAGACGGCATCACTGTATTGCTCGTGGCGGACGTGCTTCTTCGCGTCCGACTTCTTCACTCATTTGGCCTTCTTGATGTTTTTGCCAGGATTGAGTACATCTTGGGGCACAGGCCAACATATTCGGCGATGGGGCGCCCGGCACTCGTCCTTGATCTTCCAAAGGACTTTTTTTATTTACTATGTTGTGAAGGAAGTGCTCTTTGGGGTAGTCCGAGGTGTCGTAGAGATGCGCGCGCTCGGCCATGCCCTTGTCCTCGGTCTAGATCTCAAGGAGGAAGGAGTCGGTGTCAGTACAGAGGCGCTCCCCGTATTGGGCCTTAAAGTGTTTGTAGCAGAAGTCGTGCCTGAGGTGTTTGGAGAGGTCGCGGATACTCATACACACATACACAGGTCAGTTGAGAACCAGACGGCTCTTGTACATCTGGATCGCTGAAAGGTCGTCATCGAAGACGTTGTCCCGTGGTTGGGCTGGTGATAAGGCGCCGCAGCTTAACCTCCTCTTTTGCACGCACGAGCTTGACATCCACTCGCTTGCGGAGGTTCTCCATGGTCGTCTTCCCAAAGACCGAGTTGTTCGTCAGCTTGTACAGGTCCTTCTAGAAGTCGCTGGTTGCCCTCTTCCGGAGCAGTGTGTTATCCGAATGTATGGCTTCATCCAGGGACTCTGCTTGAACCTTATGACCCGGTGAATCTTTTTTTCAGGCGCATGCCCAGAAATAGGTAGAGCTGCAGATTATTGTAGTAGAGCACATAGCGTTCCTTGTCGCGGAGGGAGGTTGGGAACCAGCTTTTCGACCTCGGTAGGTGCCACTCCATCGCCTAGAAGGTCATGCTGGTACTCCGACATCAACTCCTTCTGGACCACCATGCGCTGCGGATACGCGTTGTGTGCATCGTGGAGCTCTACCGGGTACTCCAGGTCCACCTCCAGGATGTAGCCCTCTGGACTGTCTGCCGGATGCTCTCGCAGTCTTCGACCCACTCAAACACGCTTGTTGGCAGGGGCAGACTCATGACACAGGCATAGAGGTTATTGGCGTCCAGGTAGAGAATGTGTTTGGTGGGCTCTGATTGGTCATATCCCTCGACCATAGGGTTGTTGGCTCGCGCATGCCGCTTCGAGACCAGGGAGATGCCTCCGTGAATCCCTTTCTCGATGAACAGGTGCTGGTCATAGTCTATGAGCATCTCAAGCTATACGCATGTCTTAGTCAGCAAGGCATTTCAGGAGAGGCCTGGGACAGTGTAGTAGTGGACAGGGTCAAGGCCGTACTGCCGCATGCAGGTCGTCCGGAAGGTATCGAACATGTCTGCCAGGGGGAGGACGTCTGTTCGGCAGTAGAGGTCATGATAGTTCCCCAGGTTTAGGCACCCAACGGTCTCCCACACCCTTTTCGCATGAGTGTAATGTTCCTCGCGTATGTGCTCATCAGAGAGCTTTCTGTATAAAGCTTCATTGGCGGGGATCCGCTCCCAAGAGTTCATGTACTCGTATGGGTAAACGCCCTTGCGTTACAGTAGCTGGCGCCTTTCCCAGCTGGGCTCGAACTTCGTTGTAATGATCCGGAATGCCTCAGGTGTTAGCTGCCATCAGCTTGTCCAAGGAGGCCAGCAGAAACTGAGCGCTGTCAATTGCCCTCGATTTTCGAGATAGCATGCATGATGAGATGCGAGTCATAGCCTCGTAAGTTGTGGAAGACCACATGTATTATTGTAGTCTCAGTGCTCAACCTCAGCTTGAGGTTACAGTTACATGCGGTGTGGGCCGGCCCTCTGTACTGCCCGGTGATGTGGCAGTGGTCCCGGACAGAGTCTCCATCAAGTGGTTTCTCACACACATGGCAGGTCGTGGCTCGCCAGTCCTCTCGGGTCATCCGCTTGGCTTTGGGGCTGGCAAGCACCACCTTAATATTGCCCTCATCTTCATGTAGTGCTTGAATGAAGTGCTCTGCTGCTTTATGCCCTCTGTATTCCACTCGTAGAAACAAAATTGCTACCTCGATGCGATACTCTCCCCTCTGTAGCGACTTAAGGAGATTCTTTGGAACAGGTGGAAGAATGATTTTTGCGATCGTTTTTCCGGCACGTTTGATAACTTAGTGATACAAAACTGTCAAAGCTGTATCAATAAATTATTAATAACAAACAATTTTCCCGTATATCCTAACATATAATCCAGAAATAAATGGGTGGTCCGTTTTGTCCAGAAATCTGGTCCATTTCGCCTGAAATCTGGTCCGTTATTCCCTGGTCCGTCATGTCCATGGTCCGTTATGCTAATAATTATTTGATAAAATATTAACGTACAAATATTCAGTTGAAATTACACCAATAGTGATTACTAACAAATATGGCGTCCGTCAGGAAATAAGTTGATTTGATTTGATTTCCCGCAAATAACCAGTGCTACATCAAAGAGTATTAATTTAAAGTTACAACATATACAGTTTACTATATTTGGACCACATGCAATGGGTTTGGGTATATACGTTTGCTGCTCGCAATTTTGAATGTGTCGAATTGTAGCCTAGATAACCATATCGTAGGCAACTCTTGTAGCTATTCCACTGGTGGCTCTGTGTGGCCATCGCAGCGCACGACCACATAACAGTAGATGCGTGCCTCGTGATGATGAGTCCTTTGGGTATTGTTTGTTTGCGGGGTCGAGCTCTGGGCTGGTTTTTCTGTTTTTCAACCTTCTGGATTTGGGAGATAGGTGTGGGATCGTCATTCCCTATGAAATCCAGGCCATCCATTGTGGGATACTGCGTGGGCATATATACATGGGTTTACTTGAGCAACTGGAAACAGGGCAGACCGGAGGGCTCAACTAAGGCAGTGGTATTCCTTGTTCTGCACGTTTACGACTGCGTTCCTGTGTCTCACTGCCGCTGGTAGTGGAATGTATATGCCGCCCCTCAGTGGCTGATACCTGGCGACATCCAGTCATAGAGTGGTAACTCTGTCAACAACCCATCATGAGCCTCTATGTGTCCATTTTGCGAGTGTCCCCTAGGTGGTGGGGAAAGTATTGTCAAGCGCCTCGTTGATCTCACTGGCCTGCAGAACAGCCTCCGCCTTATGGCGGAGCACAGGGTCTGTGTACTCCTCACAACCATCATGGCTGTGTTTTCGAAGCTGGACCTTGAGTGCTATATAGTTGTAACTCGACTCCATTAATAGCCTGGACCTCTTCTACAAACTTCTGATGGATGTGATGGCGCACATCTTCCGAGAAGGCTCTCGGGTCTGCGCCCGGGGATGCCATTCCGGCACATTCATATGCCAACCCCACAGGTAGTTCCATATTACCCAAGGGGTACTCCTGAAGGCTAGCCCACCGTATTTTCCTGTTCGAACAGCTCCAGTATATCCTTGTTGTAGTCCTGGGCTGTTCGGAACGTTTTGGAGGGGAGTATAGGGTCAAACTCTTTCAGAATGGCCTTCCATTTCTTCTGCATGCTTCACCGAGGTTTTGCAGAAGGTTGGTGCTTCCCTGAAAGCAGAGGCTTAATAAATCGCCTATTCACCACTTCCGGGATGGACTCATCCACGATGTTCTTAACAACGGCATGGAGAGGCTCGGGTGCCTGCATTTCAGCGATGTATTCATCCCTTGTAGTCATTCTGAATGTGTATACCCTATAGTAAAGATATCTCTAATAGAAAATGCAAAGGGATCGATTGCAGCCAGAAGACACCGAAACTCATTCTCGAGGACCCGTTGGTTTCGCTGCCAGTCCTTCACGTTCTCTTTCTCATATCCGTAGCCATGGCACAAAGAGAAGCGGTTCATAACACCCATTCCATGCTTTGTGCAAGGCTTTGTGCCGCCACCTTTCCGAAGTCGGGCAAGGTGAAC